>VXBL01002256.1:60145-113800 GCA_013400195.1 Aramus guarauna
AAAAAAAAAAAAAAGCCCCACACTTATTGGAATGTCAGATATAAATGTCAGCCTGTAAATGAAATGGTATCTTGGGAGGCTCCTGCACATTTAATCAGTCGGTTGCACCATCTATATCGTGGACTCAAAAGCAGCAGTGAGAACCACGAAAGGCACTGGCTTAACATCAGCAAAAGTGTTTGCCAAGCTTGGATTATGTCACCGCTTTATGATCTTGCTTTGTAAAGGGAGAATACTCTTGGGGAGAAAGGACTCGGCATGCCGGATCTACAGCGAGAGCAAGGAATGAATGCTGCTCTCAGAAACCGGGGGGGGGGGGGGGCGAGGGATTGGGTTTGCTGGGGTATTTTTGCAGATGGATGCTTTATGGCCGCCTTCTTCCAGCAGAGATGCGCCCCACGGATCGCTCGGGCTGAAAGCCCCAATCCCCAAATCCCCCAGCGAAGCTGTTTGCTGCTTTGCCCCGTGCTGCCCTCCCACAGGCACACCTGCCGGGGTGCCCGCCTGGGTGCTGCCTCCTCGGCATCCCGACGGCGCTGGGTGCATCGCCGCTGCGCTCCGGAGCAGGTGGCAAGCAGCACCCAGGCCCGCTGGCTTTAGGGTACAGACACCTGCCTGGGTTAGGGCTGGTCAAATAGTCAAAGTGTGATGCCTTCGCAGCGGTGGCAGCTACGGAACCGGTTAAAAAAATCAATGTCCCTGCACCACGCATGTTAAATGTGGCCTGCCGAAATGCTTCTGCTCCTTGGAGCAGGGAGGACCTGTGGCCACCCCTTCGGTGCTGCAGGTTCATGGCAAAGGTAGGAAGCTTTCTTTGAAGAGACCAATTCTGTTAGTCCAGCGCCAGCCTCCGTGCCGGGCTCGCCTTTGCTGTCCAGGAGCGGGAGGAGAATAAAGGAAAAAGCCCGGAGGTTACATGTCCTTTGAGGAGTGCTGGTGGTGGGACAGGGAGCGTCGGAGGGGCCAAACGGCTGAAGAGAGATGGCTCTTCAAAAGCAGCCCCTGGGCTGTGAGAGCTGTGCCGCCGGCGCTGCCCTTGCGCTCCTGTTGCAGTGAGAGCCTCGCGTGGACCCCACTCCCCCCCGACTCGCTGCCGGAGCATCCTGCCCAGCCTGGAAACTCTCCACAGCTACTAAACTAATAAACTGTGGCTGCTCGCTCTCGAGCGTCTGGCCAGCCCCAAACCGCATCCCGGCACTGGGGTTTGGCATGGAAAAGGGGGTCCCCGTGTCTGCAGGGGCTGTGCGGGGCACAGGGAGCGTGGGTGGGCGGCCCGGGGTGCCGGGGGCGGTGGTGGGGAGCAAGCACGTGTGTGCAGGGCCACAGCACCTCGTGGTTCCCCGTGTGCGGGATGGGAAGCCAGGCCTTTGATTTATTGCATTACCCCACGCGGCGCAGTAAGCCGCCCGTCTCGGGCTCTGGCTTCTGCACTAACCCTTCCTCCGGTATTTCCGTCCCTTGCAACCAGACCGCAGGGCTGGGTTTGGGCTTGGTTTCTTCATGCGTCTCCTTCATCTGACCTTGTGCACCAGCACCTGGCATTTTGTAATTCCCTCCCGCTTTGTGCGTGGCGTGGAAGTCCAAACCTCGGCTCTCCGGGCACCGACAGTGTTTGTAGTGGCCTCAGCCGCTCGCTGCAGTGTGGAAAATGGGTGTGGTGCTTGCGCCGATGGGTTTTTGGCAGCATCTCTTGCCTTCTCTTGGCTCAAAGAGTGCCCGGAGCGTAGCACTGTCTGGACAGGGATTTCATTACCCGCCATCCAGCCTGCCAGCGCAACCTTGTCATTGCAATTTGTCACACATATTTGGGATGTGTTTAGTATCTCGCTGAGGGCTCGTTTGCCAGGCGATTCATCTAATTGCTACTTGTCTGCCGCAAAGAGCGGCTTAGCCTTCGCTGGGCCAACACGCGGTTGTGCCGTGGGGCTGTGCCACGCTCTCAGAGGAAGCGCTGGTCCTCCAGAGCAGAGAGGTGTGAACCAGCAGCATGAGATTCCCTTACCATCAGCCTCCTTTTTCTACTAGAGGGGTGTTATTGTTGTAGAAAATTACTGTTTTTGTCAAAACGGTAATTTTAAAGGATTTGTTGTTGTTGTTCAGGGATGGAAACCTTCTGCAGAGGCACCAGCTCCCCACTACTCCCCTCCTTGTCTTTGCAGTTAGTTGCTCTATTTATTTACTGCAAAACTTGCTGTATTGCCTGACATTTTTCGGTTATCAAAATATTTTGATTATGTGCAGGGGAGGGGGTGGGTTGATAGTGAGGCTGCATCTCCATAGAAAATCGCCTGTAAAATATTCTAAGTAAATTCAGGGCAGGGACGAGTGAGATACTCCAGCCTGTCCTAGGCAAACTCTTAGCATTGCTGCTGCAGCCCAGGCCAGTGCAGAGCCCCAGGTCAGCTCGGACCCGTTTCCCTGGATATTTCCAGCCCTTTCGGGTTCGAGAGCTTGGCTGGAGCGTGATCTCTCCCCATGGATGCATCAAATCCAGCAACTGCAGGAAGGAGGGCAGAGGAGGAGATGCATGAGACATGACCCAAAACTGCTGCAGAGGTTTTTTTGATGCAGCATTAGAGGGGACAGAGGCAGGATACAAAAAGCAGAGCTCAGAGGGGTGGGAGGGGAGTTACATGTCAAGGTCACTCCAAAAGGGCTGGAGCTGCTTTGTTTTTTCTCGCTGCGAGAAGCAGAAGCATGGCTCTCCATAGGGTAACTGCCAGCACGTTGGCCATGGAGACGTCTTCTGGCTGCGTTCGTAAGCAAGTGCCATCGACAGAAGATGGGCTGACCCATGAGTGAAGAGACGTTCGCATCTTGAAAGCAAAGCTGCTCTCATGCATTTGAAATAACATTGAGAAATTATCTGTTATAGCAGCTCTCCTGCTTCTGAGTGCAAAGCTGTTAACAGGTTTGAAGATCGATATTTATTCAAATGGCATGCGATGACTTTGTCTGCTGTTGTGATTTTTCTACGTCTAAATGCGTTTGTCTAACTCCCCCAAAGCCAGCAGGTTTAAAACTTTTTCTGACTTGTGTTACCAAACTTGCAATGTGTCATTAATGCAATATTCTATGAGAAATGCAGTAGTGTGGGCACGTACATATAAATACTGAGCTCTCCTGGCAGAGCAAAATGTCATGATAGGATAATGTGTTATTTAATACGGAGCTGTAGATTAGACAGGGACATTTGCAAGACAAACCAGTCCTGACATCAGACATTTGCAAAAGTCCTTGCTATGCTGATATAGTAGGAAAACTGATATTTCCAGCTGAATATTTTTTGTATCGTGCTCCTTGACCATCCCATGGAATTCTGCCATGTGACACGTAGTATTAAATTATACCATCCAAGAGTTATTTTGTACAATTCAAGGCAGTCACCCCAGGAGGCATCCCTTAGACATGTGAGGAGTCCGTGAAATGGTAAGTTAGTGGTTGTCTTTAGATGCCTTGGCTTCCTCCTAGGAAACACAGTCTGGCTCCTGGCTTTTTACCTGGAAGATGTATTAATTCCTAAACACCATTTCCTAAAACTGGTGAGAAGAAAACCCAGGCAGTGAAGCCGTGCGTCTCTGATAGCTCACAGCCAACAAGCTAGCAGGAAAACGCATTTCTCTGCACCGCTGGTCGCCTCACGGACGGCTTCTGGGTGGGAGATCCAGCTCCGTTTCCAAAGCAAGCAGGTCCACGGCCAGCCCAGGACCACCAGGAGGGAGCCGGGGAGGGTCCTGAGCAGCTCCCACCTGCCTGCGTGCTGGCCCTGTGCTCTCACGGCTGAGTTTTAAGCCTCTCACTGTGATTTCGTTGGGACCACCTTGCCCTTTGCTGTTTGTAGGCAGCTTGTTCCCATGCTGGGCGTTGGACTGCGATCGCTGCCCTTCCAGCAGGTCTGGAGGTCCCTGGCAGAGGTTCGCTTTCAAAATTAAGGCTGGGCTTGTGGAAGACAGGAGCGAGGGTCCAAATGCTGGAGAGAGCCTGGTGGGTTGATCCCAAGCACTCTGACCGCTGGCCTGTCCCTGGATTCCCACCCTAGGAAGGAGTGGAAAGGTGTCGGGAAGGGTCATGCAGCAGATCTGTGGCCCTCCAGCCCACGGAGGCTCTTGGACACCCACCTGCGGGAAGTTTAACTCAAGGGGCTTTTGGAGGACCCAGCTCCCATAGCGGTCTTCATTGCTTTTGAAAATCCCCATCCTGGTTTTTGTTGCTGATGCTCATTTTCCCAAAGTGGAGTGTTGCTTTATAATAAAGCAGCTTCGAGCGGGGATAGCTGCTCCGTGCCGAGGCACCCGAGCCCAGCTGCTTGTGTTGTGTTCCGGGGGGGGGAGAAGGAAATGGCAGCACGGTGTGTGCAGGCTGACCCTGCACCACTTGTCCTGTTAGCAGAGTTTTAACAGGAAGACGAGCATTGCTCCTGAGGATAAACATTAATTAGGTTTCTAGATGGCCAGGGTACAACAGACCTTTAAACATAAATTTTACCCTGAAGCGCTCAGTATACAGAGTTGCATCTACTGTACAACAGAGTGTTTTCCACTCTGAGGAGGAGGATGAGCCCTAATGTTGCTTGTACCCTAAAGGCAACGCTGGCAGAGCTCATGGGGAGGCACTTCGTTCACATCTTCTCTTCTCCCAGAGCTTTCTGTCTCAAGGTGCGTTCCCTTGCAGGAAGGCTTCAGGGGTGAATCCGGAATTTAAAGCCACACAGGATCTGACTTTCTGTGCAGAACTGCAGACTTGCACCAGGAATTAATTCAGCAACGCGCGGCGCAGAAGCAATGGAAAAACAGGCTTCAGATTGTATTTCTCATGTTGTCCTAGGTGCAAAGAGATGAGGCATGGGAAGTCAAAACCCGCATGCTGCGTGGAGAGCGATTGCACTACACACTGCTTTGCAAATGCCCTTAAAATAGTGTCATTTGGGACACAGGACCAGACACTTACCTGCCACGTCTGGCCCAATTCCAGTGAAATCTAACGATAGTTTTATGATTTCCACCGAAACTGCAAACTGCAGCATTATTCATCGAGGAAGAAGCAGTACAAGGAAATAGTTGCTTAACGTCATCACTGGACGTCTGTCTCCGGAAAGCTGCAGTCATTCCTGGGGCTTGTGATCCCTCCGTGTCTCTGTACCTGTGAGCTGCTCCGGCTTGTTCTGCAAGGCAGCCGGAGCCCTGCAAGCAGGGGAAGGATGGAGAGCACCCTGGGGAAATGACGGTAAACTCCTGCCCTGTGCCCGAGCAAGGGGCAGCCAGCGGGGCTTTGCGACCCCCGGGCACCGGGGCCAACCGCCGCAGAAATCGGGGGACGGCTGTAGGTGCAAGGGCGCTGGGAAAGGCGAGAGAGGAGAAAACGTGGGAGAGAGGAAAGCGGCAGCAAAACCAGTCTAACCCCAAAGGCAGAACGCCAAAATGAGACCACCCAGAATATGTTTAATTAGTACTTTTCCTAAATTAGTGCTTCCCTCTGCTCTCAGTGCTCGTCTGCGCTTTCATGAAATGTCGAGTCAAATGGGTGTGATAACATGTTGCTCTCGAGGGGAATGGGAGAAGGGCGTGCAGGCAGCGAGGAGAGAGCGTGGGCAGTAACTCCGGGCTGCCCTCAGGACGGGGTGCAGGGTCGGGCCCCGTGCCAGCCCCAAAATTTGCCCTGCTGGGAACGGGTCTGTTTTCAAATGGTGCTGGGGGGGGACACAACCAGGTGTGACGGGACGGAGCGGAGCTGCCTGCAGAAATGCACATGTACCTCCAAGCTGCTGCGTTCTGCGGGGTCCCCATCCACCATGTCAGCCGCACGATTCAAAGGACGCATAAGGTGTCTGAGTTCGCCCACATTATTTATTTCAGCGGATGCTGAAAACTGTGAGAAATAATTAGTGTTTTTTAAGGAGGGGGCAGGGCGATCTCTGGAGAAGGAAAATCAAGTGCTTCAAAAATGAGGCCCTGCTCCCATCACGGGCAGAATTGCTGTTGCGGTGGTTTGCAGAAGGGAGAACTCTGATCTCGGAGGCTGGTTTGTTGGCCATGCGGGTGGTGGGCTAGGCACGAAGTTGGGTGTCTCGTGGGTCGGCTCCCACCACTGCGCCCCAGTTGCAGCCTGGGAGGGCGGTTGGAGACCTACGGCAGCATGGCCGGCGTCGGCTTCCAGGGATGTGGCTGCTGGTTGGGAACGGTGCAGCTTGTCACCCTGCCGTGGCCAGACCCTGCCCGCGGGGGACGCGGGCAGCAGCCCCTTGCGTGACGCTTTGTTGTGGAGGTGGGTGCTCCTCTCCTCCTCCCACCCCGCCGCGACAGGGCCCTGCCCAGCCCTTCCCAGCAAGCCCATCACCTGGGCAGACGTCTGCATCGCACGGTTCCGAGCATCCCGGCTTCGCGGGAGCGTGCCCGGGAGCCAGGAGCCGTGGAAACCCCCGGAGCAGCAGGGCTGTGCAACCCACGGGGCGAAGCCGAGGAGGGAAGCAAGGAGACCTCCTTTTTGTTTTCCAGTCTGATACGTGATTTGGGAGAGGCGGCGATGAGAGCTGCTGCCTTTTGGTTTATTCTTTTGCACTGACTACATCTAATAAAATGTTTTAATAAAAAAATAATGATTTCTGAATCTTGCTTCTGGGAACAGGATCTACATTTCTGTACTTCTTACAGGAAAGAAATCCAATTTTGTTTGAAAGAAAGAGAAATTTTTAGCCTCTTGGGGAAAATACCTAACTGTAAAGAGACAGAAGAAAAAGCCCAAATTAGTTTCATGATGTCAGTAAATGATACCATGAATTGGGAAATCCATGAGTTTCACTGAAACCAGTCACGGTTTCCACCTCCCTCTGCCTCTCATCTGCTTCAAAACACTTTTTTCGGGCTCAGGGCTGGAGGAGGGCAGAGGTAGCTAAATATTTCCACATCTGGTTTGGGGAACATTTGGAAAAATAATTTCACTGAAGAATTAACAACAATAATGGAGTTTATTTGTGTCTCTCAATATATGGCAATATATTGTAGCGTTCCTCCTCGAGCACATCCATGCCGGGGCTGCCTGGCCTGGCGCTACCGACTCACCTACTCCTCGGAGAGGGAGGTTTGCTGCTTTCCTGAGATATAACAGGGATATTCTCAATGATGGAAAAACTTCTACTGTATCATTTTACCAGCCTCTGGTTGGGAAGGTTTCACCATTTGAGCCGTGGTTCTTCTACACTCTCACTAACTTCAACTGTGGTTTCATGCACTGAAAGGAAAGCAGCTGTCGCTGACCCCAAGGAAAGTTATAACATGGGGGACACCACGTGTGTTTAACCATTCACGTTCCCAGAAAGCAGAGGGATCAGCTTTGAAAGACGAGGGATTTCTCTTCAGAAAATATTTTGCCTAATGAGTTGTGCAAAGTGAAAGGGTGGATGATAAGGCTTCACCTGGAGAATGCCCCGTGGTGTGGGTCACCGGCTGCGCCCGTCCAGCCTGCCGTGGCTCTGCAGCGGTGGGCGGGATGCACCGTTCCCCCTTCTCGCAGGCAAAGACCAATTTGCAAAACGCAGCAGCAGCGGGTTCCTTTTAGCGGTGCTGCTTGGGGATCGGGGTGGGTGCCTGCACCGACAGGCAGCCGTCCCCTGCCAGTGCTGCCGAGGCAGAGCAGGACAGCCAGGAGGGACTCTGGGCGGTGGTTCGATGGGAATAGCTCCATGATGCACAGAAACCAACTGTGAGCTCTCCACGAGAAGAAGCGTCCGTGGGGCATCACCCAGCACTTGCAGTCCGTGTTGGCGGAAGCTCCGGCCACTGGCAGCTCCCTCTGAGGGGACTTTGACAGGGTGCCCCGTAGCGAGGTGGGTGCCTCGGGGCTGGGGAAAAGTGTCGGTCTCACGGTGGGCTCACGGTGTCGGTCACCTCTGAGAACCAGCCGCGTCGGTGGAAGGCATCGGCACGTAGCGAAACTTCTGGACAGGTTTTGTTTTCTCCAGCAGTCGCAGTTTACAAACTTGAGCCAGATCTCACCTCCTTTCTGCCGCCTCTGCCGTCCCCCTGGGGAGGGCGACGGGCAGGGAGCCACCGCGCTCCGGAAGAGGCTTTGTTGCAGGGCTCAGCCATTGAATTCAGCGACTTTCAGAGAACCCCACGCTTGTTTTAAAGATTGATTGTTCTCTCTGGAAAGCAGCTTTGAAACACCGAGTTTGCAGAGCCCGAACACCCGCGTGCACCGTGGGGAGCTGCCCGGCTGCTCGTTGCCCCCAGCGAGGGCTGGACCTGGACCCTGTGTGGAGCCACTCAGATTATGGGGTGGTGGTGGCAGAGGCTGGGGTGCAGCACGTGTCTGGCACAGCCTCTGCAGTCAGTGGTGCACGGTGGGTCACTGGGGCTTCCCGGGGTGCGGTGGCAGTGGTGAGGAGGAGGAGGAGGCTGTGCGGAAAGGACAACAGCGTTCTGTTTTTTTTGTTGCTGTTGAATTTACATCCTCTTCCTTCTCCACTGTCTTCAAGCTCCCGTCATGCCGGGCTGCTCCTGGGGCACAGTGAGGGTTTCAGCTCACTTGAGGTAGCTATTTCACCTCCTTTGCTGAGTGGTGGCTCCTCTCCAAGTCCCAGGAGCATCAGGAGCATGGCCAAACCATGGCAGTGAGTGGGGCAGCCGGACATCTCTGCAGGGACAGGGATGGGGCCACGGAGCTCGGAGCCAGGAGGGCTGGCTGTGCGGCAGCAGCCTCCTGTGCCGGGTCACCCTCCGGGGTGTTTGGCTGAGAGGAGGCAGCCTGAGCCATAACCAGGCTTTTATGGGGCCTTGGAGAAGGTGTCTTGGCAGCTGTCATTTACGCCATGCAGAGTGCAGCTCCCCCACCTCCGTCCCTAGTTGGCAATAACTGCTAGAAAGCAGCCTTGAAACAACAACCAGCTTTCTAATAAAGCTGGCAAGTATTGCCAAGACAGAAAATGCAGGAGAACCGCATGCAATCATGGAGCACAGCCTACAAACCAGACCTCGCACTGATTCGGTGCTTCCTTGTCCCCTTTGGCAGGCTGGCGGCTGGTGGCTGCAGCCTTTGCTTCGTGCTGGTGTCCTTCTCCGCTGGTGGCACCTGGGTGGCCAGCTGTACCTGTGCAATGTAAGAGCGAGGCAGGTTGCCTCTGATGGTGGTGGCGTGTTGCACAGGTTACACAAACAGTGCAAGCTGGGAAGGCGTTGGTGCAAAAAGCTGCACAGTGTGTTTGTGAGAAACGGGTTGCCACATCCACAGTGTCCTGTCTGTGCCCGTGTTACTTTATTTAATGAAGTGATCCCTGCAGTACCAGTCCAGTTTGTGTAATCTTCATCATAGCCACGGGTTGTAGTATCACTCCCGATAGCATTTCTTTTATTTCGGGGGAAGGTTTTCGTGCTATTTCTGAGGATGTGTGGATCCTGTCTGAATCCTGCGATGCTCTGCCCGGAGCAAGCCCAGCACCATCGCTCTGCCTGGCCGGCACCGGGCACCTCTCCCTCACTGCAGGCTGGCTCCGAAATGTGCTTTGGGGTGTCGCTGGCCCTGGGATGCAGGGGTGGCCCAAGGGCTTGGCAGCACCCGAGCGGTGCCGGTGCGGTGCTGGTGCTCTGCTGGGCTGAGGACCAGCAGAGGGAGCACAAGAGTGCAAAAATCCCACCTGGGAGCTGGGGGGACCAGGGCTCCGGCTGCACTGATGTGCACTGGTGTGCACTGGTCCCGTGTGACCCCACGGATGCTCTGCCCTGCAGGAGAGACACCCGCCGCCCCATCGCAGAGCCGCGGTGCTCCCCAGGGTCAGCGAGCGCCGGTGGGACCTGCATGGAAAACAGCAGCAAGTGGCACGGGCAGCCTCCGTCACCCAGGCTCTCCATCAGCAGCCCCCTGAGCCACGTCGTCTGGTGGGGAAACAGCGGAGATAACAGGTCCCGTGCTCAGGGTGCAGCTTGTGCAGGCGCTCTGCGTCTCTCTGTAAGGCATGGCATGGCCGGAGCTCTGCAGCGATGTTTCAGGCTCATCAGGTTGCATTTCTGTCCCCCAAAATTGAGTGTCTCTCCTCCACGTGCTGCTGGAGCGAGCAAATCCCTCCTGCCCCAACCCGCGCCTGCCACGGGGGCCGGGGGGCAGGGCAGCAGTACGTGCCGCACCCCAAAGTGCCAGGCTGCCCTCCGGGCCTTGCAAAGAAACTTTCAGCATCGCTGAGCCCGACCTGCTTTTGGAGTTCACTCTGTGAAAAAGACACTGTGGCAAAGTCCAGGGGGTTATTTTTGATGGAAACCTATATTGGAATGAAAACAGAGCGGCCATCTGATTGTAGCTGAAGGACCCGGTGATATCCCTGCTGCGGCTTGGCGCTTCCTTTCTTGCTGCGACATCTTTTCTCCCAGAGCCAAAGACACCACAAAGCTCCGGTTTACACCCAGTTATTCACACGGGGGGTGGGGGGGGGAATCTGCTCTCACATTGGGTGTCCACAGCCTGCCTGTCTTCATGGAATAATTCTCTGGCTGCGTTTGCAATGCGATGCCCGTGCTGGGACCTTCTTCACCACCACGTGCCCGGCAGCAGCAGCAGGGCAGGTCCCTGCACTGAACAGGCTCTACCTGGGCCAGGCTATCAAAGCAGACCATCGCAGGGGCTCACAAACTAAGCAGACAAATAATTTCCAGCACGTCACTGGCGGTGGTACAGTACCGAGGGCTGGTTTTGCTTGCTTGCTGAAGAAGCGATGAATTCCACCCGGGAGGAATTCACTCCTTGCCTGTGCTAATACTAAAAACGTGCTAGATGGTTTAATTTTAGGCCCGGTTATCTTTCTCGCCGCAGAGTTTAGCACAATTGCGTGGCAGGATGTCTGCAGAGGTCAGATGGGAATAATAGAGGTGTTAGTCACTCCAGAAAAGGAATTAAATCGTGCCGGGGAGTTTGCACAGTTACTTCTGGTGCTGCCGCGGGGAGAATTGCTAGGTCTTGTCTAGCAAAGCTTCAGCACTTATTTAGGAAAGCGTAGCCTGCATTTTTTACATTTTCAGCTCCCTTTCGTAGCAGGGCAGCGGGTCTGTGTTGCAGCTGCCGCGGGGGACTGTCCCACCGGCGTCCGGGCGCTGGGGGAGGGTTATTGTCCCATTGTGCAGAAGGGAAATGCAAGCGCGGAGACGCTGAGCTTCACTCAGAGGCTCATGGCGGCTGAGCTCAAGTCCCTGGGGGCCTCTGTCCAAGCCTTAACTACAAAACCTTCTCCATGTGCCGGGCGGCGGGATTCAGAGCAGCCCCCTCCCTGCTCGTGACCCTTTGCCAGCAGCTTTCCTGTGCTTGCTCTAGGGTGTCCCTCTGGAAACCCTGCCACTCTCTCCAGCTTAGGCAACAGCATGGGTAAACCTCTGTTGCAAAAGCTTGAGCCCCAGCCAAATTTCCCAGACACCAGCCAAGCTCCAGCAGCGCAGAGCCAGGCAGGGTCCGGCTTGCCCTGGCACCGATGCCCAGCTCCAGACCCCGGGGGCTGGTCCCTGAGGTGTGGGTGCAGGTGACACCATGCATGAAGTCCATGAGTTGAGAGTGACCTGGGGACCTTCTTGGTCCAGAGGACCTCCTCGGCTTAAAACACAGGCTGCTGAGCAAAGCGCGCATCCGCCCGAAGCTGCGACAGAAGAAAGGGACTGAGCTAACGCTGGCGGGAGGGAATGGCAGTGTTGGAAATGTGTGAGTCATGCTTGGGTCTGACATTCAAGATAAAAAGGCTGAGATGTGCAGGCTGTGCTGGTTTCCTCCACGGCTCCTCGGCGGGCAAGAGGGCTCTGGTGGGTGCATCCTCGCGGGACCAGCCTCGCTACCCCGGGGCATCCTGACACACAAGAGCAATTGTGGCTTTCTCGCTGTTGGGCAATGAATGGGGCCTGAATATTGTTGTGGATTTCAATAGAAAATGCTTTCAGATTGAAATGACCTTGATTACAGCTGTTTGTATAATTTGTTGTGAAAAAGGTTCTGTGCAAAGTTTGACTTTTTTGTTGTCATTGCATAATAATTAGTGATTACATTTTTCCAGTATTTATACTGTGCTAATCTTGATATGAGCCTGAGAGGCCGGCAGTGTGATGACAAGAACCAGTATCCACGCCAGCTGAGGCATTATTTGCTTTCTATAGGACAGGAACATCAAGCAACCAGAATTGCTTCTCTCTCAGAAACACACAACTTACTGATGCCCATTTGGCTATTTTCAATTTTATTAAGAGCTCTGCAAGTCTCCCCTTGGGGGACAGATGCAAATAGGGAGATGTGTTTGTCGGGCCACACATGTTAAGAGCAAAAACTTTCTGCAAACATGTATTCCCATGTAAAGCAATTTATTCCCATAGTGTTCCTTTCCTTCATTATGGGATTATGGTTTTAGTAATGAAAATGAGGATGAATAGTCCTTGGTATTTACACTGACCATTTACAGAACCAGGACTTCTTGCCTTCTATGCAATTTCTGGCAAAAATACATCAACAGAATTATTTGACAAAATAATAATAAAAATCAGCGACCGTGCATCGAAATGTAATTTAGATTCAATGCATCTTTCTGCACGTGATATGACTTTAAGGACATACATGGAATGGCGCTGATTAAACTACAGACACATTTAAGGTGGGAAAAAACCTATATGAGCACCAGAATGTCTTACTCTAAGGTAAATATGTCCAATTCAAATTGTTTGGGAGTGGGTTTTAAGTAAGCCACAAGAAAAGTCTGCTTTAAACCACCACGATCATGTCTGTACAGGAAGTTGTGTTTGCGTGTTTCAGCCGATGCAAATTTGCGTGCAGACGAACGCTGCGCGGCGTGTCCTTGTGGAGGGTCACATTTCAAACTCGCAGCACGCTGTACCTTTTGTGCTGACTGCAAAGCAGGTGAGCACCGAGAGCTAGGGAAGAAGCTTGAAAAATAAGGGAAATCATCGAGATTTGTTTGTGGTGATCAATGACTCCAGGACAAAAAGGTTGCACTAAGTCGTCAGCTGCAGGGAATTAATCACCCAGTGTTTGTTTGCTGTTCTGCTTCCTCCATTGAGCCTCACTGAATAGTAGCATTCACAGGAACTTTACAGCATTTACAAGAAGTTTCTAGATGTCTCTAGCATTTATAGGAACTTTATTTTTCAGGTGAAATGCGATTTCTTTGAAGGATAACTATGAATTGCCGTCAATAATGCCAATGACTTCAAATCCTTGCTTGGACTGTCATCATGGCAGATTTGCTGACACGAAGATGAGCCTGTTGGTCTCTGTACGTGCTCAGCACCAACAGGGCTCTGGCACCTGCTGCCCCTCCAAATCTGGCAATGCAAAGGGATGGCTCCAAGTATCCACATGAATTGGGTGGGAAAGGTGTTGCCGGAGCATCTCCAAGGGGGGCACCTCCAGTGGGGCATCCCTGATGAGGCATCTCCAGGGGCTGCACTGGAGGATGGGCTTGTGCCTTCCTGGCACAGGCAGATGCAAACGCAGAGCTGGAAGGTGGATTTGCAGCAGGAGAGCTGTAGAAGAAGGGCTTGTCCACCACGGGGGTGGGAGACGAGACCCGTCCGGCTTCTCCAGCCGGACCCAGGGGAGTCCAGCCGGCTCAGCTGTAAATGTTAGTATGTATTTATAAACAAGAGCAGGCTGGAGGGATGACATGGCTTTATTTACCCCAGTGGCATGTAAAAGTAAACACCCCAGACGAGTTGATCATTAACTTGCCTCCTCTGCTTTGCTTTCGTGCCTTCTTATGTGAATAGAAACATTCCCTCTTGACTCCTTTGCTCTGTCTGGTTTTGTTTGCTCTATCTCCACAGGGCTGATTTAATAGCCCTCCTTGAACTCGGAGAAGGCTATCCTTTGCTCGCAGATCAAAACAATGCTGGCTGCCTTACATCTGCAAAACCCCCAAATTCTGCTTTACGATTGAGATAAAAATCCTCCTCTCAGAAGGAGAGTTTTCAGAAAACAAGCAGCGAAACTTTGCGTGGTTCAGGACAGTCCCATGAAAACTGAGACTTTACTGAGAGCTTGGGAGCAAGCCAACTTGATGCATTAATCTCAAGAAATAAATCACATAAATAAGAGATAAGCACATGTTTCCCTCAAGCAAATAGAGGCCACTTGGCTGTGAAAGGCACGTCCTTCTCAAATAATGAGTGGGAGACTCTAATTTCATGCTTGCAGTCGGTGTTTCTTTAGGGGCTTGCAGGCTGCGAGTAGAGGAGTAGCTGAGCGTTATCAGCTATCTATTGAAAGGCTGTATGTCTCGCACAGCTCACATAGCTCGCAGAAAAGTCAGCGTAGACTATTTTCCCACCCACACATTTTCACAAGGAGTCAACGGCGCCACTACTGCACAGGTCTTGTAAAGGGTCAAGGATTTATTTTTCTTGAGCGAGCAACAAACTTCTTTTTTCCACCAGCAATAATACTTCGTGACAGCGAGGCACCATCTCGAGGAAACGGTAGTCTCTCATCCAACGGATGCCAGAGCTGCAGGCGAGCTGCTGGGCGAGTGCCTGACCTTCGGCGGCGTGCAGAAACCCTTCCTTTGCGCCGGGTAAGATTTCAAAGACAGGTGCCGGAAAAGTAGGAAACACCTGAATTGCTGCTTGTGAAATCTTAATCCACCTCCTTCGTGTTTCGTTGCATGAGCCTCGGTAATGAGGGCTTTGCAGACAGCTCCAGGGATGCTGCTTGGGGTGTTGGGAGATACAGACCCACGGAGCCGGTCCAACACCGGGCACCGGTGGGGCAGGAGGGGACCCGGGTGGAGGCTAACAGGTACTGGCAGAGACTGAGGCTGTCAGGATGGGAAGTTAGGCAAGCAGCCTGTGTTACTTTGCATCTACCTTGGTCTTCATTTTCCCTTTGGACAGTGAAAAGCCAGGGGTTTCTGTATGGAGAAGCCACGCGGGTGAAGTCTGGTGCAGATTTCAGCCATAAGCTCGAGTGCCGTAACTTGACATAAGCAACTGCAGCAGCAAACTCTGATTGATCTGGAGTTCAGCTTTTGCAGCTGGGAAAGGAGTTTCATGAAAACCCAAACCAGCCAAACCAAATCAGGGCAAGTTATAGATGCTCTTGCACAAGCACCCACAAACCCGGTACCCTGACTCTTTGCTAAAATTAAGCACCCTGAGATGAGCTTCTCTTCTCTTTGCCTGCACACTAGTACTTTCCTAAACTTGTCTTTTCTTGATTTTCCTCCCTCTGCAGCATCCTCAGAGCTGAGCAACACCACAGTTCCCTGGGGCCACCCGTCCTTGGCTCCGTCCCGGGCAGCCCCGTGTCTGTGGTGCCCCCGAGGTGGCCCGGGCTGTGCTCCTCGGCCCCGGCCTTTCACCTCTCCATCCCCGCAGCCCCGTTGCAACCTCTCACTTATTCTGGGTTATACTGGCAGCTGGCTTGATTCTTGCAGAGCTACCAAACCACATTTCATGAAGATTGATCACAGAAGCCATTGTTGTCCCCTGTTAAGCCATTTATTTGCTGGTTAATCCCCAGGGTTTCTCTGGAGAGAAAGGAGGAAAGTGGACAATAACGGGAGCGAAGGGACCCTACTCAGCACGGGCTTTCTCAGGGATATGAAACCCCCAGCTAACCACAGCATGCTTCCACCCAGACACCGGGCTATTTTTAGTGTAACATTTCAGCTGGGTTGCTGTTGCCTCCGCTCGGAGCCCAGCTGCGCTCTCGGGAGCCAAGCACTGCCATCGCAAGTGGCCCAAGGCGGGAGGGTGGCACGGCTCTACCCCGCACGCCGAGCGTCTGTAAGGGAGTGAAATCAGGGCAGACGGCAGATCTGACAGCCTTTCCTGCAAAGGGCTCTCCAGGGCATCCTCTGGTAGGGTCTGGGCTGCTAACTCAGTGACAGCACCAGCACGGGCATCTGCTGCCCTTCTTTCTCTGTTGGGTGCTACCAGCGCTGCACGCAGCTCCCGAGCAGAAATTCCCTTGTCCTGGACCCGCAGGGCTGGACAGGCACGGGGAGCGATGTGTGCAGGGATGCTGGAGGCCCGTGAGTGACACGGAGCTGAGCCGTGGTCACTCTCGGATGCGTCTCCTCGTGCTGTCGGCTCACCTCACACCTGCTTTGTGGCAGCTCTGCCATCGCAAAGGGCATATAGGAAAAACCAGGGGTCTAAAAAGCGACGCACCATTGCTTTGCTCTGCATCGACTCTCCAGCCCAGTCTACCTCACCCGGCTGTAGGATCCAGCCCCTCCTCAGGGGCTTTCCCCGTCAGCTGGAGCCGTCTCCTTGGGATAACATCACTCCTGCTCATGGGGTCCCAGTGTGCAGGGACAGGAATTATTGGACTGCTGAGCCTGGGACACAATCACGTCCTCCAGGGTCAACAGAAGAAGACAGAGAATAAATACTCTGCTATAACGAGTGTCAGTGGAGACAGGTGTAAGAACCATGGCAAATGGAGTCTCCTTTGGGGAAGAGCAGGGTTTCTGAGCAGAGCTGGGTTGCCTTCACGCGCTGGGTGCTCACCAAGAGGTCTGGACAGTGCTTTCTGCCAGGGCACTGCCGGTGAGCTCTGCCGTGGGTGCTTGGTGGACTGGGCACGGGGCGGTTGTTCCTGCGCCTGGACTGGGAACATTTTAAACAGGAGACTGAAGAGTAGCAAATAATGAATACCACACTCTGGTCTGAGGTTTTGGATGAATAATCATTGGTGTTGAAATACATGAGACTCTGTGAGTCTGGGCTCCGAGTGTTTTCACCAATACCCAGCGATTGTCCAAATACAAACAATGAGTAAGAGGAACCACAGCAAACGCGGCGTGGGGGAGGGTAGTGCCAGCTTTGCTCTGTCTCCGCATACTGTCACCAAGCAAGTGAACAGGGACTCATCAGCTCTCCCAGGGATGCTGCGGCCATCGCGTGTCTGGGCCACGCAAAGGACGTTTTGTGCCCAGACTATCCCCGTGCCTGCCCCTCCTGCTGCTGGCAGGCTGCAAACCCCCGTGTGCTGGCTCCGAGAGGCCCCCGGCCGCACGCAACTGTCCAGTCTGTGTCCAAGTGCCATGTCCAGGACTCAACCAGGGTTTTTTCCATTAAGAAATAGCCTTGGGAGCCCTTGGCTGTGGCAAGACAGTTTGTACTGCCATCAACAACCTTCGGAAAGAGTCTGTAGCCAGCCGAGTCCTGGGCTGCTGGCTCCAACCGGAGAAGCGTGTTACCAAAACAAAGACAGATGGCAGGGGTTTAACTCAAGGGCTTTTCCATTCCTGCTATCGCGACGCAGCCATCGGGAGCATCTATGCTGCTGCAAACCGGAGGGCTGGGCTCCCTCTTGCCCCCGGCATGCACTGCCCTGGCTGGGTCTGCAGGAAGCCCTTGCTCCTTTCCTGCCGGGACGGGGACCACCACACTTCTCAGGGTACACAGGTGTCCAGGCTGGCATCTACAGGGTCCTGGGCCTCATGCAGCACCCACAGCGCCCAGTCCAACACGCTGCAGTGGATAACTGCACCGGCCATCCTGCTGCCCTGCAGTCGGGGGGGGTGCGGCCCCTGGAGCTGCCCACCCACCAGCTGGGTCTCCTCATCTTCCTCATCCCTTGCCCTGGCTTTGCCCAGGGACGAGTCTGCACATGTGTCACTTGTTCTTCAAACATCGCTGGTTCAGGCCAACATTACCTCAGTCACACTCAGAGTCAGTCAGAGACTGATTTAAAATCCAAATTGCTGCTCTATAAAAGGAGGAGGGATGTATCGGCACGAACACGAGAGAGATTCTTTGCATGGGTGCAGAGGAAATACATCCCAGGGAATGTCTGGTTTCCTTCGACAATTTAAATGGCTCTCCGAACACAAGACGAATGTACCTCCGTACCGGGGAGCGTGGCACTGCACTTGCAGGGCTTCTCCCTCTCCCAAGTCCAGCTGCTGCAAAAACGCAGGCAGGCAAAAATGTCCAAGGTCAGGAGTCACCGGTACTTGGTTTTTAAATAGTTTGGCTATTTTAAAAGCTGGCAGTGTTTGTTTGTGAGGCCACAAGCTTTACACAGCCTCCCCCTCCCAATCCACCTGAAGCGGAGCAGCTGGCCGCTGGCACAGGCGCTGCTGAGGTGACTCCGTGGCGTGACATGTCTGCCAAGGGACACCCGTCCCCCCCGCCAGCATCGTGGCGAAACCTCGGCCAGAGCCTCCCCGAGCGCTGGCTGCTCGGTAGGAGCCTCGTGTTGCTGTTTTAGGTGGCCCTGAGCGACATTTGGCCGTCGGTTCTTCTCGCGTGTGTTCGAGTCGCTGGTTTGTGCCGGTCACCGTTTCTGTAGGTGGCTGTGCTGGGTGATTTCGGCTTAGCCAGCAAACTTTTTGTTCAAACATCAGCTGTACTAAATTTGTACGAAGCAATTCTCATGCTGTCCAGATGCCACTGCTTCTAAAAATAGTCCAGTCTAGTCCGTTTTCCCAGCTTCTTGCCTTTTGTCAGGAATATTTTTAATAGTCTTTGCAATATTTTGAGGAGTCGTTTGTCCACGTCAGGACAGCAATTACTGGGAACAAAATTCCTTCCCAGTTCCCCTGTACTCTCATTCATGCCCTACACAAAAATACCATGAAGCAGCTCTTTTTTGCACTGGAAAACAGAAGTTTTGGATACACTCTTAACAGAAGCAAAGTGTTGGGCTGAATCCAGGCTTTCCCTGCAAAACCCCCCAGCACACAGAAGCTGCTGTGGGTCCCTCCTTTGGCACTAGTGCAGCGTCTGGAGCGGGAGCAGGATGTCCCTGAGGGTCTCCAGCGTGGTGGGTTGTTGTCCAATGTGGTCAGGAGATGCAGAGCCATAGGATGCATTGGGATGGGTTGGAATGAGATGGGATTGAGTGGGATGGTGTGGGATGGGATGGGATGGGATGGGTTGGGTTGGGTTGGGTTGGGATGGGATGGAGCGTGTTGGGATGGGGATGGGGAGGAAGGGGCAGGTTTGGGCCAGGCCAGCAGCCAGGGGCAGTTCCCTTCTGCTGCTGCCTTGGTGGAAAAAGCTGTGGCACAGCTCGTGCCTTGTTTTCGTCATCTCTCGGTGGGTATGACTGTGCTGTTTGAGAACCTCGGAACTTTCTGGCTAGAGGTCACCACATCAGCAGTGCTGTTATGAGTGCCAGAGACAGATACTATCTCTGACACCATCTTGCTTGCTAATATTTTATTTCATGAAAAATTTATGCCATTTCTGAAGCATTTCTGCAAAGACAAGCCGCTTTTAAGGACATTGGCATCATTTAAGTATCCAACGACGTTCTTAAACATTGTGGCTTTTCCTGTGTTTATTTTTCCTCCTCCTGGACCTTTTGCTCAGCAGACAGGCTGAGTTTTTTTCTTTCAGCTCTGCCTGCCTGAAGCAAGCATCCCAGGAGGTGCAGCACTGGCAGAGCCTGCGTGGGGCTGTGTTGAAACCCCAGGGATGGTTGCGGGAATGCCCCAGGAACCGGGAGGAGATGCGAATGCCGGGGCGGCCGGCAGCCCTGCTCACACTGGTGGCAGAAACAGAAACTTGAATTTCCTCGGCAGTAGATCAATGGGACCCATGGCATCACCTCTGCCCACTGGGGCAGGTGAGAAAGCGGGGACACCCCATCCAGGCCACCTTCTCCCAGGGCTGCTTTGTGCTTTGGGGTCTCAGGATGAAATGACCCTGAGAAATCCCAGGCAGTTGGCTTGGAAAATCCCAAGGAGTTTGATTTACTCGCAGAACATGTTTGCGTAACAATACAATGGGGGAGCCCTATTTTTGGTACAATGCATTGCTTTGCGTGCCAAGATGTGCTGATACTCCCGACGCGGGCAGGCACCAGCACCGCCGTGCTGGGGTCATGCCCCAGCTGCCTGCTCTCGCCCTGCAGACCCTGGGTGAAAAGGGGGGTCTGGAAAGCTGGGGGTAGCAAGGGGGTGCCCGGCCCTTGGCAGGGACCCTCGCTGTCCCGCTTTGGGCTGCAAAACCTCATGAGCAAGAGTAACTGGCATCCAAGGTACAGGGCATGTTACTGAGGCAGCTTTTGGGGGAATATCTGAAGAAATCATTGAAAACCACCACATGGTTCTTCAGTAGCAAATGTGGGGAACTGATGGGAAATACCATTCAGTGGGTGGAGTGGACTCTGTTGGGCTCTGCCTTGTCAGAAACTGCACTGTGTCTGAAATGCTTCACCTGGCTGCAATGTCCACACCTGGTTTAGCTGTTTGCTTGAGTCAGGTTTGGAGATTTTGGTGTGGAAAAGAGCTGTGCAGCACCCCAGCGTCAGCCCTGGCAGGCAGTGTCCCACCGTGGTTGCTGGGTGAACATCCCCCTCCGGGCCAGCCCTCGCCTCTGCCGCAGCCATCTCAGGGCAAGCCTTGTTCCCAGAGATGCTGACAGGAACCGGTGAGCTCATGGCAAAGACAGTTGCTAATGAGCAAATCCGGCTGCAACCACCACCTTGGGGCTGACCCGCTCTGGCATGGCTCCTCTGAGGGTGGCCAGCTCCTTCTGGCCAGGGGATGGTCCTGCTGCCCAGGGGCTGGAGCGTGGCCGGGTGACCCAGGGCTCATCTGCAGCCCCGGCACAGGCAATCTGGCCCTGGCAGGGGGGCACACAAGTGATTTCCAGCCATCTCCACAGCGGTGCAGGGGAGCTGGGAGACACCCGTTTGCCTCCGGCTCTGCAGTCCGGGATTACCGCTGGCCTGAAATAGCTGCTCCCCATGGGGCAGCTGCAAGGGCTCACTCTGCTCCAGGAGAACGGGGGGGGGCAGCTGCCCCCACAGGCCCTGGGCATGGGCCAAACAGGCAGCTGCTGGGAGCCTCCTCCACAGCATCCCAGGAGGGCAATGGGCACCTCGAATAGTTAGTGCAAGGGGAAAGCAAGGGCAGAGGCTTTTCTGCAACACAACCGGTGCCAGCCCAGCTGGCCCTGAGGTTGCATTCGTGTTTCAAAGTGTGATGGACCAAACCCGGCATACCTGGAGGGGTGGTCTGGGAGAGAAACATTAGCATTCCTCTGAATACAGCAGCATCGCTTCAACTTTTCAGCCGCACTGGGCTTGTACCAAGACCCTCTGGCAGCAAAGCTCTGCTCATCCTACTTGTGGGTGAGCCTTCGGGCCAGTGGGTGCCTCTGTGCACCCAGGCATCTGCTTCTCCGGGCTGTCAGACACCACTTGCCTGGCTGATAACCAAACGCCTGCTTGTGTCTTTCCTCAGCACCAAACAGGGACGTTCCCTCCCAGCAGCCACGGTGCCGCTTGCTGTGAGCAACCACAGCCCCGGCGCTGGTGTTTCCAGCCCTGTGCTGTGACCACGGTTTGACCATGTGGGGGACTGCTCTCTGGTTGGTAATTTGGCCTTCCAGGATCGGTTAGTATGTGGACTAGCGTTAAGATGGGCTGGCCCTGCTGCGCAGCCATGGGTGCTCGTGTAGGCTGTGGCCAGGAAGGTTTGTGGGGGCTCAGCCGGGGGCTCAGCCCTGTTTGCCCAGGGGTCTCCTCTGCAGGAGCTGGCTCCCATGCGCTGCCCTTTATTCTCCTTCTCAGCCACTGCTGGGAAGACACGGAACAAACAAATGTGTAACAAAGCTTTCCAGGAACCGCGTGCTTCCTCCGAGAGCCCCAAGGTCGGAGTTACGAGCGCCGCAGAAACACCCTGCCCTCAATGTGGCCAGCGAGCTGGAGCAGTGAGCATCCCGCCAAGCTGTCCCGTGGGCGTCTTTGTTAAAGAAAAAAAGGATTTGTGACTTGTGCCTCATCCCCCCAAAAGAGCGTTTGAATTTCCAGCAGCCCGTGAAGGGTGTCAGGGTGAGGACCAGTGCACTCGTGCTTTTGCACATTGGTGTTTCAGGGAAGGCTCAGGAAGTGCTGATGAAGCATTTGGACTTCAGGTCTTACAAACTGGAGGGGAACGTGCATGGCGAGAGGCTTGTTCCCATAGCTCCTCCAAAAAATTCCTTGCCTGGATGCATTTGCAGAGTGGGCTGCATATAAATTATCCATAAATAAGCTTAATATTAGTGAGCAGGTGGAACAGGGCAGGGTTCAGGAAATTATGCAAAGAGAGTAGACAAAGAGCCGGGCTGCAATTGTTCTTTGTCTAGGGGAGCCGGGCTCACTTTCTGCAGTCACAACGAGTTAGTGCAGGGCACAAAGGCAGACAAATTCAGATTTGATTAAACTGTTTGACAGCATTCATATGTTAAATTATTATATCCTACTATCTGCTGCTACAGTATGCATATCTCAGGAGAATCACAAATGAATCCATTGAGGCCAGAGTGTAGTGTAACAGGAGATGTAATTGATAAGCTAAACAAGATGGGAAAGAAAAAGCAAATTTGTTGTGGTTTTTACCCAGTGACCAGGCATGTCAAGTCAGGAAGAAATGAGTAACGCGGGCAAACACAGATGCACGTTCTGGCATTTGAGAGCCTAATCCGGATGCAGATATTTTAGGCAGGATCCTGTCTCCCATCTTCAAAACTTTAGACACACATGAGAGCTGCACGGCATCCCCTGTGCCGGCAGATGCCTGTGGAGGCAGGTCAGGGCTGTTCAAAGGCATTCCCACCGTAAGATTATTTTGCCTTTATGCTTGATGCCCATTCAGTCTTTTGTGAGATGCCACGAGGAATCGAATGACATTTGAAACAGGAGCGAGGATTAGAACCCCCCCCCCTCCCGTGTCAGCCGCACAATGTCCGGGCGGAGGAGCCACGGAGGATGCTGTGAGGCAGAGGTGACGCACACCATGGCATCACCTTCTCCGCGGGAGGGGAGCGCAGGGGATCTTGCACCGCAGGTGTGCTGCCTTCAGCCTCTGCTTTCCCCCACACATGAAAAGATGTCTCTGAAACACGAGGCTTCCCAGCAAAGCTGCATGGATTTGCTCAGTCAGCAGCCCATGGGAAAGGGGCAAAAGCCCCTTTTGCGAGGTGAGAGGATGTTCAGAGATGGGTCCTGGCTGGGTGTCTGCTCCATGGCAGGCTGCTTGGCTTTGGACATGTGTCCTGGGTCACATCAGGACCACACAAACACCTTGGCCCACAGAAAGGTAATGCCAAACCAAGGTACCACAGAGAGGCCAAAAATGCTGGCACTGCTGCTGAAGAAATATCTGCAATGACTCCTTACCTTTCCCTGCTCTCCAGGGGGGAAATATTTGACCAGTCCCTGCTGGGGGCTGTGGTGTAACCCTGAGTGGCCTCATGGATGGCCACGGTGAGAGGCAGGGTGATGTGCTCCTCCGCTGTGGCCCCATCCAGGTGTGGGCAGACCCCCTCCCTGTGTGCCCAGGCATCAGGCAGAGCAGCTTGCCTTGGCTCCAGCTCAAAATCACCATAGGAAATGCAGAATAAAAGGAGTCAGACAGAGAACGGGTTGCAAAAGATGACTCTATGCAAGTAGTTGAACAAGAAAAAAAATAGCTACAAAAGGGACGGAAGGAGGGACTGGTCCTTGGTGGTCCTGCTGGCTCTGTCCCCCAAAGGCTGTCAACAGGAGCCATGTTTCCTCCTCTGGGACAGTGAGACCGGAGAGTGAAGCTGTCCGTTGCAGGCATTTCTGCTGGTAACAGTGAGCCCCGGTACAGCAGAGCAGGTTCACACTTGCTGTGTTTTCTTATGGCCACCAGCAAGCCCAGCCAGCCCCAGTGCTGCCCAAACAGCCCCGGTGTTACCCATGACGAGCCCGTCCTTGCTCCCCGCCTGCTGCAGCCAGACACGAATTGTGGAAACAGCCAAAACCGGCTTTTTTTTCCACGAGCACCTGATGGGAAGCAGCTCCTGGGCTTGCATGTGGGCTCCAGACCCGGCTTGTCCCCGTGTCACCCTGCATCACCCCACGCTCCCTCCATGCTGGCGTCCCTGGTCTCGCTTGGCGTCTGCGCCTGCCGGCTCGGTGCCGGGAACAGGATAAAACACAGCGCAGAGAAACCCAGCTGGCCAGAAAAGGCAATCATGCCTGCAGTGGTAAGGAATTAATCAAGATCTGTGCTGATAAAGTAACTGGCAGCGCCGCCGGGGAAGGGGCGGGCGAGGGAGGGGGTGAACGGCGGTTTGGGAAGGCGACGACCGGTGCTGCTGTGCCGGTGCCACAGCAGGAGGGGAGCGAGTGGGCAGCGGGCTGCTGGGTCCCCTGCCTGCAGAGCTGGCCTGGGGTGTCCCCTCCCTGCCCGGCATCGGCACGGAGGTGGGGCCCGTCTCCCTCGTGTTCCTGTAGCCACAGCATCCATCCGGGCTGCCTTCACGAAGCGCCTTCCAGCCGCACTGTAGGCACGAGAGTCTGTGAACCAGCCGCCTCTGCAAGCTCGGGATGCCTGAACACCCAGCGTACAGGTAAAACGTGGGTTACGGGGGGCTGCGGAGGAATTTCCCCAGCTCCCAGGAGCAGAGGTGGGTGACTACCCCGGGAGCTACACCCCTGCAGATGCTGGGAATTAATTCACCACTGTCATTATGCTGATTGCCAGCTGCCAGGTTTAAGTTGCTTGCAGAGGGATTCACCCAGGGCTGGCTTAGAAACGTGCCTGTGGGTGATCCAAAGCAAGGTGCACAGCGAGGGGTCCTGCAATGTCACCTTGTCACCAGCCCTGCCGGCTCCCAGCAGCACTTTGCAGCACATTCAGGACAATATTCCCCCAAAACATTTGCATTCCCGTTCTGCTATTGCCAACTGTCTTCTCCCAAAGCATTTCCCCGTCTCTCCGAAAGAACAAAAACGAAATCAGAAAGTGCATAAAGATTTATATCTGGAGACAGAGGGCCGTCGGAGAGCGGCCGCCCGCCTCGCAGCAGGGAGGGCAGGCTACGCAGGGAGCCACGGCCAGGCTGCCTGGCTCGGCCCGGGGCTCGCCAGCACTCACGATGCACCAGATTGCAATGAAAGGTTTTATTGCCCAGTCATCTAGCCCATATCAGTCAACTATTTGGCTGAAGGAGAGGCGTCCATTCAAAGCCAGTTTACAGCAGAGCCTTTATTTTTATTTTAAAAGCATCTGGAAATTAAAAATCCCCTTTGGCGCTCGGCCACTTTGGAGAGAAAGCCAGGCCTGTCGTCTGGCCAAGCAGCCCTGCTCTAGCTGAGTTGGGTGGATCCAGCGCTGGGACGTTTTTCTAACTCGAGCAGACGCGAGCTGCTGGCTTTCTTCCAGCAGCCCCACAAACTTCCCACGCCGAGCGTCGGTTTGGTCCTCACATCGTACGTGTGACATGGCGTGCACGTCACTCGGAGCTGCTTGGGGTGAGCTGTGCCCCAGCCTGTGTTCTTCCTCAACCCAGGGATGTCTGTCAGATGGTGCTTTGGCCAGGGCAGAGAGCAACAGGCTGGTCGGTGCATGTAGGCTTCACCCCAGGTGAATGACACCAATGCCAAACGTGGGTTATTTATTTCCATTTTGGGATGGCTGCAGATCTGACAGGTATCAGTCACCCCAACAATCTGTCCCCATGGGGACGGCACATTGCTGCGGCCTCCTCAGCAGCATGGCAGGAGGTGACACTACCCAGGGCTGGCTGAACCTGGTGGGACAGGTGTGCTTAGTTTACAGCAGAGCCCTGGAAAGTTCCACATGAGCAGTGGTTTTCCCCCCACATCCACATTTCATTGAACTCCTTCTTTGGCAGGCTGGTAAACCCCAGCTGGATCACCCCTTGGGTCAAGGTGTGTTTTGGAAAAAGGAAAAAAAAAGAAAAAGAGAAGTAAATACATGCCTGCATGCAGTTGTGGTTGTGTAGACTTGTTTTTCATTCTGCAGGAAAAGTGGAGGCTCTGGAAATCTCCAGCCTGCTCTGGGAGGTGGCACCTCTGGCTGCCCAGCCCCATGCGTCCTTTCACGTGTCTCTGCAGCGGGAAGGGAGGTTGCTCTGAAACAAGGCAGGGGACAGAGCAATAACAATGGTTTATCTGCTCTATGCTGCAGAAGGAAAATTGAGAAGCCCCCACCCAACAGCTTGGGATTGCCACTGTGGAGAATTGAACCTTCTAAGCACATCAGCTGCAACCCAGGACAGTGTCTTTTATCCAAAAATAGTGGGTGAGATGAGCAAATGTACATTCAGCTGGAGGAAGAGTTGATTATCTCCAGACACAGCTTTTGCCAACATCCCGCTGAGTGCCTGGGGCTGCCCTCCTCCCCTTGGGGTACACCACAACCTGGGATGGCCGCAGCAGCGGCACGTTACCCTCTGCCTGCACCCGCGCCCGGAGGAATCGAGGATTGTTCCTTTTGAGTGTCACCGATGTTTTCTGACAGGAGAAGAAGGCAATACCCCATCAGGCTGGGGAAAGGGGATCAAACGGGCACAGATCCACCACCCCTCAGCCAACCCTTCCCAACCTGCCCTGTCCCACCAACTCCTGCGTTCAGGCAGAGTCCCCATCTCTGCTCCAGCATGCCGGGAGCCACAGCAGATGGGCTTTCTCTTCTCCCTCCCAAAGCCCCGCTCCTAACAAGAGCTCGTCCTTACCAGGAAAGACCAATTTCACCACTAGCACAGGCCAGTGAGGGCCAGGCACCCTGAGACACGAGCAGAGACTCTTCTCTAATCTTAGCTAAGCTCTTGCAAAGCCCTACTGCACATACACAAACTAGACTTTTTCAGAGGCTCATAAAACTGAAATAACCGTGGTCAGATCCTTATGGCAATGGCAACGCGCCCGTCTTTTGCACAGAGCCTATCTTCCCCCGTTGGATTTCAAGTCCCTGTTTCAAAGTATGGAAGCATTAGATCTTTCCAAAGAAAGGATTTCCTGAATTATTCACTGAAAAAACAATGTATTCTTCTCTGCCTGGCTCTCGCAAGCAGTTGAAGTACTTGGCTGAAATTATCTAAAAAAAAAGAAAAAAAAGAAAAAAAAAGAAAAAAAAAGAAAAAAAGAAAAAAAGAAAAAGTGAGAGTCATGACATAAGAACAGGATCTTGCACTTAGAAGGGACAAGCAACCTCCAGAGCAGGCTGTGCTACCAACTCTGCCTCTCATGATATCTGCCAACTTTGTGAGCATTGTACGTTGTTTAAAGAACCTAATCAAGTTATATATTCCTTTTGAAGTCAGACAACTTTGATTTAACAATGGCTTCAGAGCTTTGAAAACCCCAGTCTTTTCTAGTTTGTCTTCCATGATGGTTCCTTACCTGTCTCCCATCATTGAATAAATCATTATAAACATTAACCAGATGCCTGATGCTAACAATAACTTTAGAGAGCCCTGCTTCCCTTAAGATGTATGGGCAATGACTAACACACTTTTAGCCTCTAAACTTAATTCAAAGCATTCTGCAATTGTGCACTGGTGAGGTGAAGGCTGCCCAAGACAATAACTTTTACGTTAAAAATAATCTCTGTCTTTAGCAGCAATAAAGTCAAGATTGTCCTCTTTCAGCCCTGGTGTCTCAGCCTGCCATGGGCGCTCTGCAAGCTGTGGGTTGCACTCACATGAATTCACACCTGAAGATGTGGGAAAAGGAAGACCTTGCACCACCTTAAAGAAAACAGGGTGCCTGTGTTTAAATGCACAGGAGCAGCGGCTTATGCAACTTGCGGTAGAGCGTGCGGCAGCCAAGCCTAGCTCCTTGCAACAAAGTCAGCGTTATTTTCAGCTGAGATGTGACAAGGGACGGTGCTGAGTCTCCAGACATGATAGCTCTGTCCTGCAGGAGCAGCAAGCCGTTGAGTTGACCTCAGCCTCTGCCTCGCAAACTGAGCAAAAGCACTTTGACACCTGGAACTCACCTTGCCTGGAGACAGATCACCGATGTGGGGAGCAGTTCTGGGGGATGTGCTGGTGGAAGGTAGAGTGTTTCTGACCCAGAGACCTCAGCCTGCGGAAAGCCTGTAGCTAACAGCTGCTCCAGAGCTGCTCTGTAGGGAACCTATTGCTTAACAGAGGAACACACTTAAATGCATTACTAGTACAGTTAAATTAGTGTCTGGAGATTGAGCTCTGGCAAAGAAACAATGTTTTGAAAGCTTTGTTCAATACTCTTTCACTTTCCTATGCCTGCACACACTGCGCCTACAGTTGGGTTAATCTTGCCATTTTATTTGTGTATTTTTATCATCCCTTATTTACAAAGTTTGCTGTTTCATTCATTTGAAGCAATAACCAAAAAGTGGAGAGAAGGAAGGATAGGAAGAAATCTCTGGATCTGCCAAAGTTAGGGAAATTCACGTAGACGTGGTTTGCCCTTGTGACGTACCGGCATAGCGCGGCACAGCGGGAAGCTCAGTGCAGAATTTCCTGACACAGAATGAACTAAAAAGAGTCATCACTAAAAATATACCAACAGGGAGGATCACGGGGAGCTCTAGGGGGGTTATTTCTCCTCCCTGAACTTCATGGCAGTACCTCTGCTTTATTAAAAGATCTTTGCGTGACGGCCTTCCAGTCACACTTAAGCCCAATGCTGTGTTTAAAGCCATGGCAAAGATACCACGTGAAAAATAAAAGCATATCAAGACAACCAGGGGGAGACTTTCCAGCTCACCCTTCGTGTGATGCTTGTGTAACCTTGGCGTGACAGCATGCTTTTTCCTAATTTCCAGCTGCTTGGTGAAGCCTCAGCCCTGGAGTTTTTTTTTCCTTTGTCTTTCTGATTTTCAAAAAACTCACCAAATTATTTGATAAGGGGAACGAGGCAAAGCACAGAGTGGCTTGAGAGGAGTAAAGAAAGACTCTGGACCCAACCTCTCCCAGGAAACTTTTACCACCTGCTGCACCTTTGTGCTCTTGTACGACAACAGGAGAGCTCCTTGCCAGAACAGACCCTGCCAGCTATCCAGCCACGCTTGCAGCAGCGCCAAACCCAACTCCAGAGGAAGTTACTAGAGCCCTAGAATATAAAAGACCATAATTTATGCATTTTAAGCCATGGTTTTGATTATGTCAAATAGCGAGCAAAACCTGAAAAGTATCTTTTATAGAAAATGTTAATTCTGTATGATATTTTTTCCTTATAAAGAATGATTTACCTGTCTCTGGGGTTATAGTCTTTGTACAACAGAGCACATGTCTGTTCTGGTTCCTTACATCTGAGATACAGATCCCAGGCAAACAGCTGTCCCGTGGTATTGTGGGGTTTTCGTGACAAATGGGAATCCTTTACAAGCAGCTTTCATTTTCTCGTCTGAAAGTCTCAATACATTAGTAGTTGCCAGAGTCCTGTGAACTTTCATATTTATTATGCCATCACCACTACAAATGCTTCCAAATTAACAACCAGCCAGATTTCCTTTCTATGACCAAGCAGGAAAATAAAGAGAAAAGACAGAAATTATTACGTTAGACTACCTTCTCTTCCATCCCACTTAGCAATCACTTTACAAAAAGCGATATGAAAGGTTATTTACGTTGGGATACATCTAAGGGGATGAATAGGAGCAAACGCTCCAAAAAGGGATCACAGCTGTTTCCTTTCCTACCCTTGCCCATCTCTGCTGCTCAGCAATCGCCCTCGTGCAGGTGAGCAAGCTGGGGCTGCTGCAGTCCCGGCCACGCTCAGATGGGATCCTGACAAAGTGCGAGAGAAATTGGTGAGAAATAAGCCTTTAAGTAATCTCATAAATTCATTAGCAATTTCATTTCTTTTTCAGCTTCTTACTTTTTTTGATTCCTGTTTGGTTTTGGAAAGGGCAGACATCCTGTGCATGGATGAGGGCAGAGACACCAAGAACAGCCCTTTCTGTAGGAGCAGATCTGCTGTTGCATTGGCAAGAAGAGTTTCCAGGAAGAATTGAATAATAAGCAAGACAACATTGCAAGAAGAACATTTTATAGCAGTATATTGCACAGCTGTCCCACCATTGCCGGCACAGATTTCCAAACATGCAACCATGGCGGGATGCACAGCGAAAGGCTGGAGTCGCAGCCCTGACTCCCGTTCAGAGTAAGGCGTCAGGATCCCAGGCATCCATTTGGTGCATCTGGCAAGAAGATCATATTCCTAAAAATAATGAGTGATATTAAAAAAATCAAGGACTCTTCTTGAGAAGAGAATCATATCTCTTCTCATGACTCTGAATTCTTCCTGTTAATTGATCCATCTTTTGACTGAGGCTTTTCAAACCATTATCAATGGTCCCAGCTGCTTGGCAATGAGAAGTGGAGGCACAGTCTTTGATGAGGTCTTGCAGGGCTACGAGACCTTAGATGGTCATTGATGGGAGACCACATTCAGGCAACCGCAGGGATCCCCCTGGTCTAGCTGTCTATGGGTAAAATCTGGCTGAATGACTGAATATCCTCAAAAATTGCCATGGTGAGTAATCCTCGGACTTTTGGTGTTGCTCTCAAACACAGACTTGACAAATACTGTCTTTTTTTTGTCTTTAAAAAAAATAAAAATTCAAAGGATTCTATTTGCTTCTAAAGTGATGTTTAGTTCTAATATTCTGTTCCGATGAGTCAGTTGCACTGTGGGGAGGACATACTCATTTCAAAACAAATGATGCAGGATCTGTTCTGCTGATATACTTGAAAAATTGTACATAACTTCATTTATACAAGACACAACTGATGGTAGATTATGTTCTGTCCTGGAAACACACCACACACGTTTCATTTCTACCTTCACTGAGGACAGAATTTTGCATTCCTGTGCTTTTTATAACTCTTCCCTCAACTTGCTGTAACTTGTGGTAAAACTTCAGCCTTGAAGAACAGTGGTGAGGGAGCTTTTATCAAGGGGACTTCTAGGGCTGCTTCTGTCTCCTTTATGCCATAGGTTCAACCAAAAGAGACCACCAGGGAGTAGGTTCAGCCCCAATTTATACATAGAAATGATGATGCAAAAATCAGAAAAGTAGCAAATTTTATTATCCCTGAGCATCTTTGACCTCTTCTGACACCTTGGGGACAAGTCTGTCAGGGCTGTTTCTTCTCATCCCTATTTCATGTGTAGGTTTTAGTGTTATATGCGAGGAGATCACAGCAGAGAGAAAGGAAGATACAAAACCTCTTTTCTTAGCCTCTTGGCTAAAACTCAAATATTTTAAACATTTCTGCTAGGGGTTGACTCCCCCAGTGAGTCTCAGAGCTCTCATCTCTGACTGCTATAAACCGAAGACTGTTTACATGAGATCAGCACATGCCGATATCGCTTTACACTTTACAGTGTGTTCACTTCATATATCGATAGTGATGGGCAAGCCATCCCTGCAAGCCCTTCAGTAATCTTAGGATTGATCTTTTATTTAGAGGACAGGGGAGAAAAGCATGATGGAAGTCATGCAAATGATTAAATGCAATGATCTGTTGATCTTGTGAGACCATCGGAAAATAATTTAACAAAGATCTTTAACAAGTCTCACTCTAAAGGAAAAAGTAGGTCCACTTTAAACCCTGCTTTTCCAATTTGGATGTCTAAATCAGTACTGCAGTCTTTTAAAACAGCCAAACTCTCTATAGAGAGTCAGAGACACAGAGTCTGGCTGCCAAGTGTAAAAGAAAAAAATTGTGAGAAACTCCATAACAGGCAAACATGGGGTAATCTCCCTTCTCCCAGAAGAGCTCATCCAAGCCCTGGAGACTAGCTAAAACATTAAAGCAAGAGGTTTTGCCCTACCCAAGCCACTATTCACGTGAACTCTCCAGTGATGGTTCTTCTCAGTAGGAAGATTCTGCAAAGCTTTTGATAATTTTATGGAAACTCCTCATTGCATATTTTAAGTATTCCCTTTACCATCTCCCTCCCGAAGCACACTAACCTCTCCAATAAAACATAACTAGAGATATAACATCTTGTGGTCTTTGGGTTCCTGACCATATGGAGAAGCCTTCACTGGCATGGCTGTTTCAAAGCCACTGGTGAGGCTCATGTGAGGAGCGTGGGTTCCAAGAGACACCTGATTCTTGGGGAAGAGAGTACAGGGCAATTAGTCACTGTAAAACAGTCTAACGAGGCTAAAGAATTAGGAATTGCCTAGGCACCAGTAAAATCCAGTGCTTTATACAACTCGAGATGCAGTTGGGGGAATCTGGCTAATCTTTTACTCTCCTAGTAAATCATTCATTGAGGCCATCTGTGAAATATGAGAAGAGCAGCTTCAACCCAAAATTCCCGCTTAGCAAAGCTCTTACTAGCTTGGCCGGAAAGAAGCTTTCCTGATAAAGTTGATAGCTGGTCCAAGCCGTCATGATTTCCAGCAGCAGTAATCCTTCTGGGGAGATTAGAGAAGCAGCCCTTGAAGGTCCTGAAGTATGGCCATGCATTTCAGCAAAGTTCAAGGACGGGGAAAAAAAAAAAATCCACAGCACTTGCCAGAGCCTGGCCCAGAGATGCACCTCTTGATGCTTTCTTTTCCAGCAGCCTCTGTAGACAGGTCTGACAAAGAGCCCCCAAACTGGCTGCTCACAGACCCTCTGGGACAGGGAGCAACCGTGGGGCTCAAGGAGAGCATCAAGGAAGAAATCTGGTGCCTCGACGGCCAAGACTGAACTGTGGTTTTGTTCAAGGAGAGGCACGGATGGCCATCTGGAAAGCAATATTCAGTGGTCTCAGCTGAATCCAGAACCCAAACTTCCCCATTTTGGGAAAGTTCATGCCTGAATCGAACAAGTAAGTTGTGGGATTGTGTCACTTGAGGAGGAATAAGTCATCCAAAACACTCCCACCAACTCTCCACTCCAGGCTGCTTATCTGTGTCCTCCACCCAGATTTGATTCATTTTTTTTAAGAAGCAGTTAGTTGTTCTCCACAGGCGTCACTACTAACCTGGGAACAGAAGAGAGTCCTTAGGCAAATACTTCATAGGGCAAAACAAATTAAAAAAAAAAATTAGCTTACAGGAGAAATGGACTGAACACCTAACCACAGTAATCAAGAACATGAGGTACAATCCACCTCCTCCAAGAATTAAGACAATACAGGTTTTGACTTTTTTTTTTTTTTTTTAAATAAATCTTCTAGTTTCTGAACTCTTAGGATCTGCAGTTCCCAGGTGGCTCAATAGCTAGAAGGAACAGAGAGTTTCAAAGTGAAAGATGAGATGCCCCAACTCCTAGAGCCAAATGCTTGAAGGGGAGTGAAGCAAAAACCCAAGTAGTAGACAATATAAGAGTGCAGCAGGGCTGGAGGCACAAGCCTACAGTCTTACCCGGTGCTGGGCTCTCAGAGAAGGCAAGGCTTGCTGACTGGGAGGCTGAGCAGGTCCCACCTTTGAACTCTGTCAAACCCGAGTTGTATAAATCCAGACATTTGTATCATGTTTGGGCACCTTGCAGAAATACAGCCACGGAAGTGGAAATACACCCCCTCCTCCTCTGTGCTTAATCTAGGCAATAACATGCTTGATTTAGTGTTGAAGTCTTCCAAATGTCTTGGTCCAAATTACAGCGCTCTTGATGACCAAGCTGGGGAAGTGATTATGTCTTGGACCAGCATGTCTGACAAACAGGAGGAGCTGTAGTTTTTGTGAAGTCAGGGATCCTCTTTGCTATGTGAACTTTAACCAAAGTTTGGTGTGATAATCCCTCTGCGCTGTGGTTTGTAAGATTTTAACTATTCTTTCTGTTTTCCTTGGCTACCTGGTGTTTGCTCCACTGAGCCTTCAGGTCAGTAACTGTAGAATACATCAAATTTTCTACCTTCTCCCTAAAACCTCCTCAGATCTAAGCAAAGCAGCATCTCATTGACCATTATACTGACCAGCTCATTAATGGTGGATTTTCTGTTGTGGAAAGAAATAAGTCAAGGCAAGTAAGATTGGATGTTGCTTTATTTTGGTTTTAAAAGTGAAGGGTTCTTCCTCCCCACTTAAGTATATAACTGTTGAAGAAACTGTTTTACCCTGTGCATCAGCTAAGGTATTAGGGAAGAGTTTCCTCCATTGCCAGGTAGCTGTAATAAACAATATACATGTCCCTTCCTGTCACGCTGGTTCTGTTCTTAGCGTGTTCTGTACCATCCTTGGCAGTCAGGGCAGTGAGCTGTGATGGTCCTAACTGCAGCTTGGATCCTTGCAAATAGAGAGGGGCTGGAAGGAGACACAGGGAGAGCAGCCAGCATCCACTGCCTGGGTCAGAAGCAAAGTAGAGGAGGAGGAAGATGATATCCAAAGGGTAACAGAGAAGTGTTCAACCTCAGCAAGACCAAGGAAGTACCGTGGTTATGGCACTGAAAAGCACCTGAGCAGAGCTGCAGAGGAGATGTGTCGCAGCACGGCAGAGCTGACACAAGAAGGAGATCTCCTGTCTCGGTGTCAGCTGGGCTCTGGGGCAGAGGGATTTTTCCATTAGTTGGACAGGACTTGCGTTACTCAGCAGAAAGCTACCCTGGCCTCCCAAGCATGGCAAGCTTGGTGAATCCTCCACTCTCCCAGTCACACACAGTGAAGACTGCAGGAGCATCTGTTATAAATCCTGCTCTCTGGGCATGAGCAGGAAGCGCAACTTTCACAAGACTTTCTTAAATGGAGAAAATCATCCAGGCCTTTTCTTTGCAAGCGCTGCACCCCTCCTGGAGCCCTTTGTGATCTACGTTGTTTAGAAAGTGAATGAAATGGAGTGAGCCAGAGAGACAGTAATGGTTATTTCTCCAAGAAAGAAAAGCTTAATTTTACCATGGGGATCTTGTGTCTGCCATGACCCCTCCAACAGCTCACAGGAACACAAGAGGAATTAAACAACAGTGAGGACTGGTTCATTCTTGCAGATCTGTGAAGAGTTTCATCTTTGTTCTTAACAGAAATATGCCCCCCCTCCCACAAAAAAACCCAAACCCGAACACCACCTCAGCTGGCAATGTGCAGCTTTTCCATAGCTTACAGCACTCTCCTTTTGCCATCTAACCAAAGCAGACCTAGGGCTTGTAACCTCTTTGGAGACTTTCCTGGGCTGCAGCTGAGATGATCAATGCATAAAGAGCGGGCAACCCTGGAGGAGCTGGTTCCAGAAAAGGTAGGAGGAGAGGGAAGCGGGAGGAGGATTACCAGGCTCAGAACCATTTGTCCTTTGCTCGTGGTTAGTATCTGTTTAGCTAACTCACAACTGAGATCAACAGCTAGGATTTTTCCATCCAATCTAAGTGAGCTAGCAGTTGGGTTTCATTCAAGTAATTGTTCTAATGGATAATAATGTATTATTATGACTAGAGGGCTTATTACTAGAATGTTGTACTAAGTTCAATAACCCAAACTCACCATATATTGTCCCTCTTGTGGGAGCTTCAGCTGTTTGAGAAGGAGCCTCAGAGTTGCGTGATCATCCCTAAAACCTTCTCCACTAAGTTCCAACGTTGGGGAACAAGTTGTTCATCATATGCTGATTTCAGCCTTGGAGTAACTCCAGTGAAAACAAAAGGAGTAACAACAGGAATGGATTAGGCCCAATTGCTTTCATATTTCTCCAACTTGAACTTCCAATTCCAATACTAAGGGAGGAGTAAAAAAAAAAAAAAAAGAAGAAAAAACAAACATATGGCACAGTGACAAAATACACTTCGGAATGTAAGTCTATGCCGTGACCTCATGCCCTTTGGAAAGTGCACCAAGGTGAGCTTCCACAAGCTTACCCATAAACAAAACTCTGCTGTCATCTGGCAGGAGCAATATATATTCCTACTTCTGCCACTGTATTGCGAAAATTGTTACACAGAATGGTCAAACCCATCCAGCAGTTCTAGGCTGCTACACTTGAAACTACCTACCTTCCACACATCTGAAAAAACTAGTACCTGCCAAGTTGAGATATAAAGTCATGAGGATTTAATTTCATAAAAACTTACTAAGATTAAGTAGCGCGTGTTCTGTAGTGACCCCGTTTTCCAGGGAGAGCTGTGCGCAGATCAGGAGAAGGCACAGTCTCACCTACAAACCCCTGTCTGATAGATCACCTCCTTGGCACCTCTCTGGTTAAACAGATGGGAGCAACAGGGAGCAAGTGGAGTAAGGACTGAGACAGAGAACCCCAAGCTCCTCTGCCGGCTATTGAACCGTGCTTTCTCTTGGTGCTTACTGCACCACTCACTTACTGGCTTTTAAGTTACTTCTGACCTGCTGTTTCCTGCTAGGGCTGATGAGCCACGAGTGCAGAGTCGCTTCCTCTGGGCCAGTTCCTCAGTGCACGCTTTCAGTAGCTGCCACATGAAGTTAGCCTAAGAAAAAATGTTGCTCTTGTTTTCACTGGAGTTATTCCCAGGCTATTTCAGCGTGTTACAAAGCGGGTAACAGAGTTATCCAGTGATCAGAGAACTAAACTGCAAGTCAAAGCCCCAGGTTCAATTCCTAGCTCATATTAAACCAACACTAACCATATGTCCTCTTTGTGCCTCCACGAACTCATTTGAGAGTTTTAATAATAACGATGACACTCACTTAAAGTTATTCCTAAACAAATAAATTTATGAAACATCACAGCAGCACAAAGTGTTAAGACCAGGTTTGACCCGTGAGCTTTACAAAGTAAGCGCACAGCTCCATTCAACTGACAGGCTGGAAACCGAGGAGTTCAGCTCAGCTGCTATCTAGCTCAGAAATCACTGCACATTGTTTGCAAACTTATCAGGAGTGACTTGAATTGTGAATTAGCTTCAGCAAGGCAGCTGGCAGGCTGCTGAAGCATACAATGCCTGCTGAATCTGCACTTCCTGTTGGAGACGTGCGAAGGAGAAGGCAAACTATGAAAGAGCAGAGAAACTGCTCCCAACTCAAGTCAAAACTACGTGCAGCACAGGCACAACAGGGCCAGCCGCTGATCCGGGGGCCAAACCAGAACTCCCAGCAACAAGGGCGTTGATAGTACTCAGCCCTTGCACAGCATTTGTAGGGAGCGATCTCAAAGCACTCTGTGAAGAAGATCAGGCTCATCCATCTTCCCCCACCTCCTCGCCAGGCTGGGTTAGACCGCAGAGCTGGAAGGGTCAGACCTTCCCAGACCCGTGCTGTAACCCTGCAGGGAGCTCTACCCCACACAGCCCAAGGTCGGCACTTGCTTATTTTGCAGTAAATAATCCACTCTATGTCAAAAGCAGCAGCGGCAGACACCAAGACACGCTCTAGCCAGCCTTAACCAAGCACTCACCTGGACCTGGCATCAGAGCACAGCTACGCGGTCAGAGGCTCACTCCGTGCCGGCAGATGCTCCCCGCGCGCTGCAGGTTACAAAGCTGAAGCCACTGTAAATCCTCCAAGATCCACGTCTGTGTGTGCCCACTCAGAGAAATAACAGAAAGATGCTTCCCGCGTGCGGTCTGATGGGAACGCTGCAGCATCAGCGCTTCAGGGAAAAAACCCCCGCTCGTGCACTGCAGTTCACTAAAACCAACTGAAATGTGCCACAGCATGCTTCTAAAAGGGCTGGGAAAACAGCCAATATGCAATATACTCCTAGAAAAGCTCTCTTGCTGAGAGTAGGGCCTTTTCTTTCATTTCAGGTTGTCAGTACATTTGATCAAAGTCTCCTCTAGCATGGGATTGTGTCGTTCTTTTACCTAAGAACAGTCACCTTTTAATTTTAAGCAGTTTTAAGGTTATCAGTACAATGAAGTCCAAACCTCACTCTGGAAAGTTAGCATTTACTCTGAGAGGAAGGGGTTACATCATGAGTGAAAAGAAAGAAAACATTAGAAGTTTCTAGCAATAGAGGCTGCAGGATAAACGCAGTTTAGACACACTTCAGCCAGTATTACCGCTGCTCATTAAACACTGTTTTGTGCTTTGCAAGCCATGATACGCCATCCTGTGGTCATCCAGATCACGATTGACGTCTCACATCTGGGCCAAAGCACTGAGCACACTTAGATACGCATTGTGTGTGCTGGCTCTTACACTCATCATATAGTACTACATAATACTACTAGGTTCCTCGTTGCTAATGCAAAGCAAGGCTGAAAAACTTCAGATATTCTCCAAAAAAATACCTGAAAAACCCCAATAAGCGCAAGTTGTAAGATTACTTGCTGTCTGCATGCAGCTGTACCAACAACCCCTCTTCCTCAGCATGAGCCTTCTGTTGGCAACAAGGATAACCGTGACTCTTCACAGGAAAATCATCACTTTCTCCATCCCAAGCAGGTGCACCAGCCTCCTGCCCTGCCATCTCCGTCCTGCTAGGTGACATTCCTCCTCCTGCTCTGGTGCTCTCCCTGCAGTTCCTCGTCCCACCAGATCCCCCATGCTCTCCCCACTGTGCTCACAGCTCTTTGGACATCCCTGTCCAACTACTATGCTCTCAATTCCTCTTTCATTTCCCCTCTCCCTCCACGAAGAGTTTTGCCCACTAATATCTAGGACATACCCTGATGTTTGACGGAAGCGAGCAAACTAACTATGCTGCCAAAGACCAGAAGTTGAGCATCCAGCCCTGCTTTGGTTGGCCAACAAACACAACTATAACCTTCAAGGCTGATGCAAACTCAAGGTAAAGGGGCAGGAGTGAAGCTGTGAAAGCACACACAAATCCACCTAGCCCTCTGGACTCCTCCTTGGTGCCCATCTGGCCCACCCTACCCGTGCGGCCTCACATTGCTCACGCTGCTGGGTTTTAACACAGAAGCGGGGGAGGGGGAAATTGGGGGGAAAAAAAAAAAAAGAAAGAAAAAAAAGTGACCAGCAGCAATAAGAGTCCTCAAAAGGCAAATGTTTCCGATTACAGTGCTAGTTCTTTCAGGCTCTTTGATGTCGCTTCTCCCACACAAAGCTGTTTCTTTCACAGTCTGTCCTTGCACACAAACAAGATGTTACACGTACTATACGTAGAACATCCTCAACTCTTATTTAAAGCACATTTGTCCCAACTCACTGTTCTTTGTTCTCTGTATCATTTTTAAAACCAATACTCATACATCATAGGCACAGAGGCAGCTTTTATTCTAACTCCCCCTTTCACATTTATTTTTCTTCCAAATTCTTTGAGGTTCTGGTCATAAGTAGAGAATTGTTGACACTTAACTGGGGTTGAGACTGAGCTGCTAAGTTCATGGCAGTAGCTGAATTTTTCCAAAATTTTAGGGGCTTGTAGGGCAAAGGGTTTATAGAATCATAGAATCATTTTGGTTGGAAAAGACCTTTAAGATTATCAAGTCCAATGTTAACCTAGCACTGCCAAGTCCACCACTAAACCACATCCCGAAGCACCACATCTACATGTCTTTTAAATACCTCCGGGGATGGCGACTCAGCCACGTCCCTGGGCAGCCTGTCCCTGTGCCTGGCAACCCTTTGGGTGAAGAAATTTTTCCTAAATTGGTTTGCTTTTCAGAGGCCAGCTCCAACATTTAGGTTTAGATTCTGAACTAGTTAACTTTAATTACATTTATTATTTTACTTTGGCCCATAGTTTTTGATACCACCTGCTTCCTACCCGTGCATTACAGATCCTAACTTTTTCATACTGAAATAATCGTTGACCACGCATTGCATTGATAAACCAATACAGTTCTCATGACAAATTTAAATTGCAAATTATTTGGGGCAAGGAAAAACTTTTTGTTCTAGCACAATAGGGTTTTCGTAATCTGCATTATAAACTACCCCAACACAAATAATATCCTGGCACTTCTACCGACTTAACTTTCCCCAAAGTTCAAAAGTGGTGGGGACTGTGGCAGAATGCGGGAGGTTTCTGTAGGTGATGCAAGAGTTAAACCAGGCAACTTCTGCAAAAACGGATCTTGGAGACAACGACATGCCTTCATTTGACTCATGTTGTTAAAGAGGAGTTACTTCTGCATAAACTATATCCAAATGCCTTGCAGAATTAAAACACAATGGATAATTCTTCCAGAAGCCAAACATTGCATTATCTGAAAAATAATCAAAAATCCCAAACTCTGTTATACCCCAAAACGAGAGACATGCAAAAGTCCACCGGGAATTTTACCACAGCTGTTTAGTAAGACAGTCAACCTACAGTAATTAACAGCTAATAATAATAATAATAATTGTGTTTGTATAAAAGGTAAAAATCTCATGGCCCTCAAAAATAAGCTAAGGGAGACTAAAGGTATTATTATTATACAGCGTAAGAAGATGCTTTTTGGGCAGAAAGGAACTGCGAGACAGCCTGGTGTCACTAACGGGCCTGTTGAATCACAGGGGATCGTTACTGCAAACCGTCACGCAGAGGCCAAGACAGGCCCTGCCCTCTGTTCCTTAGAGATGAGCAAAACTTGTCGTCTTCCAGTAATAAGTTCTTTACAGTGAGGAGCTTTTGGGGGTGAAAGCACATTGATTTTGTTGCTGTGTTACTCATGGTATGTTCAAAAGACTATTGCCTGCACTTAAAAAAAGAGCCTGGTATCAAACCAGTTGAATTGGTTTGCTAAAAATAGGTATTTCTTTGTTCTGTGTTTTCAGGTCTCATTTCTTTTAAAACCCCACAGTTTTTTGTGATCACCAAAGCTAACATGCATTCTTTGCTAATAGCAAGAACCTTCCCACTCTGCATTTCCAAACTTTATAATGCAAGAAGAACAAAACAAACTGCTCCAGGTTTAAAAGAAAGCATTGGCCCTGGTATGCTAATCAGGGGCAAGACTCAAACCCAAGGCCCAGTAGGCCCCATATCAAAAGGCTTTAAGATCTAAAAGCAAGTAATAAAAAGCAGCTTTAATGCAAAACGGTTTGGATTGAAACAAGAGACTTCCGTTAAGTGCCCGGTACACTAATAAAAGGATAGCCTTGAGGTACACATACGAGCGAAGAGTGGAAGTTGAGAGCTGTTGTGTGTGTGGGAATGGCAGTGCCCGGTCACTACAGCCACTCACGTGAAGCCTCTCCATCCGCAGCAGGAAGCAAAGCCAGGCGATCGTGCCTAAACCAGCTCCGCAGCATATTTACTCCCTCAGAAAACAGACCTGCCCAAAACCAACATCTACTTTTGATTTCAGTCCGATGACAAGGGTCCCAGCTGTGAATTAAATAACCAGCCCTTAAGGAAACCCAGCCATCAACTCCCTGCCGTCTCCAATGACAACTAAAACCCAGACAACTGCTACTCTAATTTTGACCGGCAAGCAGAGCTTGCTGTTTTGGGGGTGGATTGAGCAAAACATTCCTAGCTTTGCCAACAAGAAGCCTTTTCCTCTAAGTTCGAGCAGCACAGACCCTCACGAGAGTCTCAGTTGCTGGAAAAATGCATTCTTCATTTGAAAATTAGTTGGATAAGCTAGGTCTACACTGAGGGCTAAAACTCTTGATAATCCAAGGAGTTAGTTACTACATCCTTCTCACTGGGTCATCTGGTACCTTCAGTGACCCGTCTTACACCAATCCCCAAATTTGCTAAGGATTATTTAACAGATCTCAAGAGAGACTGAAATATTGAATGGTAGGCAAAGTCCCTTTCCACTTTCTATGGACAGTTGCCATTTATATAATAGCCTTGGAATACAACAGGCAGTTTGTATAGCTCCAAAAATATTTCTTGGCCTTTATTCCAAAAAAACAAATGAAACAGTCCTATGACTTCATGAAATATTTGAACCCGTATTAATGCAAAGCTTTTTTATTATGAAGTTACCAGGAAGATTATATGCAGATGAAATTCCTCCAGGAAAAACAAGTTCTCGTCTTTGTTGTCACACAATATATTAGCGGGGTCTACAGATAAGAATGTGAGTATTTGCAAAAAATAATTTCCCAAGACTAGTCTATTGTGTTTGTGCACTAGAGTACCATAGTTCCAAATTCGTCTAAGCCTGCTCAAGTTAACCTCCGCATCCAGCCCCCAACATGGCTCTGTCGAGAAGCGTGCCAAGTTGAAGCCTTATATTTCAAATGTTTTTAGTATATTAGGTTGTTAAAATGAGTACTCTATTTTTAACATGATTTAAAAAAAAAAAAAAATCCCACTTAACTGTTTTTATACAGTATAGCTTTCCTTGTGCATTTAAAGAATGAGTTTTCCAATAAAGTCTGCAGGACTCAGATTTACATCCTCATCACTGACAGTTTAATTACTTTCATTGTAGGAGAATTTAACCACATACAGTCAGAAAAACAGCCCCTTAAATACAGGCTTTTGGGCCCATGATCCCCAATTTGAAATTCAATGAAGGAGAATGAAACATGCATACTGTGATCTATTTCCTGATTCAGAACACTTGATATTATCAAAACAGAACAGAGTTCCACAGCTGACACACACATTTTTCTAAGCCATTGGTAAAATCCTTCCAGTGTTTAAGCCCACGGAATGAGGATTCAGTGGGCTTCGGGCATGAGCTAGAGGCAGTGCTAGTCAACGAGCCGTACAAAGACCAACATCGTAAGGCTGTGCTAATTAACATATTAAAAATAGTCCATCTGAAACGCTGCTTGAATTACATGGGTATTTGCTGGTATTTTAATCTTTCTTTTCAACAATTACAACACTAAAGGTAAGTCATCACTGGTGACTCTCAGCAAGAGATATGCATTAATGGTTCCTTATCAAAAAAAAAGGAAAAAGGAGGGGGAGGAAAGAGAGGAATTCTAACACTCATCATGGCAATTCAGCACAAAGAAGTCTGGTGAAGTCATAAAAGCCAGCTGTTAAGTGTCAATAGTTACATATTAAAGCTGACTACCAGCACCAGCTGGCCTTCTTCCCCAAGGTGGTATCTAATTCATTATAGATGAGACAGTTACTAAATCCAGAAATGCAACTTTTAGTCAGAGTATGCTGTAGTAGCCTTTACACTGCAATAAAGACCAACTCTAAGCAGCAGCAACTCACATGCAGTTAAGTGCAAATATCAGCTATCAGAGTATTAGAAAACTCGCTTTAAAATGAACAAGTGGTCTTACAGCCACATGTGCGAAACAGAATACGGTCCTAGATGGGACCTATTACATTACACGACATTCGTTCTGGAACAGACACAGCATGTGTGTGTATTACGTACATATTTTATAAAAGAGCAATGCCTTCTGAAGAGCAGAGAATAGCCAGAACACTAAAAAAAAAAAAAAAAGCTGTAACAAGAGTGAATATTTGTGCGTTTGCTTTATGAAGCTTACATTCTAATGTTTACAAAGGTCAGCACTTATATAAGACTCTACTAACAAACAAATCTGGAATACATCAATTGTACAGGTAAGTCAGCCAAAAAAAAGCAATAGCTATGCTCTTCTCAATTTTAAGAAAGCATGCAATAGGTTTCTCCCTTCTGGCACCCCTTGTTCAGATTTCTAAATCACAGTACCAGTAAGAGCATGGTATCATGAACCCGGGGCACAGGTAACAGGTTGAATTTTATCACAGACTGTTTATCAATATTTTATAAATGCCAAAGCAGCCTTCCTTTAGCATCAAGAAGGAAGAGGAGATATGAGCATGAATAAAAAAAATAAAGCAATTTAAGACATCAAAAATTCAAGAAATAGCACTGTGCATATACAAATAAAATTAACATTCAGTACTGTAGAGCTCATTTAAAAATGGCACCAATGGACAATATTTTACAATATGCACATTTATTTGAGGTGGGGAACTAACGCTCCACAGGTGAAAATGGTAATACAAATAATAGTGCCACTGTTGGCCTATTATGGTTCTTCTTACAATTTAATGGAAACATTTTTAAAAATAATCTGGTATGTACATATCTTCTGGAAACTCAACGGCTTCTTCAGAACAGAAAAAACCATGGTTCTTCCCCTCCCCTTTTTAGCCAGACAGTATTGCCAGAGATTGTGCTCACTGTTAAAGCACATAATCTTACTTTAAATTCAGTGCTATTTTCTTTCAAAAAGATCAGAAGTTGTACTTTTAGATAACAAAAGCATTTATGTTACAAACATTCAAAAATGGAAGCTTATGATTCTGGCAGACAATGTTGCGTATTAAATACAAACCAGCCAGCAATTATTGAACATAAAAAACTTATTCAATCATAAAAAAATACTGTAATTCATCACCACAGACTTTTTACATAGTTATAAATAATAAATAGCATAACACAGTAGATTACAAACGGATTTATTTTGCCCCGTTAAAGTCTTTAAAAAGTAAAATATCTATTCTTACCTCAGACAGACCAAGGTACTGTATCAAGACTACTCATAGCTCAAATGTAACTCCTTAGCCAAACAATTTGCAGAGCTCGTATTCAATCCAAACTTGTAAGTCTTTCCTTAGAAATTGAATGTTTGCTTAGCTGTTTGCCCTGCTCATGACCGACAAAGGTAAAAACACTGTACGCAGCGGCTACAAAGGGTATTAAACTTTGGCTGCCACTTCACAGCAGAGTTGGGACTGCCCACAGCACCTTGCAACGGAGCACACACCTCAGAAAGGAACACTAAGGAAAGCAGCATCGACGACAGATTCTGGTAAGCACTCTATAAACAAGCTGTACACAAAGGATTTTTTTTTTTCCCCCACCCACCCCTCCGGTTTACATTCCATAATTTTGTAACAATGTCCCCTAAGGCACAAAAATACCTATGACCTCAATGCCACAGGAGACATCGATGGTGCCATACATGGTTCTCCTACACAGTAGTTTAAATAACTTAGTTATCTGCACTATATGTCCTAGATCGAGGCATGGATTAATTTTCCTTGGCCAAATCTTGCTGAATATTGACCTTATTTCATACAATCTGTAGGATAAAGGATCTGGGGAGAGAACTATGCAGCTATTTTAATCATGTTCGTAGAGTACTGTTACTTCTTCACTGATGGCAAAAGTGCCAGTCATCAGTTATTTTGTTGTGTGTTTTTTTAATGTAATAGAGTGACATTTCCAGACCCACTGTGGTCTTCTGTAATAAGAACGACTAGCAGCACTAACAAAAGAAGATTATTTTTTTTTCTCCCTTCTGTAAGAGAATTTGAAGCTAGTGACTGAAAAAAAAAAAAGAGAACAGTTTTACTCAATGGTAGAAGTGCCAGAGAATAAATTAGTATTTTCAAATCCTTCCAAACCAAATTATTTCCCTAGACATAGTGACCACGATAACAATAGAAGGATTTTCCTAAAAATTGCAACACTAATAGGTAGATACCTATTCTTGGAATCCAAAAGTGTATGCAAGTTCCTGAAAGCAAAAAGTTAGTATAATCTGAGCAGACATCTTGTTTAAAAAATAAGTTCGCAAAACCAGACATTAATATGGTCTACAGTGTCCATTAAATGGATAAATCAAAACCACTGGAAAGTCACCAAGGATTACGGTTACAATAATTTTTCCTTTTAATAATCCTCGTGCTAATGGTTCAAGGATCAGAGTTCGTTTCTCTGTACGAGTGTACAGCCAGACACTGACTCAGAACTTAAGTCACTTAGGTGAGAGATCATCCATCAAAATGAATGAAGAACATGAGTTTGAGCACGTTACTGGAGACTCGGTGGTTATGCTGCCTTTAGTCAGTGAATCAGAGGAAGAGCCAACACTGCTGCTACTCCCATCAAGAATATCTGAAGACAGGCTGGGGGAAGAAAAAAAAAAAAAAGGTCATTTAGTAACATGGGCACGATGGCTTTGCGTACAAAGCTAACATCGTTTCGCCTTTGTAGGGAAGATGTAGGAGACCTATACTACCACTCAGTCTTTACTGTAAGACTGGCAGCCCTGAAAACTCCTTGTTTTCTGTAGCATGTTAGACATATATTCATACTCCTTATGGGAATGAGGAGCAGAATTATTATTTTTTTTAACATGCAGAATAAATTATTATTTTAATCAGTTATAGAAAAGGAGATGACAACTAACAACAATGAAATCTTAAAAGGTTATAGGAAAGGAATAATAAGAATCTAATCAGCAATGCAGCAAAGATGTCATTAATTAGGTAGTATGTTCTTTAATGTTGCACTACTCAAAGCAAGATTTTGAAATCTATTTTTCCCTTGTAAGGAATTCCTGTATTTGGATTTCAAAGTCTTGATACAAGATTCCAGAGGGCAAATTGATGCTTTTGCAATTTAGCTGGAAGCAACACGAAAAAAAAAAATGATGTTTCTAGGCAGTTTCGAGTCTGTAGGTAAACTGAAATTATAGAAATACAGAATTGATATTTTAAAGTACTTAGTATATGACTTGACACAAAAGAGAACTTAGCTTTTTATGATCATAACACGGAAAGGAGACAGACTGTAACACTAAAAATCATGAATGTATCAACATGAACTATGTAACTGCAGTAACTGTTCACACACACATTTTCTAAGTATTCAGATTAAGTACCACAGATACTATATGACTGCTGCCTACAACATACTGAAATGATGAAGCACCTTTGAGGGAAGTAACTCTGATTATGAACCAACAGGGATTTGTAACAATTATATTCAGTATAAAAGTTTTGCTACATAAATTCTAGACTAGAGTCTGCTCAGGAAGAGTTGATCAAAGGAGCAGGAACATTGTCACACCACACTACCACAGGAATAGTTCCCAGTAATACACACACACACAAGCTACACAAAGTATTTTTTTCTAGGGGAAAGAAAAAAAAGCAAGCTTGTGATAAATGCACATTCCCTGTTTCGGCATTTCAGGGCACATGAAATAGTTTACCATGAACTGAGATCTGTCAGATGTGTAACATCTGGAGAAAGCATGTTGGTTGTTCCTTGAAAAAGTCTCTTTGGCTGACTTTCAGTTTCCATTTCACCTAAAGAAAATAGCGCAAATAATCAAACTCACTTGAGTGTCTGGAACATCCATTTAATACTTTTCTATTGTAAAAGAGAGGTTTGTCCACACTAGAGCAAGGTTGCATCTGTAACATGGTAAATCCTCTGATTCAGCCAACCAAGCACTTTGGTAAGACATTATTTGATGCTAGCTGTTGCTTCAGGAGTTATCTGAGGGGCTACAACGATCTCAAAGACACAAAACCAGGCACTTGCTACATAGAGTACAATCAGACAAAATAATCTAAAGCAAACTAATTACTGTGACTTAATTTTAAGCAAGCAGTTGAGAGATGAGGTAACTAACATAAGCCAAAATACAGACATTAAAATTGTTAGTGATTATGAAAACAGGAACATCGGCTCGTTTCACAGTTTCACCCTCCTGTGTACAATAAATTCTGATGCATATGTACACTTTTACAGAAAAGTTGAAGAGAAAAAAACTTGGCACGCGTATGCATTTCCACTTAGTCATCATGGATCAGACTATCTTTGTACCTGTAATCATCTACTGACATTAAAAGATTATATGAATTTTCCACATCATGTTTAATCTGTTTAGTATAATCTGCCCTGAGTGAGCTAGCTCTTTAATAGCGCCTGTACAATAGACACATTCGGAAATATCATGAACTTGCCAATAACAAACTTAAAAAAAGAAAACCCTCTCAGCTACAGTATATTTTAATTTTTAGTTTAGCTACAAAAAAAATTTTTATTTTTTTTTTTAAATTTTCTGGCTTTTTACCTACACTTCACAGCAGTTGTTGTGTCAACTGAAAAGCTGACAGAGGTTAAGCATTATAGCAAACCTGTATATATTAATACACGTCATGCAGGAGAATTACACTACCACTCATTTTATAAAAGACTGATAACCCACCCAAATTTCCTATTTCCTTTAGCCCACAGAGTTACATTCCCTTCTTTGAAGGGAAGGAATAACAGCTTCTATCAAGCAGAATGGGCAAAAAACATTTATAAAATACTTGGCCTTATACAAAAATGACGAAAATTCCAACTACCAATTTCAGTAACTCTTTTGCCACTTGAAATTTCACAAAGACAAATCTGCACTGCTACAACATATTGCATGCTCTACCAGTATTAATTCCCTATAGCGGTGAAATGTTCTTAAATATGATCTTAAATGCTGTCTTCCCTCCACATATCATGGCATCAATTTGTTACCAGATCATGTCTGTAGAATATGAACCATAAAGCTACTGCTAGAATTCAGAAAACAGGATTACATATTTAACATCCCAAATTAGGTTAATTTAAATGGATTAGATGTTTTAAAATTAAGTAACTTTTTGAAAATTCCTTGATATTTCGAGAAAAAAGGCAAACTCATACTCCACTTTGTAAAAGATGCTTCGCAATAGCACATGGATAGGCTGCGGAAAGCCTGCCCTATACCTGCACCATTTTTAATACAATCTGTGTAAAGTCTATTGTAAAATGTTTAAAGTAAAACAACACAGTATGAATATCTATTCCCTATTGATCATTGAGCTTGATTCATTTTTCTTTAATTTTTATGCCTGTAAAATTCATAGAAAATAACAGCCAAGACAGAATTGGCATCTATGAGAAAACTTGTCTCCTCTGCCAATTCAATATAAATTAGACAACATTCTTTATCTGATAGGAAAAGCAGTCCTAAAAAAAACCCCATCAACAGTAACTTCTTGTAAAATAAAAGGACGTGCTTTTGGTGCAGTTAAGAATGCCTAAGTTAAAAAAAATATGCAGAAAGGATAAGCATAGCTAGAGGCACGCTTGTAAATATCTCAGTCTTACAGTTACACTGTGGAGATTTGCTCTGGGATGTAATTTGAATATCCTTAACACAGAATACTTCCAGGAAAGAATGCAGTTTTTCCCCCTTCAGGAGGAAAGGGCACTGATCTATTCCACTTCTCCAAACACTCACCTTCTGAACTTTCAGAGTAAAAACAAACATTCAGTACTAAGTTTAGAAGATATTGCATGATAAGCAACATTCCTAAGATGATCTGAAGGGTGTGCACCATACAGTGGTACTGAGGAATGTAAGGGCTTACGAATATTCATAACATTTAATTTCATGTGGAATAAAGCTTGCCTCTTTCAAGTAGTAGCTTTTCAAGTTTTTCATTCTTGTGTTTTAGACTAGCTACTTGACATTTTATTTTTAAGTTACAACTGACAAGTTCCAGTTCACTGTGGATACAAGTGCATTGTATTTACAGAAGAACAAGAAAAACATGGGAGAGAAATGTATCCAGCGGCAAAACTACATCCATATTAAAACATCTGATAATGTAAATACACATACCTTTTCTTTTAATGGGGCCAAGAACACTGGGCCTGATACAGTTGATTGGACTTTGACTCCTCCTGCTAGAGAGAGAACACTGGTAGCCAGGTCTGTAAAGGTTCCAAGCCTGAACACCACCATACCGAGCATCAAATCAACACAACCACATCATATGAAACATTCTTTAAAACTGCTCCTGCACAGCTGGAATGCTTAGCGAATCTAAATACATAGATAACAAAGAAGTGCTGTCTATCAGAGCAGACTACCTGCCATGTAACATAGTAATTTTTTTCTAGGGTTTTCTCCTTCCCTTAGTGCATCACATCCTCGCTTCAATCCATTTCCAAATTGTCTGTAATATTTATATAAAATTGGTATGCTGACAAAGGTAATATAGTCAACTTGAAGTACCCAGGAATTTCCCCACAAGTTACCAAGTCTAGTTTAAAGCTGACATAGGGTCCTATAAGAGGACCCACATAAAGCTACCATTGGTAAAGGCTGAACTTTTAGAACAATTTATGTGGCAATACTTCAGCTACAGTAAAACTAAAGTCTCTTTTAATGCCTTAATATCAGCTTTAACTAAACTTTGTGCTAGGCTTGGAATTTAAGCCAATGTATACCTGTTACTTGCAGGTGTTACTTACTTAGAGAATCGCCTTGTTGGACTGGGAATAGGACTTGGAGGTAATCCATTACTGCTCACAAACATTTGCAACGATGGTGAAAAACATTGCTGCAGAAAAAGTCAAATTAAGAGGCTTCAGAATTTCCTTTTAAATACTCAGGTGTTTCCCCTCCACCCTCCAAACAAAACATCCCAAATTAAAAAAAGTAACAGAATAAGGCAGAGATCATCAAACACAATCTTAGAGGCATTAAAACTCAAACTTGCAAAAATATACTGGCTAACGCAATACTGCTCAGATTAATCTAAAATTCAAACCCACAAGAAATCTGAAATTGAAATAGACACTGTTTTCTAAATAAGAGAGTTTCTTCTGTTCTTCCTGATACACTTAGAAGTAGCAGCACAGTACCCAGGACTTACTTCTTTCAAGGCGCTTGTTGAGTTTACTCAAAATATATATGACCTGAAACATTAACACAATATTCCAGAATAGAACAGAGTATTTAGCTCTGTGGTTCTGCAGCTAATCTGAGCTTAGCCCATGAATGTCCATAGCTAAGCAGAAAAATGTTTCTGTTGAGTTACCTACTACTGCTTTACAGCCGTGATTCCAGAGGCACAGGACCAGCTGCCAGCATCAGTGTTATAGTAGGAACAGATTTACCTAGCACTAGTACGTGGCTGCTCCTTGCATCAATGCTGGCAGAGGTATGCAATAAAATAGTAGCAGTACAAAAGCAGAACCACAAAAGAGGGTGAAAACAAGGTCAAACAACCCATCTTTAAACACAGTTGCCAGTTTCTTTATGCTACATTTCAGTTTTCCAATCCTCACTGGAAGAAGTGTATCTACAATCCACCTCTTCCCCCTTTCCAGCATCTGCCATCAGTCTTCAGTGCAAATTCAGCATGCCCAAGTCCTCCTTCTCAGTGAGTTTATGGAAAGGAAGGCATAACTAATGGACATATTTTCAGATTTGCAGCTTCTGGTCTTTGCCTAGACTTTTACACATACAATACATTCTGATTTTGGTGCTTCTTCCCCAGCATCCCCCCACTTATGCAGCTGAAGATGCTGTCCAAATCTGATTACTCTAACTCTTCCAGCTTCCCTAGAGCCAGAAACCTAGCCCATCCAAACACTGCACAAATAGCAGCAACTGCAAACATTCAGTGTGACAGAACTGGCACACTGCTTAAACTCTGCAGGCTCTAAGATGGTCTCTGACTCTTAGAAACCAGGGCTTGGGTTGGGAGGGGTGTTGGTGTTGCTGTTTGGTTGTGTTTTTTTTTAAAAACCTATCAAACAATTTGTGAAGTTACACGTCTGCACAGTTCACTTTGGCCTAAAATTCTACAGTGTTCTCTCAGTTTGGTATTTCACTATATCCTACCTTTCCTATTCCTCTTGTAGGTGAAGGTGCAGGTGAAACTGGAATGAAGTCTATTCTCTTCGGGGAGGAAGATTTCTCAGACTTGTCCAAGTCATTATCGCTCTGTAAATACAAGGTTTCCAACTTAACACTGGCACAGGATTTTACCTTAGAATCCAAGGCACAACCTTCTAATGAAAAATCATTAGGCCAAATGCACAAAATAGCTATGGCAGATGAACTTAAGTTCTTCTTAAATTATTTTCACAGATAATTCCTCTCTTTCCCTTAAATTCATCAGTTGAGTGTAAAAGTAGAATTAAACAGGAAACATCTATAAAGAGATAATGCGGCTCAAGCTTTCCTCCCATGACTGGCTTATCTGCATTGCTGTTTGCACTTCCCTAGAATACAAAAAATCCCATCAGTAGCTACAAAGAGGCTAACTCTGGCTATTTTATCATCTTGTTTCAATAACACTCACCTTTCATGTGCTGTTTCTCTGTTCATTAAATCCACTCCTTCCTCCTGCAGGAGATAAATGTCGTAAGTTTTCCTGTAACATTTAATTCATCACAGCTACTCAAAATAACACTGGTGATTCATTAATTTGCCATTAGAATTAAAAATATGAACAGTAGGAGCGCTCCAGAAAGACAACACTGCTACCAGCCCAGCTCACCGTTTCTCTTAAATGAAACAACACTTCAAAATGCAAGGCAGTTTAAACATGACAACAATAAGCCTTGCAAGGATGCTTCCTTGTTGAAATTAAGTCTTACAAAAGACACTGTTTTCTCCAGTACTTGAAAAATTCAATAGGAAAGAAATTCCCATTATGTAAGTACTTCAATATTATATAATACTTTTCATTCTGTTACTAAATATACAGATAAAAACTACACTTACCCTTCTGATCTGATGAAGTCGGCTACTAGGAATACGAATAGGAGATGATGACAACAACTGAAAAAAGAAGTGGCAGCCACAATGATTAAATCACACATCAACGGCTTGCATATATCTCATTTACCATCACCTACATACTTAGTGAATTAAAATGAGCTGTATAACTACATGTGGATGACTCAATGTTGCAAAAAGAAAACACTGACCTTCAAGAGAAAAGACTCGTTTTACCACTTACAGATTCATTCTATCACTCAGCAAGTGGCACTGATCTCAGACTTGCAAGCAGATACTGCTCAGCATCTCAAATACAGAAATAGCTATATATGCCGTTTAGACAAGTGAGGTATTATAAATGAAACTGCAAACATTTTACCATTCTCTACTGCCTAGAGTAAGATGAGAAACTCCTGTACTAACCTACTCAACCAGTTGACTATTATAAAGGAGAAGTCTCAATGTTTCAGCTCAGTCTTGAACAACGCTCCCTAAAACTTAACTTTTGCAATTTTTCAGTTGCATACAAATTTATGCATCTCATTCCTCCATTACTTTGGCTACCACCACAAACAAGTGGGCCACCAGTTCCTATGTGTCTATTGTAATACCTACTGATTTGAGTTCCAAAATTTTGTGTTCTTATTTTTAAAACAATCTCATAACAAAAGATTTGAACTAAAATTCCATCTTGCTTTTTCTGAACAGAAGACAGAAGAAACATATTTCAGGACTTTAAGTTCTATGGGTTTTGAGAAAAGCAACACTTAATCCTCACTACCCTCAAATGAAAAATTTTAGTGGAAAAGAACATACAGATTGCTGAGTTCACAAGGGTGGAAAAAAAAGAAATGAAACATCCTTGAAGAGTTAAATAACTGCAGTACTGTACACTACCAGTGTACTTGTAGAATAGCAGGCAGAATATCACCCAGCAAATAAATTACTCTTCTTTAAATGATTTTCTGGCATCTAGTGTTCAGTCTTTGCAAAAACTGAGGAGCCCTGTCAAAAAACCCCAGGTCAACAGAGACCTGTGACTCACTCTTCACATTAAAACATCCTTTCAAGACTTTTAATTGTGACAACAGTTCTTTCTTCCAACCCATGGTCAGGTCCAAACTAACTTTGACACTGTACTTAATACTGGGAATCGCACATAGCTTCAGCTACTGCTGTCTTAGTGACATACAGTTAATGCACCAGTATTACTTCATTGTAGGTTGCAGTTTCAGTGAAAAAAAAAAAAAAATGCATATTCTGCAGCCTGGAAGCTCACTAAGATGCTTAGTGCAAATACAAATCAAGTCCAACTTCATTTCTCCAGCCCAATTATTTCTGGTTAGGTGTAAACAAAACATGTTTCAGATTCCTTACCATACTGTGGCGGCTCATAACTGTTGTACTGTTCCTCCGAGTTCGCAACACGTAAGGCTGAAAAACCTGGGAGTTGTCACTGGAGAGACAAAAAAAGTTTCATGAACAACTTTCCAAGCTGTGCTTTACTTAAAACCACGCAGTGCCATGTTACACGCTCCGGCCTCCACAACACGGAAAACATCCATTTTATTTCAACAGAAGCACTACTTTCACCGAGGGAGCACTTTTCTCCTGCCAGCCCGCGGAGATCCGCACACCGCGGCTCTGCACTTACAAGAATTAACTCGCCGCCTTGACCCCAGCATTCCGAGAAACAAGTGACACGTTTCTCAGGCCTCCACCACGCACCAGCCACGGCGCAGGCAGAGCTGGGGGCGAGCACCGGGGCGGGCCAGGCTCCGAGAGCGCAGGGGGCCCGGCTGGCTGCGGCCGTGCCCAACGCTGCTCGAGCAGCCGAACCCCACCAGGCAGGGCGCTCCCGGGGCGGGCCCAGCCGCTGCCGGGGCTCCGGGAGCCGCCGCGGGCCGGGCCGGGCC
>VXBL01002257.1:832-50313 GCA_013400195.1 Aramus guarauna
TTTTAGGTATGATTGTTTGTATAACTTTGATCTCAGCATGTCTATTGTCTTGTATCACTGAGTGATAGCAATTGTCTATATAGTAGAAAAACAAAAAGGGGGAATTGAGGATGGGTGAGAAAGTAAGGACTGGGAAGAGTTAACAGGATTCAAACAATTCATGCCTTACATAGTTCCCAGCACCTGTAAGATAACAGGGAAATAAATAAGTGTTGAGCTTTAGAGAGCAGAGGGAGTGCATGTTTGTAAAATAGTAAAAAATAGTAACCAATGAGCTTAACGAGAGGAGCGCATGGACAGGATCTATGTACCAATCACAGAATGATTGTCGGCGCATGGACAGTATCTATAGACCAATCATGGAATGATTGGTGGCATGTGGACAGGTTAAAGAAAGTATATAAGTACATGAAATCACACAATAATGGTCTTCGATTCACCCTCGGTCGGAGTCTGTGTCGTATTCCCTTCAGGCTACAACATTTTAAAACAGAATTGGCTGTAAAGTGGTAGATCTAAGGAGGAGAATGATGAGCATAGAAATGTGTTGGGTAGGACATGGTTTTACTCATATTTGCATATACCATGTGTATAGACCATTAGGACAGGACTGCTGGGTAATTCACAGTGAGAGTTACCAAAATCTCTTGGGTAATACTGGGTGCTGAGGCAGAAAGTCTTTTCAGATCCACAGATTAAGTCCTCTCCTGTAGCTCAACTGCAAGGCCCACCTAAAATGTTTTAAAGCCAAAGATTAGCCATGGCCCATCCAGTGGCTACAGTCCAGGAAGGGTTACCTTCCCATAACGCCAAACTGGTAGTGCTTCAGCAACCAACACTTTCTAACTTCAGAAGTAACAGCAAGCTTTGAGATCCAACCTTGGGTGTGACCTCAGAGTATACTAGAAGGGAAAACACTGTGCTGATGCCTTCAGTATTAACAGTAAGATAGGGTCTACAGTTACTTTTAAGAACCAAATTTAGGCTTTTAAGTGACTTAAATGCTTGTGAAGGTTTTCTTCTTGATATAGCACAGAAAAGCACTACAAAACTCATGTGCAGTCCAGCTATTTTAGATCTACAGCGAATTCCAGAAGCCAAACTACTTGTATCCCATTTAAATATGGGACTGAATATAGGTTCTGAGGTCATAATAATCACTCCTGAAAAGTCAAAATTATTTATTTTTTCAAAGTTGTGTATCTGTTGATAGCTGAACAATGCACGAGATTTTTAAAATCTTGAGTTGTTGAAAATCTGTAGATGTCCCATGCATTTTCTGTGTGCTGGCTTTCATTTCAAACCATTTTGAAATGGAGGGAAAAAAAAAAAAAAGTATTGTGTTGGTGGCAGGGAGGGATATGTTTTTATCTTTTCCTGTCCCCTCTCAGCTTCCTTGTTAACTTTTATATTGAAATTGAGTGTTGTAAAAACAAGTGGAAAAATATTTTCAACCCACCAAAAATTCATGCTGTTCCATGCTGTATTGCATAAGGTTTAAGCCTAGAGTAAGGCCTTTTCTGTAGAAGGTAACTGTGAATTCTGAGGCTTGTATTGATTAGCAGAGGTGATTCAGCTGTCTGGAGTAAGTAACTAATGAGGAAGGATCCCAGCTTGGGGAATATGTTGTGTAATAAAATGAAAATCTTTTCAGGTTTATTAGATTTCTAACAAAAAGCCCAAAGCTGTTGTTATATCTACTTTTAATTTACAGCCCAGGATGACAAATGTAATTTCTGATGAAACTAACCATATGTCTGTGTTTGAGTTATTTTGGTAGATACTAATAGTATCAAGTGTGAACTCAAAATAGAAGAAAAATAGCAGGCAATAAATGGGAGAAGGATTAAGGAAAGGTTAAGGAATTGAGATATTAAGTGTTCTGAACACTTTTTAAAGTTTCAAGAAAGACTGAAATGTAGCATCTCATCTTTTTATTAAAAAAAAAAACCAACCACCAAACACCAACATCAAAAGTCTTATTCTTTGTAGAAAAAGTACACAAAACATTAATAGTTCCTGGGTTTCTAATACACAAATTCCAGAACTGTAATTATACTTCTGAGACACCGATGGTAGTATTTCTAAGTGTAGTCACTTAGCAGGGAGTGAGTTTACACCATGGAGCTTCAGTCAGTTGTGGGGAAACAGTGGCAGTACTGCTCCTGAACAGGAGTGTGTGAACCTGGTACCTATGTGCCAATCTTACATTATTGGTCACTGTCAGAGATTGCATCCTGGGACAGACGGACCTTTTTTGGTCTGAGCCAGTACAGCTTTGCTCATATGAGGTGTGTCAGGATGGACAGGACATACAGGACTTTCAGAGGCTTGAAGAGGGGGAAACCTGAAGAGGGAAGAGCTGTGAGGAGTGTTGGGTAGGAAGGAAGGGAAAGTAATTGCTGTCAGCCAGTGAGAACACGTGGATTAGGCAAGGCATGAGCTGATTGCTGTCTCATGCTTGCTTGAGTATAACACTTCTCTGTTAGGTTGGACAGTAATTATGCTGTCAGTAAAAGTGTTGTAATCAAATATTATGGATAATGTTATCAGGCTAATCAGCAATTACTTCATATGTACATGCTCCTACTTGCAGCTCTGTCAGGCAGAGCATGTGGATACCACGTCAATGGCATCAAGTGTCCAATTAAATAGTATACTTCCCTTCTGGGAAATATTTGGGTCACACAGTCCTCCTGCTCACTGCTTACCGCTTCCATCTTGGAATTTAATGCTTTACTCCATCATCAGTGCTTTTCTTTAAGGACTTTTCCAATATCACACTCCCATCCTGTGCAGCTGACCTGCATGCAGGATGTATGCCCTAGAAGTGGTGCATCTACAGAGGGAGGAGAGGGGTGTCTGGAGATTGGCAAAAACCACCTAACAGCTTGTGTCTAGGACTGCAGAGCTGGCAGTCAGCAAGAACCCTGAACAGTGCTCCCAGTAGGTGCTAGTACTTGTCCTCATGCTGATGTGGACAGTTGGTGTTAAGCACCACCTTAAGGGCCATTGCCTCAGTCAAATGGAGACCTTCACCCCTGTGCAGTTGCAGCGCAGTCTCATCTCTCTGGTGAGGTTGTACTGGCAGCACCGAAGCTGTCAACGGTGGCCCTGCAGCTGGGAACCAACATTGGCACCTCTTTGCCACCTTAGTTGCTGAACTGGGTGACATCACTAATGATGTTCATCTGCCCTGTTACATCAGAGCTCATGTGCTGCAAATGCCAAAGGAGGCAGGTGTCTGGGAGAGGTAAGTGGAAGACAAAATTAAACTCTGGTGGTGTTCTCTCTGCCTTCAGCACTCTGACGTTTTGGTTGATGGTCCTCCCTCCTCCTTCAGGATGTGGTGGTATGTTCTGTTGAAAAGCTGAGATGTACTCCCCCTGCCCACACACAGTTGTGCGGTTAATCGCTAATGGGAAAAATGATCTGACTAGCTCTCTCAGTTTGACTCAGCCTTGTGAGTATGTACATAGAGGGTAACCTTTTATATGCATCTCTGGTCTTGCTGGAGACAAAGGGACTGCCTAGATGTGTAGCTTCAGAATTACACTTTGTGTAAGACCCTTTGGGATAAAAGCTGCATGATCTAATTGCATTTCTGACAGAGATTTATGTTGAACATAACTTGAATTCTGAATTTCCTGGGTTTATCACTCTTGCTCTGAGAGAAAATAGTATTGTCCTTGTGGCATTTTAATCCTTAGAGTACCTAGCTGTAGTGTTAACTTCAAAATTCAGGTTACTGGTTTCTGATTGTGAGCAGTTTTCATGAACACTGCTATCAAGGATATTCACACCGTTCCTTTCCAAGGTGTTTGTAAAGGAATTCCTACCTTGCTACAGAAATATTTTCCAGAAGCTGCTTTTTTTTTTTTTCTTTTAAGTTTGTGAAGAAACCTTGAAGTGAATAAAACTCAAAGCAATACTCTCTCCAAGTCTATAGCCAGCTTGTGAAAATATTCCAAGTTATAAAAAGATTAAACTCAAATTGATGAACAGCAGTGCAAAATCTTTTAGGCTGACTTTGAAATGTATTTTCCCATAGTAACAACTTTGAATATTTTTGAATAAACAAACAAACTTCTATGAGGCTGACTATGCTAAAGCTCCCCTAAAAATCAGTGTGGAGAAGCAGGCCTTTTCAGAAGCTCATTTGAGGCACACCTCACATGACCAGATGAAACTCAATCGATCTTTAGAGTAAAAGCCTCAAAGTGAATTTTAAACAAACAAGAAACTCAAACCTTGCTTTTCTTTTCCTGTAGCAAGCCCCTTGCTTTTCTTTTCCTGTAGCAAGCCAGCTGGCTTCTCTCACCTGCATATTTGTTTAGGATAGCAGTATTTTGCATTTGAAAATTACTCTGTCAAGTGCTTGTTGTATTTTACTGGTTCATCTTCCATACCCGTATAACTTACGGGTTTATCTGTTGCAAACCAGGCTCCAGTGTGGATGTCAGTAACACTCAGCAAGATTTTAATGCCTGAGGTGACACCTTGTTTCTCCCCCGACTGCCAGTGCTGAGGATGGAGCTGACATCTGCCAGCTGCAGCTGTCCACGTGTGGTTACACCCAGAGGGTTGACTTGGCTGGCTAAGACTGTGCTGCTGCCTGGGGTCAGAGCGTATCTGCAAAGAGCTGCTCACTGTAGCTCACGGGTTCCTTCAAAAAGCAGAATATACCCTACAGCAGGATATTGAGAGTGTTGCTGGTTGATACCAGGAGGAAAGATCTCCAAAAGCCAAAACGCCTAATGCGGCTTTGGCTACTTGTCTTCCTCCTCTCATTGGCTTTTCTGGACAAGTTGGTTTTTATCCATTACTGTTTCCAGCACAAGGTGGCACTCACATTCCCAGTGAGGGATTTCTCAGCTCTGCAGCCCTGCTCTCTTTTAGAAACCATTATGTATTAGTTACAAGCTGTTTGGCCATTTATTGCTTTTTACTGTGTGATATCCCAGGAGTGCAGCTGAATGATACCTGGGGGAAGAAAACAACGAGCCAGTAGTGATCTGGAGGGAGGGAGCAATCCAAGTTACAGAGCAATGCTCAGCAAGGCGAATTGGGGAATAAATTGATGCTGAATGCAGCCCTGCTTTTGCTAGTTTTAATGCTTTTTTTCATTCCACCAGGAGTGGATTCCCCCTTCAGCACTTTCCAGCCTTATCCATGCCTGTCTCAAGTTTCTGCTGTTTCCATTAGTCAGAATAACTCCTGCCAAGGACAGGCAGGCTGTGTGTGTGGCTGTGCCTCACATCCTGCTGGTAGCTGCTCGCCACTGTGTTAAAGGTCTTCAGACAAGGGGAAGTATAAATACAGGAGGAATGGGGCTAGAGGGAAAAAGAGTGGAAGCAGTGTAACATCCTCCTCTCATCTGCTGAGTCTATAGGAGTCCTTTCTTGGTCAAGATCCAGCATTAACACTTGCATCAGGAATGCTCTGTGTATTCTTGGGGAAGAGGGGTTGTTGGCTGGTCTTGCAACTCCCAAAATCAAGTGAGAACAAGTTGGCTGCTGCTTGTTCTGTTGCTATGCAGTACTTTTAAACCAATATTTGCTCAAGGGTCGCACCTCTGTCAGCAGCAGAAAGATCCTGGCCGTCCAGTCAACATCTCTTTCTGGAGTACTGAACTCTCATGTTTGGTTTTCTTGACATTCTCTCTCACACTGCAAGATATTTTTTATCTAAACTGACCTAGTAGATTAATTTCTATAAAGTCTTAATGAAAACTATGGAGGAATACAAATAGTGAAAGATGTAGCTGAACACTACCTGGCCTTCCTTCAATCCAGGCTATGTTGTCCTTTTTCTTTGTTCTGCAGCCCTGTCTTGCTGCTCTCGCAGAAACCCATGTTTTTTTTGGATCAAGAATTACCAGAAACAATGCAGCAATAATCTACCATGCATCATGATGATCTACGGAGATCAGAGTTACAGCGACAAAGAGCTGGAGGCACTGGGACACAGAAACTTGAACTGGCTTCCTTAAGGGAACATAGCAGAGAAGTGACAGGCTCTGAAATAGCACTGATCTTCTAAACATCACTTAAAGTGCAGAGAAAAGACTTGATGTGTCACTTTCTGTGCAGATTTAAGCATTCCTTGAACTGGCTAGTCCAGTGGGACTACAGTGGTCAGAGATGCAGGAAATCTCAGTTGGCTATTAAAAGCTGTTTGTGTGTCCTTGAACTGCGCCCTAGAATCTGAATTTTACTTCTGTAGAAAAAGAGAGCAGAACAATATCCAAATGCTGGTCTGCTCTGAAAGTCTGGCTTAGGTTGGGTGCTCCAGAAATTCAAACTGACTCACAGAAAGGAAGGTGAGGAGATAGGAGGCTCTGTCAAATCTAAAGCATATGTAGATGCTTTTAATCAGTGAAGAAATAGTCACAGGTATCAGTGGGGTAAGGGCCCCAAGAGCTGAGTTTTTCCAGAGCTTACTGAGAGAAATGCCTCTGCCAGAAGTAGCAGGCCCAGGCAGGCAGAAGGGAACCTGCACCCCCACCTCAGTTTTCATGCGTGATCTCTGGTAGAGGTGGGTCAGTGACAAAGCACAGGGCTGTGCACCATGGGGTCTGAGGCACTGGCCACCATCCCATGCTGCAGCCCCAGCGGCAGAGATGGCAGTCTCTGGGAGAAGGGAGCAGTTTGTTTGAGCGCCTGGGAATCGGACTGCTTGGTTGCTTTCACCAGGGAAGGTTGCAAGGGGTATTATTTTTTATAGTTTTGAACTTTTCCACCTCATATTTATTACTTCTCCTGTTCCTGTGTGTCCTTCACACTTGCCTTACTAGATTTGCCTTACACGTCACTGAAGCATTTGAAGTCTGGCTCCTGATCTGTGTTCTGTCTGTAAAATGAGGATGATACTACCTGTCACCAGTCTAATAAAGCTATAAGCTCCTCAGGACAAGGACTTTTTATAGTTATGCAAACTTTTATCTATGGGTTATGACTCTTGAATTAGGTAGCCTTAACTCCCATAGTTAGAACAGTTAAATAATTAGGAGACTTCTTTCCTCTTTCAGCTTGTAGATGATGTAGGGCAACCTTAACTTTGCTCCAATCCTTCTTTATCTTTCGGAAAAGCTGTCCTCACTACCCCCCCAACCTAGCATATCTGTAAAAGTGAGGCTGACACCCCTTTTATGTTGCCAAGAAGCTGCAGTTGCAGTTAGTAAGAATCGATTTATGCTAATTAGAATTTGCAAATCCATTATGGTTCTCTTGTTGGTGCCTGTAGACAAAAAAACTGGTGTGCCTTTTACAGGGCCTGACTGTTACGGTAGGGCTTCCCAGTGCTTGGCAGGCATGAGTGCTGCTGCACTTGACTGCAAAATGGTGTAAGAAGGAGGAGGAGTCTTGGCTCTGGAAAGCAGCTATAAATCCAAGAGGAATGGCTGTATGTCTTGTGACCTTTGCTGATTGCGTGTTTGCTCAACGTGGTATCATGTGATGACTCTCACCAACTATTAAGAATCAAGCAAGGCTTTTTTTATCCTTGCATCACCAGGATGCTGGTATAGCACGTGCAACTAGAAAAGGTGGATGACTTTGGTCAAACTCCAGGGATTTAGAAAGTGAGGGTGTTTTCACAGCCCTGCCACTGCTTCCTGCTTACAGGCAAACCTGTTCCCCTTTTCCCCTCTGTAAAATTGAAGTCATTCTTCTCTCATTTTTAACTGTGTGTATTTAAATCAAACTTTTCTACAGCAGAGATCATCAGCAGGGCAATGACTTAGAAGGAAGAGGCTAAAGGGGCATTAGTCATGCACCAGTATCAGCCAGTATGGCACATACTTACGAGCTGTTAAGCTCAGCAGAGCCTTTCACCTCTCCAGGGCTGCTTCATGTGGATATTTACTGGCTGCTGTAACGCACCATTTCTCAGCAGCTGGTTCTAATCTTATTGCTAGATCTTCTGAGCTTGCTTCTGTGCAAAGATTTTTAACTGAGCTTTGGAATCCTAAAGGAGTAAAGGATAGGTAGGTGGTGAATATATCTCATCACGAGAGTACATTCCAAGATTGTCCTTCTCCTCGCTCACAGACTCTGAAATTTATTTCTATGGCTAAAAATGTCAGTCCTTACCAGCACTCATGACTGGAACTGATCTCTGTCCAATTCCCAGAAAAGAGGTATTTCCATTCCAGCATTCACTCTGAAAAGCATTTGCAAGCGCTGTTTCCTGGATCCTGGCCTATTGCACCACTGGGTAACTCCACTGGCTTGAGAGTGGAGGATGGTCTGGATGGTGCTTGGCAGCAGTACCATAGCAGGGAGAAGACAGTGTTGCTGTTGTCTGTGCAGGCTGGAGCGGTTCTTAGCTCTGCACCACAGTCTGGAGGTTACAGCTTGCTTGACCACCCTGGGCACCTCTAGCCAGGACAGAGCCACACATTGGGAAGGGCAGCATGGGGGACTTGTACCCTGCCTTCTCCAACTGGAGCCTGCAAGCACGGGGATTGCCTGCCTGTGAACTCTGTGGGTGCATTGTTTGCATGAAGAAATCATTTGGGGGTTTTTTTTTTTTTTTTTTTTTTGGGGGGTTTTTTGTGGGTTTTTTTGTTTGTTGGGTTTTTTTGGTTTTTTTTTTTTGCAAGTGTTCCCCAGGAGAGGGAGCAGTCCACATAAACGACGTGGAGGGGAATGAATCGGCTTGTCCCAGCTCCAGCTAAACTGCATTTGCTGTGTTACTGTGAATACCTTCTTCCTTCCTGCTCCTCATCTTCAATTCCTCTTCCTTCACCTTCTGACTCCTCTCATGACATTGCAGTACCTTTGTCTGTGCTAGCACTTTGAGGCTGGTATTTACAGACATGCTTGCATGTCTTCCTTTTTTAAACTGCCCTTCCCACCACAGTGCACCCCAAAGCTGCTTCCAATGCCCCATCCCACATCTCCATCACTGGTCCCGGAGTTCAGGTCATTTCCTTACCAGCGCTGCATCCTGTTCGTCTCTGAGCCGAGCTAGCTGTCAATTGTAGTTCCAGTGACACATGCATGGAAAACCAGAGGAAAATTAGAGTTCAAACCCACTGCCAAAGTTCCTGTCTTCACAGTGTCTTTTGTTAGATCAGGAAAAGTTCCAAAAAATGGTAGCCTGGTTACTGCTTAAGGAAGAGCTTGTGGTTTCTTGCTGACAACTTCTTTCTTTCTTTATTCCTGCCTCTTTTTTTTTATTTTTTTTTTTAATAACGAAGAGGGGATATAACAGAGCTAACTTTGTGATAATTAAGCCTCTGCTGCATTGTATCTCAGTACATCTGATACAAAACCATCTACTGACATGTGCTGTGATTCTTAGTGCTGCTGTAAGCTGAACCACTCTGGGAAAACGTCCAAGGAATAATGGGCAGAATTCTCAAGGACAAGATGAGGAGGACAGTGTGAGGTATCTGTTCAACCGCAGCCCTGGGAAACTAAAGCAGCAGGGAGGCTGTCGTAGCAGTCACTGACATTAATAATAGTGTTACTCTTTATCTTGATGTGCCAGCAGAAAGGTTTAAGAGGTTTTGTGTGTGGATGACCCTCAAATTAATGGCAAAACTCCAGTAGTGGATTTTGCAGCAAAGACATGAAGTTATACAGCTGTTACGGGAATAAGCTATTTTCACTGGTATGATATTTACAGCTGTCTGCTTAGAGATGGTCATCTCTGGTAAAGACATACCCTGAGACAGAAGCAGTCTTTTAAGAGTGTATATGCGACAATTGCATCTCTGCTGTGTGCTGTCTCTGAATGTTTGATACAAAGAACACAGACACATGCTGTGATTTTTAATGCTATTGTCAGCTGAACCACTCTTAGAAATTTTCCAGGGAGCATTGGGCAGAGTTCTGAAGGACAGATGGAGAAGAGTACAAGGTATCAGTGCCAAAAGCAGTCCTAGGAAACTACTGTGCTAGGGATGCAGCCTGAAAGGGGGTATGCTTTTAAGTGTGTAGCTTCTTTTAGTTAGTACAAGCAGGCATGATCAAGTGCTTGCAAACAGCTCGTGTTACAAGCATCCCCAACAAATCCCAGTTTAACAGTATCTAGGCCCATGCTTAAGTCCCCTTTTCTGTACATCAGTGAAGTGGGATTTCAGTTATAAAGCTGTGCATGTCCTTTCCTTGTGTAGAGGAGAGTATTAGACCTGAACAGTGTTGCAATTCACAAGGCAGTAGTTGGAGTATGACAGTTTACTTCTCCAGTGTTGCTTTGTCTGCTGTTGTGAATGTTATCTAAGCCCATCAGATCATGTAGTTCATGTTGATTTTGGAGCCTGGTGGGCAATACTACCCAGTGGTCAGGGTAAACAGTTCACACTGCAGCCAAAGTTCACTCTAGCAGGTCTGAGTTGTCATCTCTGCTTCCAGTTTGCATTGACAAAATGGTATAAAAAAGGGAGGGGGTTAGTGGAAGTGGGTGAGGCAGTTTAACTCATATTGTTGATGTGTCTATTCAAAGGGCAACATCAGAGTCAGCTGAGCATGAGTAAATTCCCATTTATGAGGGCCTGACCTTAGACTCTGGACCTTCACAGTTGAAGAATCACTAAAGGGCTGCAGAATTATATGTCCACTGAAACAAGGATGACTTGAACTTTGATATATATGCATGTCCACCTCGGCTTTGTAACGTGCTCTGAGATAATGGGATGTGTTACTTCAGAGGAATCTGTTTTGCCATCTCACCATAGACCTGTTGGCTGGTACCATCCAAGGGCCAATGCTCTTTTCAGAGTTTATAATCTCCAGGATTTTCTGTTCAGAAGATATCTCTAGGCAAGGAATTCCTGCTTCCTGTTAAGGCTGTGTGTGCAGCAGATTTTGTCTGTTGACATTGGCAAGTCTCTTCAGGCTTCATTTTAGTGCCTTTCCAGCTCTTTGCTTGGATATTTTGTTACTTCTGTTGTGTGTCTTAAGTTTTAAAATTCTTTTCAGATGGTCATTCTACCTGCTGGCACCACACTGCCTGGATATGACGGCATCTGAAAGCACAACAGTAATGCTTAAACTGTGATAGTCATGCATAGTAGGTCTCCCAGGATTCTGATCTCATTGCTTTTTTGCTTGAGTCTGTGTACCTATTTAAACAAGGAGAAAAACTACCAAACAAGATAAGCTGTTGCAAGAAGCTAAGTTATACTGAAGTTTTGGATGAGGCCTTAGATGGGTTCTGACAACTAGTGGGCTCTCTGACTGCTACTTGGATGAAAATCTATGTAGAGAAAAAGTTTCTATTTAAAAGGTTGCGATTTTGTCCCTTTGTGGAGGTGTCTGGTTAAAGAGCAGATCTCAAAGTGCTGTTAGGAAGAGAAGTATATTTCATAGAATCATAGAACAGTTTGGGTTGGAAGGGACCTAAACGATCATCTAGTTCCAACCCCCAATATTTTTTTTCATTTTCTTCATATTTTTCTGGATAACTCTTCTCTACTGCCCGTCCTTTCCACAGGGCTGTGGATGAAAGAAGTTTTCAGTTCTACTGTGGGATAGAGAAAGCAGCCCAAGTTCACAGAGCCCAAGGGTGGCCTTTTTCTGTAGTACCAGCTGCCACATAAGCCAATGGCAGATTCGTCCCTGACCTCCACAGTAGCGGCACTAGGCCAACATTGTATGGCCCAGCAAATCATTCCCTCAGGCTCTGTAAATCCTGTGCTGTTGTACTGCTTCTGGGGCAGTAAGAGGACACCCTGTGTCAGTCATGGTCTGAGAGCAAACTATGCAGACGGGGCAGTGATAGGGCTTCAAGCTGCTAAACTCAGTGTGCAGGAGTGGAGCTTTGTATCTAATTGAGAAATATCAATGGACAGACCACTGCCAGTGAGTGAGCATCACTTGTTTGCTTTTCTGTTTGCAGAAGTGCAAGCTGCCACTCTAGCTGCAGATATAGGGCTGTGGAAAATGGAGATTTCTTGACCTGTTAATCAGAGACAGAAATACAGCAGCTGGCACTACGGACTACCCTTATTCTTAGTTGGAAATACTATTTGCTGTGGTTCAAGCTGAACATTTTCTGTTCTGTTTCTCACCTGCTATCATAATTAGCGTACACAAGTCTTCTTGTTATGAACTGAGACACTAAATGAGAACACAAAGTCTTCACCGAGAGCAGAAGGGCAATGAGTCTCTTTGAAATTACATCCATTTATGAGGGACAGCAAAGACACTGGTTCTGTAGCCAGGTTTGAAGACTTTGGTTTCTCCAACTTCTACCAATTTCCTCTCTTTCAGATGCTCTGGAAATAGATCAAGACTTGGATGAGTTAGCAAGTGAGACAACAGAGAGGCTGAGTGGCACTTGCACGAAAGATGGCAACAGGAGAAGGGGGGAGGTAGAAAGAATGGGACGAGAACAGAGGTAAGAGTGACCTTGACAGGAGAGAATAACAAGCAGTGATGGCCCAAGAGATGGAAGTGCAATAGGCAGTGGAAAGGGGAGACTTCGGAAAGATTAATGAGACTAAATGGTACTGAGGACGAGGGACCTTGCACTGAGATTTCCAGGCGGCTGTGCAGCCATCTTCTCATGTGGTAAAGGAGATAAACACACGCACCATGTGGTAGAAAGCAGAAATCGAAGAGTAAGAGATTTTTGTTTCCTCCCCCAATTTTGTGAAAAGGTTTGCCCTTTCTCTAGTTTGCTAACTTTCCTTCTAGAAGCTACTTCTTCAGAAGACATGGTCAATTTTGCAGTTCCCCAGAATGTGGATTTCACTTATACATGTCAATATAATGCCTTTGGAGAAGTGTTGCACAAAAATATATATCTGAGTTTTTACAGCTGGTAGAGCAATAGCGATTTAAAGTAAATTCCTCTCTCTGTACAAGTCAAGGCATGCCAAATTTACCCCTCCCCTGAAGCTTGTGTCACCATTCATGCAAGTAAGGCAACTAGTCTAGACAGGTGACATTTCTCATCTGCTTTTCAGTTCCAGTCAGCGGTGGATCAGGCCAACTGACTGGGGTCAGTCCCTGACACAGGGACTGAGCGAAATCTGTCCTGCCAGCTCTACCACTCACTTAGCAGGTTCACAGAAAATGCTAGGGTAGATATTACTGCACTGTTCAGTTAGTAAAACCTTGAAACTGCCCTAATTTTACTGTTTTCATGCTGTCTTGGGCCCTAGAAGTGGCACGCAAGACCTCAGGTGACTGTTTCTTACCTTTTTCTTAAAGTTCACTCTGGTGCGCATGGACGACTGGCCCTACTTTCCCTTTGGTAATCTAGGAAGGGCCCAATTATTCAGCTTCACCTCAGGGAAAAGTTGAGGATGGATTATCTTGCCTGCAGGAGCAATGAAGAAACATGAAGCACCTGGACTGGCTGTTGCCCACCCTCCATATCCAACACCTTCTTCCTTGGTAATTCTAGTCAGTCCCTACAATGAAAGAGTTTGAGGGTAGGTTGATACAGCCAGAAGAAAGCTGGGGTTCATTCTAACTGCTACTAACAGGCAGTGCTTTCCTACAGGATGTGTCCTACATGAGTAACGGCAGCAGCTCTCAGCTTGTTCTCATCTATATGACAGCTGGCACAAGCTCAATCCAAGATCTGCAACTTTGTGGCTGCCTTTGGCCAGATGCTTCTCAAAAGCAAGATCATGAGGCTTGATTGGATCAGAGTGACCTCGGTGAAGGCCTCGTAGCATTCAGAACAGACGGTCCCTTTGGCTTTAGAGCTTTGGCAGAGTCTCCTGCTTGCACGTTCACTTACTTTGCATAAGAGGGGATGTGTCAAAGAAGACTGGAAAACACAGCACTTTAGACAAGGTGCTTTTGATGCTGATTGCTTTTACCTTATTAGAAAGCTCCTTTCCCCCAAATCATGGAGGCCTACCCCTTACCTCTTATATCCTTTTGTGGAGCTTTTTGGGGTTTACTTCAGAACCTGGAAGTCAATAGGAAGACTTGTGTTAATTTAAATGATTGCTAGCTCAGGTCTTTTGCTGTTCAATGCCCACTACACCCTAATCTACCAAAAGAGAACCGCTGATGGAGGGAGCACCTGGTCCCAAGAGGGCTGAAGAGCTGGAACCCAGGCGTTACTGATCACCATAGGCTCCAAGAGAACTTGGCTGTGAATTTTCAAGGGTTTTGCCCAAGTTGTGAGCATGGAAGAATAACATTGGCTTTATCTGCTAAATAATAAACTCACTCAAGTATTATAGAGACATCTAGGACCTGAGAGGACCCTTAATACTCTACAGTATTGGCTGTGGTTAAAGTAGTAAGTGCATGACTGAGGTGTAGGGAGGAGTCAGCAAGGGATGCTTAGGATTCTCCCTTTCTTATGCTGAATTGCACCAGGAGAGTGAGTTGGCTCTGTAATACAGGATGTAAGAGCCCTGGGATGCTTAGGGAAATAGCAAAAGGAAAGAGGGCTAGAGGAGGAGAGGCTCAAATTATGTGGTCTCCAGAGAGGATACAAAATATGGAAGGACAAGACCTGCTCTAAGGCACAGAGAGATCAGCAAGCACTGAAGTGCATGCTGATAGCAATAAATAGTGTGTGTTTTGGGTGACGGGAGTTACCTCACTAATCTCAGCTGAAACCATGGAAGAAAAACAGCAAGAGTTGAGTAAAGAATGGGACACTGGGTGAGAAGAAAATAGGGAAGCAATTGAATTACTGGAGGGCAGTACAGGAGAGTCAAAGGCCATACAGTAGCAGTGTGTAATCACAGCTAAACAGCTCTCATCAGGCAGATCATCTGCCTTTCAGCCTGCTTTTGTTCTTCATCTCACTTATTTCCTCCTCCCCCAGCTCTTCTCCTTCAGTCATGAAGTGGACCTTCTGTTTACAGAAATGGACATTTCCTCAATATGAAGTGCTAAAGCTGCATTGCGCTTCTCCTAGGTGCTCCCCGCTCCTTGTGCATTTGTTTAACAGCAGCAAACACTTCTCATTTAGAGATGCTGCTGTAGTTCAGAGTTTCTCTGGATGTGTCCTTGGCAGATGGCTTTCCCCATTTGCTCAGGATTTGTGTGTGACATTGTCCCAGAGTAATAGCTACTGCACTACTGTAGTCTTCTCTGGGCAGGGCATGCTCTGTATAGTCTGTCTCTGGATACACAGCGTTTGAGAAACCTGCCCAAAGCAGCTTGCCTGGCACACTACAGTCCTAGATGCTCCAGCTGGAAGTAGCACCCCACCTCTTGCCATTGCTGGGGCTGCAGCTTTGGTATGCAGGCTCCTAGGATGAGGGCTGGAGCTTTCTCTGTGCAACTAACACTGCAACTCTTGGAGATCCTTGATCCAATTACTTTGTCCAAGCCCCTTTCCTTCTGAGTCTTAAGCAGTAGCAGCTTGTCTTAGGATGGGTTTCATCATACTGAAATGGAGGCATCCTATACCAATAGCCTTTCTGTGCTCTACACCCCTGGGATGCATTGAGCTGCCCTCTGCCAGTGCCATAGATTGGCAGTGAAGAAGAATGGATTGAACATTGGAGGAATCTCTCCTTTGAACACTGAGATGACTAGCTTTTAGTAGATTCCCAACTTAGAGAAGACTTGTGTTAAGTGAAGTTATTTCTTCCTTCCTCTCATATTTATGTGCTGAATTAATATTTCCTATTCAGCAAGTCAATTAGCTGTGCCTGCCACTGTGCAAGAAACATTAGTTTGCTTTAATTCATCTTTCAGAAAGTTCTGCTTATCTTGTCTGTATACAAGATTATCTACCTGGACCTTGCTTACCTCTATTTGCATGCAGTGACTACAAAGTATTTTGGAATAGCTGATTCATTTGTCCCTGGTAGTGTGTTCCTAACACAAACCTCATGGATGGGGTGAACAGTGGGTATAAAAACTCTTCCAGAACTTGCAAATGTTTGGTTTGAATGATGGCATCTTTTCTTAAGTGACACAAGTGAACTTGGAGACAAAAAAAGAGATGTTATTGACTGGTGTGTTTCTACTGCTGGGTTGGCAACTAGCCCTGCTTTTATATCCCCACCAAATTGATGCATCTACACTTCATGGCAATTTTAGTGTCAGCTACAGTGATTTATAATCTTCCCTTCCAGAAGTGAAGTTTCATAACCAATTATAAGTGAGCAAAAGATGTTTCTTGCCAGTAATTTTCCCTGTCCAGAAGTGATAATAATTCATTTCACAGACAGAGGTATTTCACGCTTAGAACAGTTTGGGAATCTTGCAAGGAAGTGTTTTCTGAGGAAAATACATGTCTTTAGGATATAATATTAAAAAGGGCTCCATACTGTACCTCCTTCTTTCCCAGAATAGCCCTGGATAACGGACTGCAAATCCTTGCTGTTCTTGGTGGTACTTGGTAGTGAGTGCAGGTCTGGTGGTTACTGTGGTAGGGACATACTTCCTTTATCAAGCATTGTTTTGCAGAGGTGGGAAGTTTAAAAGACATGGAAAATTGGAAAAGAACTTGTCAGAAAATTTTACTCATAATGTCACCAAGGTGTTTCAATGTTGGAGAGGTGGAGGAAGATGAGGACAGCATAGGGAAGATTATTACAAAAGCAGAGATGGTCACCTTTAAAACTGTGGTAGCTCCACCTGTCTCAAACAGGCAGATCAGCGACTTCTTTTTCTGGCTGTTGGAACCTGTTGAATTGACGAGCTGCAGGCATTTGGCCTCACTGCTGTAGAGACCATCCTCTAAAGGCAGCCTGCCTTCCCAGGCTGTATCCAGACCCACGGCATATTTGGGAAGGTACCAGTCCATGCTGATTTGTGGGATTTCCATTTCCCATGATGATTTTGCCTCAGCTGGGGAGAGGGCTGGAGCTGGAGAGATTTTGATTTGTGTGGGGCTTGGAGGGGAGAAGGAGGAGGCCATTGTTATGGTTGCAAAAAGGCAATGGGCAGGGAGACTGTTCCTATGAGAAATGCAGACATTTCCTACAGTGGGATCTCTGAAGTACCTGCTGGCTGAAGCATTCCAGGCATTTCTGCGCCGTGATGCTAAGCTCACACAGTAGCAGCTAATACTGCTCAGGCTGCAGCAGCCTGGCCTTGGCAAGTGGTTCTTGTTCAGTCATGGACTCTCAGATCCACTGCTCTAATTAGCAATTTGCTATGTGGACTAGCACAGCAAGCTATGAATTTCCAGCTGCCACTGCAAGAGAAGGTGGATGTGATTTTAGTGTGTTGCTGTTGTGAACAAACCAGCCAGAAGCAGATGGAAGGACTTTGCAGTGAGCTATCCACTGCAGCGTTTTCTTCTAAGGTTTCCTGGGCACTTTGTGCACGATCCAGAAACTGTAGTTCTCCATAGCCCTTACCTCTCCCATAACTGCTCTGTCGAGTTGTGCTTACACCCACTGTAAGGTGCAGGGATTCACACCATCTCAGTGTCAACAAGCTTGTAAATCATCTACTTAACAGTCACAGGTAAGATAACATTAAATACTAAAGGCACTAAGAAATTCTTCCCACCTCACTCACCCTCCCCCACCAAGTACTGAATCTTGTCCAAAGCTGCACAAACAGGATTCTAAGATAAGGACCTTGGGTAAGAATTACTAAAACAAACAGAGTGTTGTAGTAGTTTGCTCAGGGACTCGCCTTCTCAAGGCCAAAGGGTGGGTCTGGAAGAACACACCTTTTTGAAAGGAAAGCTAAGAACATTAAAAAAACACATCTTGGAACAAAAAAGCCCTGGCCAGAAGTCTTTAATATTTTAATTAAATTGATGTAGCATGGGAGGAGAATCATACAAGTACCGTATGCTCCGTACAAAGTATATCATCTGGGATTTCAGTAACTAGTAGCACAAAAACTTTCTAGAAGCAGAGGGATCCTATTCAGCTTAGCATGATGCAGTGCAGCAGTTATGAGTTAATGTAGCCCTAGCAAGGAAACTACATGCTCCAAATGACATTTCTTTCCTTTAAAAATGCTTTAAGTGAATTTACCAATCATCTGCAAACTGCCTGACTGAACACAGAGAAAAGAGCAGAAATTTCCCAATTTACCTCTTCCCTTCTCTGCCATACACAACAAACCCCTCTGTGGCAGTAAAGTTCCTGGGGGCACATTAGTTCGGTCACTGTGTAGTGGTGCCTGTCTATTGAGGATTGGCTTGATGTCAGGGTTTTTGTTGTTACATGGATGAAATCCACTGTGAAAGCGTTATTTGCTGTTGATGGGGGCTACATTCTGATTTAAAGGCAAAAAACTCCAAATCTGTGATTTTGCTATCCTGTGATCAGGACCTGGGGACGATATTTGTTCGTGGAACATGATGGAACACAGGACTGTATTTCATGTCACTAACACCTCAAAACCTATTCCTTTTGCAGTTTTTTTTCCCTAGAAGATTATGTGATCTATAGCTTTAGTCAGTGCATAGGGGTAATGGCTACATCCCCTTGACTTAAGGCTTGTTTAACTTTCCTGTGCTGCTGCAGAGCTATTGTTAGTTTGCAGATAAGACAAGTGTTATCACTTTAGCACAGTCTAAAAGAAAAGGATGGGAGGGAGCTATTAGATTCTCCACTGTGTTACTCTCTGCCTGGTGGCAGGGTTGTCCTTCACACTGATCTCTCAAATATGGTAATAACAGTAAAACTTTATTTTTACTGCTTATCAGCCAAAAGGAACAGCTAGGCTAAACCAGAAAATATCATCCCTTCTGCCTTTACAGCACATGTGCTTAATCTTCGTGCTAATGCTCTGATACTTCTCTAGATCTTTCCTGAGGAGACAAGGGGACACAGAGACTTTCATCCCACCCCAAACAAACTGGTCTACCCAATCTTGGCTGCTGTCTAAGAACAGGCCTGCTGCTCTCTCCCCAGCAGGCTGACTCTCTCCCACCCACCCAGTGAGAATCAGCAATACGTTTGTTCTCTCTTATCCTGCTTTTGCTATTAAGACATGGTAGGCATTTTACAGCTGCCTGTATCTGCCTCCAGCAGTTGCTACCTCTTCTTCCTCTGAGTGTGCATGACAGTCTTCTGTCTTTTCAAGAGGGCCCTATCACAAACAAATTGCCAAGTTTGAAACCAAGGAAGAGAAAGGACGTGTGTCTGACCAAAATGCCCCAGTAAGGGCCAGAACTGCAAAAATACATGGACTGATTCTTGTCCAGGCATTTGCATCTTTCTGGAGTGGAGTTGCTCTTTAAGGAAACAACAGAGACTCTCTCACCCAAGATGTTGAGGACTATACTGAACTTAGGTGGATCTAATCTCATTTGGTTTTGGTGTGCTTTTAAGGAAAGAGACCCTGCTACAAAGGTTACAAAGCAAAAGGAAGTCTGGCTCTCCTACTGGAAAAAAAAGCATACTCCTGGCATGCTGACAGTTCATTTGTGTGAACAGTGGCGAAATAATCAGGTAAATCCTGTTCAGACAGAATTCAGAGTCACTTTGGATGGTGTTCATCTGCATTCTAGACATCTGCAAAGTAGATGCATATATGCAAGCTGCCTGGTCTGTGTTCCTTTAATATTCAAAGGAAAGAAATTGGTGCTTGTTTGAAGATTTTTCAGGGGTAATTGAACCTTGCCCTTGGTGCTGTCGACTGTACACTATAATTTGGGCTGAGCCACCCCTGGTCTAATAAAATCTTGGAGGAGATCCTGGGACCTGAGTTGTTCTGCACTGTGGAGCACAGGAAGACTGTAACCTAAAAGAAAGAAAGTCCTGATAAGGTTGTGACTCTGCCAAGTTTACACAGAGATGGATGGGTTTTTTGGGCAGTGTGACCAGGTGGCCAAGAAGGCCAACATCATCCTCGCTTGTATCAGAAATAGCGTGGCCAGCAGGATCAGGGAAGTGATTGTGCCCCTGTACTTGGCACTGGTGAGGCCGCACCTTGACTATTGTTTTCAGTTTTGGGCCCCTCACTACAAGAAAGACGTTGAGGTGCTGGAGCATGTCCAGAGAAGGGCAATGAAGCTGGTGAAGGGTCTAGAGAGCAAGTCCTATGAGGAACAGCTGGGAGAACTGGGGTTGTTTAGCCTGGAGAAAAGGAGGCTGAGGGGAGACCTTGTTGCTGTCTACAACTACCTGAAAAGAGGTTGTAGCCAGGTGGGTGTTGGTCTCTTCTCCCAGGTAACAAGTGGTAAGATTACAGGAAACAACCTCAAATTGCACCAGAGAAGGTTTAGATTGGATATTAGGAAAAAATTCTTCACCAGAAGGGTTATCAAGCACTGGAACAGGCTGCCCAGGGAAGTGTTTGAGTCACCATCCCTGGAGGTATTTAAAAGACATGTAGATGTGGTGCTTAGGGACATGGTTTGGTGGTGGACTTGGTAGTGTTAGCTTAGCAGTTGGACTCGACGATCTTAAGGATCTTGTCCAACCTAAATGATTCTATGATTCTATGAATAGGTAAAAATAAGCATAACAGATCACTGTAGACTACAATATGGGGGACAAAACACTGCAGACAGCAAGTCATCCATTTCAGGACTAGCTTGCTGGACTATGTAGCCTTAGGACATTGATAGAAAGCCCCTGTAGGGCTTGCCAGTAGATGCAAATGATGGAAACAGGATTTTCTAGGAAGGCAGGTGGTGATTGAATAGCACTTCTATTTTTGTTTTCTGAGGTCACTCTATTTGTTTTGAAGTCATTCTAATTTAGTGCTGGAAGGGAGCAGGAGTTGTTTTATTAGGTACAAACTTTGAACTTTGAGCAGCAGTTAGCTGCGCAGCCACGAGGAGGGATTTTGAAGGGCCAGCATTGGCACCCTCGGGCTGCACTGACAGACTGGTCATACACAAGTGCCAGAATGGCCTGACCCAGGCCAGGGCCATCACTACTGAGCCTCTGCCTGCCACCGCCTTGGGATATCAGGACTACTGGAGCTGTGCCAGGGAACACCAGCTGCCAGGCAGGTACAGGGACACTGATGTCCTCTAAGGACAAACACACAAAGTCCTAAGCCAAACAGGCTGATGACAGGGAAGAGATGGTCTGTCTCTGCTCTTCTGTTGACATGCTATATGGCTGTGGGTTTTTTCTGTCAGATCCTTGACAGTGGATCTCCAGGAGGAGGGGAATGGTAAGTCACAAGACAAAAGGATAGCTGCATGCTTCGGAATATCTGTATGGGGAGCATCTTACCAAGATCCTGCACATTCTGTCAGTGTGCTAGGCAAGTTATCCATCCTTGAATCAAAACCTTTTTTTTTTTAGCAATAGCCTTGGCAGCCATATCTTTAGCAGGCACAGGTCAAAGAAGGAAACCTCTTACGAAGGTTTTCACAAGGAAAAGATTTCTTACCCACTAGCTCCTTGATGGCAGAAACATTGGTTTCAGAGCCTTGCAAAACAATGTCTGGCAAAATCTACAATACAGGAGTAAGAAAACAAATTAACTACTTGTGCTAGGAAGAGCATATTCTTGTTTAAATGCTCTGTAAGACAGTCTCCTGAAGACCTCAGAGTGAAAGTAATTTTACACATAGCATGCTTGGAGTCAGATTTAAGTTGGATGCTTAAGTTAATGTGGAGACCTGTAATCACAATAATTTTTGGTTTACATGATTGATGAGCTAGAATTACTTCTCGTAGCAGAGCCAATTGCTGAGATAGAGGTATATTTTGATACTTTTCCATCTCAAGCATGCCCAGAAGGTACATGTCATAACTCTTATCTTCTATTGTTTAGAAGCTGGGGGAAAATCCTCTAAATATAGTAAAGGCTGCAACACCAGTACAAAATTGCCCCCTTTCCCTGAACCCAACACAAGAGAAGGGCTGAGAGGGAATTACACAATAGTTGACCGCACCTTGCTTACAATACTTTCTCTGCTCCAGTGTTGCACTGAGAACTGCAAAGTGGCTGAGATCTTTTTTCTGAGCAGGAAAGGTGCACATTGGATCCAGAGCAGCACTTCTTAAAGTTAGTTCCTAAATTAGTTGGCTCATCATATGTCTGATATAGCTGTTGTCCTGCTGGGTACCACACAGCTCTGGTTCCCCAAGCTGATGTTTGCTGCCACTGAGTTTGCTGCCACTGAATTTGCTGCTGGCATTTCTCCAAATGGCAGCACAAGCTTTCCCAGGCAGCTGAGGTGCAGATCCCACAGTAACATGTGGAGGAATGAGTACTGTGGCCACTCTCATCCTCCTGAGCAGATGCAGCAATGAATCACTGTGTGCATTATCTGATGACTGGCTGTGAGTCATGCCACACTTTGATGAGGTGCATAGCTAAGATCCCTGACATCCCACTGGAAGTCACATCAAAGAGATCCCATATGCTGCTGGAGGTCCTATGCTCTTTCAGGGTGGCTAGATTTGCCAGGCCCATGTCAGAGCCTGCAGAGAAGCTGAGGCAGATCTCCATCTGGCCAAATCCTGTCCCAGAAAGAAGACTCATTTTGAAGAGGACTGGCAAACTGAATTCCTGTGGCAGATAAGTTGGCTTCTGTAGAGCAAAAACATAGAGCTAGAGACCAGTTGGGAACCAACAGAAGTTTGTTTCAGCTGCAGCAGCTAGATGGCAATAACAAAAAGGTCCTTAACACTAACTGGTTTGTCAACCAGTGGAGAAAAGAATTTCTTGCACAATTCAGAGCAATATGCTAGCTAACTACATATGTAAGGAAAGGGTTTTAAATTGCACAATGTGCTGAGGAATGATACAAGTGGGGATTTTGTCTCACAGCTATTGGCAATTACAAGGAAAGGAGAGATAACTGAATTCGCTCTGTCCTTCATTCCATAGAGCACAGGGAGGTTCAACTGCAGATACTGCAGGCCAAAAGTATTCAGTTGTGCCCACATGGGATTTGTCCATGGCAAGGAGAGTCGGTGCAGAGAGCAGTTCAAAGAACAGTGATTTTCTGCATGTGCTATGGGATTGTGGAAAGCATATGATAGTAAAGGTGTCACTTGGAGAATATTTTGTTGGGCTAATCAGATATTAAGCAAAAGTTCTGCACTGAGGGGGTGGTCAAGCACTGAAACAAGCTCCCCAGGGAAGTGGTCATGCCACCAAGCCTGTCAGTGTTCAAGAAGCATTTGGACAATGCTCTCATGTATATGATTTAACTTTTAGGTTGCCCTGTGTGCAGTCAGAAGTTGGACTCAATGATCCTTGTGTGTCCATTCCAGCTCAGGATATTCTATCATTCTACTTACTCTGAATTCAGTGACTAGGTAGGTATGGGTTATTTACTTTGAAACTTTTATGATTTATGTCATGTCTCATGGGGTGTGATGCTCTCAGCTTTGATTCCAACCACTCATATATATTATTAAGAAAACAGTGTTACTCTGAAAGATAAGGTAATGCATGGATTTATTTTCTATGCCTTTAAAAACAAAAGCAGTGAGCTAATCTAAGAGATAAAGATACACCAGGCTTCCTACATTTAAAAGGTTGAGCTCTTTTGATGTAAACGTACTTATCTTAAATTGCTCAAAACAGGAACTTCATTTCTGTGATGTAAACTTTTTTCTTAACAATTGCTTATTGCAATTAACACTCTTAAAAGTGAACATCCACAAGACTTGGGGATTTAGAGCAGCTGGCTTGTGTTATTCACAGTGAAGGAGATACTTGCATTGCAAAAGAAAAGCAGATTGCTAGTGTAGATGTGGCTCACAATACCTTTTGTTAATCTAAAAACAAATGAGATGGGGCATTCCTTTTCCCTTGAGCGTCCTGCAGCTGATGAGAGACTCCTTCTATTTTCCAAAGTGTGGATCATTTTGTCATTGGATGTTCACTTCACATTCCTTCTTCTGGACTTTTGAGAAGCAGTTGTTACAGCATCTCTATATGTCTGTGTGTCCCCCTCTCCTCCTGCTTTCAGTGCCTCATAAAAAATAACTTCTTATGTCTCAGTGCCCTCTTCCCAGATGTTATGTCTATCCAGAGTGTAAATAACTGAATAACTTAGTACTTATACACAATGTGATACCTTTGATTTTAGACAATCAAAAATAGGTTTTGATATAGAAAGCCTCAGTATCAAAGTGAAGGGAAATGCTCTGTTGCCATGAATTCAAAGTGAAATGAGCACTTTGATGTGAATCTCAAATGAACACTAAGGAAGTGGTCCTCTCTAAAGTAGTTCAGCTAGCACCTGTAACCTCTTAAATTACATTCATATCTCTCACGTGAATCAATATTTGAACCAATATTTACTTAGGACTCAGGCATGATTCATATGGGAATCTTGGTATTGCAACAACTGCTGTGTTACTCAATCGGATTCTCAGATGACTGGTTAATACATAACAAAGCAGATCTGTAAATTCAGTTGGCACAAGTTATCAGATCGGAAAGGAGAAATTTGTGATATCATATTGTATTTAATTCATAAATCTAATAAATACCTGTAATGCAGTACAACGGGCTCTGGTTGAAGAGGCAATGCATCTCATTCTGTTTTCAGAGAGTTTCTAATCTGGATTAATTGCTTGGTGAATATCATGTGCAACACTATTCCGGTAACAATTCACAGTGAGCTTAATTCTGGGGTCAAAAGCAGTCTGCAGCTTTGAAGTTTAGGTATATCACAAAATCACTGGCTGTATATAATTTTTTTACCCTTACCTCCCAGGCATTATCAGTGATTGTTTCTGGATGATGTGGAGCGTTTCACAGAAAAATCCACTCCACTCATTTTATGCCAATATAGCAATAAAAAGATTGTTGAAAAGTCTAAAGACCTGTACAATAACCAGATGTTTTTAGTCAGAGATAGAACCCTAGAGATACGAGGGCAAAGGACTGACTTTGCAAATGTTATTTGATCTTGTGGAAGAGGTGTTTTAATTATTTTTTTTAAATAAAATAAATCAGCACAGGAAACTTAGAGTCATGTGTTTCCTCCTATAAATGGAAATTATGAGTTAAAACTCTATGTAAAACAGACAAGACCTATTGTTTTCTAGGTTTCAGGCTAGAACATTTGAAAATCCACGTGTGTGTGTGTGTGAGGAAGAAGAACACAGCCAGGTCCCTGAAATGCTTTAACTTCTTTGCTTTGCTGATCCTGTCTAAACTTCAGCATGTGTGTGCTTTAAGTCAAGTGACCACATTTTTGGCAGGGAGTTCCCTATGAATAATCATACTGGTGCATGTTTGGAAACATTTTCTAACTTGATGACCTTTCTTCAACCTCGGGCTGCTAGTTGTTATCACAGAGAAGGAACAAACGTGTGAGGTGGATCACTGAAGCTGTTGCCTTGAACATGTGTCTTGCCTCATGCTCTGCCAGCAGAGCCCCATTGCTGCCATTGCTGCAGGCTTGGCTCCCCAAAGATTCAGAAACTTCTCTCTGCCACCTCCTTACTCTGATTGTGCCCATGATAGAGGTTTAACAGCCCACAAGGAAATAACCAGGTAGAAACCATTCTTTGGCTTAAAATGATAAATTCTGCCAGGATGCCATTAAAACTATGCCAATTACTTAAGTACAATCAGTACCTGAGTCAAAATTATAGTGTCTGGAATCCATATCTGGAATCCACCCTTTTACATCCTAACGTAGGAAAAAAACTGCAGCATGCTTGAATAACCAGCAGTACTGGAGTTGCAACTTCCATCGCAAATCAGTTATTTCAGCTTGGTACTAGTCCATTGCTATGCATGCTTAGCATAGCAAATTGTTGCATAATAAGCAAAAGAGAAGGAAAAAAGATACTTTAGAAGTCCATGTAATTTTAAGATAAGTCTGTGATCTACCTCATTATTTGGGTCAATAATAGATTTTGAAATGTTTTAGAAATGTACGCATGTTTTTATTTTACTACTGGCTGTTGTTCAAGCAACATATTGATGTGGGCATGCTCTTGGAACTTTTTATTATGTTGCATTTAAATATAGAGCATTTACTATCATGTTAATGGCAGCTACATGAACATAAGACCCAAGTCTTCTAAGTGGCTTTGCTCCTGCTCTGTCCATGCAAGTGTTCAGTGAATGCTCTCAGGTTCTTTGCAGCATAGAGTCTCTGAGCATTTAATGCAAGCAGTGACAGTACCTGATGCCTTATTATAGTGCATTACCAGCTCTGCCCTGCATGATTCTCTGCAGCCTTTTATTAGTGACCATTATTATATCCATGGTAATTAATTGTGTGCCTTTTTTAAACCCTCCCTAGTCACCACCTCATGCTAGCCCACTTGCTGTCAGGGGAACATACCCCAGCTTGTGCAGGTGATTTGCCTGTGTTGAACACTTGAAACAACTAGAGGTGGCTCTGTCATGTTCTTGCTTACAGGTTTCTTTGGTTCCCAGCTATACACTTCCACAGTCAGATTCATAATGCAGAAAACTATTAGTCCAAGGCCTGGCCACAGTAGACATATTGGAAAAGATGCAATTTAGCACAGTCTAGAACTTTCTGAGTATTAGCAGTGATTTGTGGTCACTTTTAACCCTAGAAAGAGTTGCAAAAATGTGCTATCACAGAAAAGAGACTGTATTCCAGCAGGCTGAAATCTATCCCAGTGAAGCTGCAAAGGATGTGCAAGTGAGCCTAAGGACCAGTGGCAGGTCCGCTCTCAAACAAGGTAGAAGCAGGGCTCCGCCGCAAGCAGCGGAGGGGTAAGAAGGGGAAGCAAAGAGACTGTTCCTCTGTGGCTTGGGTGGCTCTGTCACAAAACAGCAGTGGTGGCAACCCTCATACAGGACGTCCTCCAGCACACAAAGCAAGCAAGGACCACCTGATGGGTGAGGACCCCCCAGTGCCTTCCACACGCTCCTTCAGCCTACAGAACTGAGCTGTTAGAGCTACTTCTCACCCAGAACTAATAAAACCAGAGAAGATTAAGGGGGAGGGAAGAAAGAGCCAGTTCAGTGCAGGTAGAGAACTGGTTACTATAGCAACTGTTTTCTTCTTTGAACATAGCTTGGGAGGACTCCCTTGTGAGGGGATTTCTGTGCAGTCCCCAGGCCGGGAGGAGAGGTTGCTTCGAGGATCTCATTTGACAAAGGCTGCGTGGCTGTGCTCTTGAACTCTGCTGGGAATCGGCGGGGGAGCTGTGATAGGGTTGTAGAAGAGTTTGATGCTTGTCCAAAAGTAAAACAGATGTTGAAGTGCCTGAACTCATGGGAGAGATTACTAAACTGGGACTGTACTAAAAGTGATACCTTATGGTGTATTGTTCTGTGGGTTGCAGTACCCCGTATAACCAGGAGTTTCAAAGCTGGAGTTTTTCAAAGAAATAAGATAATAGCTAATTCCTACTGGATTTTTAAATCTGAGGTCCTGAGAAAGTTCCCCAGCTGGATTTCTTCAACGAGATGAAATTGGTACAGAGTAAGAAATTAAGTAACTTGTAATATAATAAAGGCTTGGTCAGTCTGACTCCAAGAAAAGTCATTCTCTGGGACTTGAGCCAGGTAATGTTATCTTAGCATACTGCTTGGAGTACCTGGCACTGTACGAGCTCTAGGTCTTTATGGTTATCTTAGACCAACATAGCAAATGAATGAGCATATTATCCTTTCAGCAGGGCTGCTTTCTGGTGTAACACTTCCTTTGCATTCACAGGAGACACATCAATACCAAGTCAGTGCCTAGGGTAAATTCCTCATCTTTAGCCCTTGTTAACACTGTGTGCTCTGGCAGGTATACTTTAGGGGCCAAAATTGCACCTTGGGTTTTTGGTAGTAATTTGTGCTAGAAACAAAACAAGCAGAGAAGGAAAATAAAGCAACCTATGATCATCTCAAATTTAGTCCTCATATTCTTTCTCTCTCTTAGGGTCAAAGTACAGAAGACATTGCAAATTCTCTTGATAAGGGATGAGCAAAGGGGGCTTTGGGTGAAATACTCTGCTCCTCTATTCTCCCTAGGCTGCTTATTGTCTAATTTTCCATGCAGTATTGCTGCTGGAGACATGGATCTAGAACATTGTCTACCACAATCCCACTGCCCTTCCTATCACTGAAGAAGAGGAAGGGGAGGGACAGCTGTGCAGCCTCTCTTGCAGCTGCATCTTGCCTGGGTGGCTGACACAACTTCAAACCTTCATAGTCGCTAGCTTTCGGAGTAGTATTTTTTTGTCTATTGATGCAGGGAATAAGAAACAGCAGCCTTAATATTTGTTTAAAATTCATCAAGGGTTTTACCAAATGTAGAACCAAGGAGTCAAAACATGAAAGCAGGCTCCCTGCTCCAAGTGCAACTTGAACACAGAACTAGGCTGAGAGTATTTTGCTATCACCAAATGCTCCCCTGTGAACAGTATGCTGAGGTGAGCCAAGAAGCTGAGGTACTCAAGCACAGCCCTGAACTCTCACCCACACTTGCAATGACTGCACAGTTCCCGTGTCAAAGTCTCCAGCATCAGCCTAGTTTCAGAAATGGGATTCAAAACCTCAACAGCAACCTGCTACTGGTCTGTAATGTTTATCAACAACTGCTATTAAGAAGTCTGCAAGCTTTCCAGTTGAAATAAGTATCTGCATCCTTCTACAAAAGTGTCATTCTCTCTGTGCCATGTGGCAGATCCAGCCCTAGCTGGCATTTGATCTTGCCAATAAAATCTGCTGCTGCTTGGTATAATAGCAAGAAAGACTTCTGAAAGAAAATTAAGTGCTTAATGAGTCAGACTTCTCGACTTAGCTCTTTTGTGATCAATAAGCAACTTCTGCTGCACCAATGCAATTGGGGTGAATAAAATCATGCATGAATCCAACTGCAATTCCCTTTGCTGCACATATACAGGTATTACAGAAAACTGGGAAAAAAAATCTAATAAGCTTTAGTAAATCACACAAATTAATAAATTAACAAATGGTCTATGTTATACTGTCATAGAAAAGAGACATATACCCTCTACTGATTGAATATGTGATTAAGACTGCATTCAGAACTGGTGAAAAGTAGAAATTTCCATCAAGACTTGGTGAAGAAGTGTCTCCTTCACTTCAAAGGAAGTAGTGGACTTGCTGACTATTATATTCTGTTCAGCCCTTGAAGTAATAGATCAAATGGTCATGGTATGGGGTTGAGGGAAAAGTAGATTATAGAGAAAAAAAGTTTTTTACTGTCTGAGGGGAAGGAGATTTCTGTGACGAGTAGTTTTGTCTCCCTCCATACTGACAGCAGACATCATACAAACTCTCAAGCCTCTGCTCACCCGAGAAGAAGGGATCTTAGTCCAGATCATACCCTGCTTACCACATAAGTAGTGACTATGTGTTTTGTCTGTGCCCTAACCCTATTTATCTCACCATTAGTTCCTTCATTGGCTTTAAGACTAGGTTGTCCAGGGGATACAGACAGCTGAAGAATTATTCTCTTAATGCGTCTTATTTATGAGATGCTACAATAGATTAGCCTATTAGATGGAATCAGAAATTGAACATAGATACAGAACCCATGTCTGCGCGCTACAAAAAAAGTGTGCTAATGCAGCTTGGTTGCTATGGTGTAAAATCTGACAACAGGAACATGAAGACACATTTGCCTTTTTCCATTACTTAGGAAGATGGATGGTTGATTGACTAACACGTTGGGTAGGATATTGCATTGTTACCTAACAACAAGGTGCTTCTACTGCACAAGAAATGGAAACAGGAGTCAGCTGCTGCTGAGAACATAACCAAGTTTCTCAAGTCTGAATCCAGTACTTTAACTGTTCGGTCTTAGAGCGTTTGAGCCAATACTTCAGTACTTAATTCCCTGTGAGTTTTTTTCTGATGCCTTTTAGGTTTCAATATATTCTGATGTTAGCAGAAGCCTTAGTTTTATTGAATTTGACTATATGCATTATCTAAGTGTAATAGATTCCTCCTTGGGAGCAGAAAAAATCCCACATATATAAGTAGAAGAAATAGGTTTGTTTTCTTTTTTTCTGACTGTTTTACTTGAATGTGGACTTAAAAGTTACAAAAAGTACAACCTTAGCTTTAGTTCGAGAACCTCTCTTCTACTTATCCATTTAAAATATACTGCATGAAGAACAGTACAAACTTCTCATACGTTGCTCCTCCTGCATGCTTTTAGCCAAACCAGGGAAATTCTTGGGTAAGAGCAGAAGATTATTTATCTTCATGTTTAGTGAAACCAGGTCTGTCTTTCCACACACTGTACTGTTTTTTGCATCATGCCTTCAGACCATTCCTCTTTGGCGTTGCTGCCTAGGCTTTCAATAAAACTAAGTTTTAAAACCACTGCTGCCACATGGCTTCCTGCCCATTCAAATCAACCACATTTGAAATGCACAATGGTGGGGTAACATGGCTGAAAGAAGTATTACCCACAATTTAAAGATGAAAGTCATCTTAACCAATGATGCAAACCGACATTTAATTTCTGGGAATAATTAAATAAAAATTGTTTTGGCAAGTAACATATTGATATGGCTTCATATCAACTAAACCTGCAAGCCCTTATGATTACTCACCTTTATTTCTATCATGAGTTCCTCTACTGCTTTGTTCTCGCCTTTATTGTACTGTACACACTTGCGGCTCCCCAGAAGATAGACACACTTTGTCATAAAACACTCTGAACAGTTTTCAAGTGAGTTACACCCTTTTTGTAAACTCAACAATAAATTTCAATGAGTTACTAACTACTAATAAAGTGTTAAAATAATAAATGATGTAATGAGCAGACCAAATGTCTAAAGGAAGTATGTGTATGGGCTTCATATGAATCTAGGATACCTATCAAAACAAGATGTTACAGGACTGAAATACAAGCTAGACTGACACTAAGAAAGGGTGTGTTGTAATCAAAAGAATATAAAACAAATAGACCCATAATTTTCCTATCTCCTTCTAAATTATCTGAGGTTTTGAAAAAGATTATTTGAGGTTTTGAAGCAAAGCTTATAACTTGGTATGAACAAATATCGGTGAAATGGCCAGTACCGACAAGTTGGAGTTTTCTCGTCTAGTAAAAGTGGATAGAATTCTCTCTACACAGGAAAAAGACATTCTTTTTTTCTCTTTTATGCCTTCTCTTCCCACACTAAGAGCAATCTAGAAAAAAAAAAAATCAATCAAATAACTCTAATTAGGAAAAAAAAGTCCTGTTACTCATGCTATGACAAAGTAGTGTGAAGCTCAAGCACTTGGAAACAAAAAGGCCAGTCTGAAAAGCAAGTTGTTCTGGTATTTTCATCACTTCTTCCTACATGTAGAGACATCATCAGTGTTTGTTGCAGAATGAACTTTTCATCTGTAGAACTGTTTTCTGATATTTAGCTATTCAACATGAGTGATGTTGTTGGATACTTCAGCAGTGACCTGCAAAAGAAAGGGTTTTCTCTGCAGCCCTGTGTTGTCATCTCCAGCAGCCACTGCATATCCCCTCTCCGGCCCCCTAATCTGTGCTCAGATTAAGGGATTTTATTTCGTAAATGAAGATCTGAGGCACAGAGGGGAGAAAGGAGAATCCATGTCTCTACTGTTCCACTTTGTCATCCCTAACCCATAGATCGGTTTTCCTCTGAAATAGAATCTGGTATGGCTCAGCCATGACAGTTACAGTTGTGCTGAAGCTGCTTTGCCAGCACAAAGCAGTTCTGAAGCCAGTTCTGGAGCTTTCTTGTCACTTCTCAGAAAATGCCTGGGCTGTTTGGGGGTTTTCCAGCACTGGAGTGCCAAAGTGAAGTGTGCAGACAAAATGAGGGAGCAGCCCATGTGGTGAAACAGTTTGAGGAGGGATGAAAGAAGGAGCAGATCAGGAAGTCCCTCACAACCCAGCAAACCTCAGTTTTAACAATCTCCACAGCAATGGCAACTATTATTAAGAGAGCCCACAAGCTTCTCATATACAGTAAAAAACCATGAAGGGAGAGCAGCCAAAGGTGGAAAAAAATCAGGGAAGTGCAAAGGTAGTTCAAAGTTTAAAGGTGATTTATTCCTTTACTGCTCATTTATGATGAGGCAATATAACATACTAGGCAACATTCTCATCCCCTCTGGCTGCAGAAAAGCTGCAGCTCCTTCCAGCTGGCTGTGACATCACCACTCCAACACTCCTCATGCGCCTCGAAGGACCGGAAGGCAGGCACTGATGTTTCTGTAACAGGAGAAGGTCTTTTCACCAGCAAAACTAACAAAGAAACTCAACTTTGAAGCACTGCATATGGAAATTATTTTTCTATTTGTAGTTTACCTCTCTGTTCAGGCATGCTTTTCTCCTGATCCAGGACAGACCAGTTTACCATATAGGCATGAATCAGTCCTCGCACATGATAACTAACTCAGTAACTTTCTATAAGAAGCAGAGTTTAAAGAAACATATTATTGATTGCTGTAATCCACTTCGTACAGCACAGAGATTTCCCACGTTTTCATGGCAAGTCACGGGAGCGAGTGACACCGGCACCTTACCAAGCCTTGGCACGGCCAGCCCTGAGGGAATACCAGCTCAATTAAACACCGTATAACCAATGAAGGCAGCTCCACCGCACAACACGCCCTGCCCCGGCCAGCTCCCTCCCTCTGTCCTCAGTGCTCACCTGCCGCTCAGCTCCCCACCCTGCGCAAGCCCCCGCTACGGCCCGAACCTCCCCCGTTAAATCCTCCTCAGACTTGAACGGCTGCCGCCGGGCCGAGGAGGAGTGGCAGGGACAGAAGGGTGCCCGGAGGCGGCGGGGACAGGGCTGAGCCCGGCGGGAAGGGGAAGCGGGGACCGAGGGGATCTAACGGGCCGGGCCGGGGGCAGGAGGCCGGGTCCAGCGCCGCTGTGGGGAGCAAGGGGGGAGGGGTCACCTTGCGCTGCGCTCCCCATCCCCGAGCTGCGCGCGCCGGTCACCGGGACAACCCGGCAACGGCCAATCGGCGTGCTCCGTGCCTGCCCCTCGCGCACAGGGGCTGCCGTGACGGCGTGAGCGAGCGCCTCGTGCTCCTTCGCGCACCAATCACCAAGCGCTCCGGGAGCTGGGAGAAGGCGCACGCACTGCGCGCGCGCGCTCGTTACTTCTCCCCCTCCCCACCTCCTCTCCAGGCTGGACCCGAAGGCCGGGAGCCAATCAGGGCAGGGGGAAAAAGCCTGAGGCGAGCGGGCCCGCGTGCCGAGCTGCCTATAAAAGGGGGGGACCAGGCGGGAGCGCGCGGCTCGCTCGCCTCTGGCGCTCACGGCGGAAGGACGCACGCGAGGTGGGAGAGCGAGAGTGCGCGAGCTGTCGCGCCCTCCTGTTCTTCGCCCTAACGGCCGCCGCGCCCCCTCCTCGCTGCCGTCGCTCTCTTTCCCGCCCGCCTCACGCTATGAAGACCAAGTTCTGTAACGGCGAGACCGACCCTTCCCCGCTCGGGCTCCTCCTCAGCTGCAGCCCCGGCTCCGGCGGGGGCGGTGTCGTCCTCCCCGCCGCCGGGCAGCCCCCCTCACCCCTGGTCCACGCCGACCCGGAGGGGAAAGACCCCGTCGCGATGGGCAGAGGCGGGGGCGCCACGACCCCGCCTTCCGCGCTGTTGCTGCCGCCGCCTGAGGAGGAGCCGCCGCTCGACCCCCGAACGCGGCGCAAGGCGTATCTGTGGTGTAAGGAGTTCCTGCCTGGGGCCTGGCGGGGGTTGCGGGAGGAGCAGCTGCGCATCAACCCCATCAGGTCAGCGCTGGGGGGCGCGGGGTGGTTGCTCCCTGTGGGGCGGGGGCGGGGCCGGTTGGACGCTGGGAGTCCGAGCCGGTTCCTGACGCGGGAGATGGGGGTCTCCCTCTTTTCCTTCTTTATTTTTTTGAATCTTTTCTAGATCTGTTTTTCTGGGCGGAGGGGAGCAGGCTCCCTGCCGCGTGGGGAGCAACTGCGCATCTGCCTCTCGCATTCGCTGTGGGGCGGCGCGGGCATCCCCCCCTCCGCTCACCGGCGTGTGGGGTTTGTGGCTGGCGGCAGGGCAGGGCCGGTTGCATCCACCGCCTTGGCGTGGGGAGTCTTGCTCGGGGGGGAGGTGGAAGGCCCTGGATTCGTTGCGTCAATCTCCACCCCCACCCCCCACCCCCCCGCCTAGGACAGGGTGATGATGCGAGGTGTCTGGCGCTGCAGCGCGGCGGCAGCGCCTCGGCCCTAAGCCGGGAGAGGGGTCCCAGACCTTGACGGTAAAAGTGATGGAGCTCCTAGGAATCGCTGCATAGAGTACGGAGCTCCCTCCTGAGAAAAAAGTTCCTTTTTAGGCGTGACCCTGACCGTTCTGAAATTCAGAAATTAGCAGGTAAATGCGGTATATCGATGATGTGAATAACTTTTTAGCACTTATAGTAACAAGTACTTGTGACTCAACGTTGGCAGCAGAAATATGTAAACTGGGGATGTTCTAGAAGCCATATGTAATGTGTTTGAGATCCTCGTCTTTGTGAAATTCAAGTCTCCTTTTCGTATCAGTCATGTAAGCTAGTTAAACCTATGTTAGTTCAGACTTTCATTTTTACAGACTGATTGTCTACTGTCTTAGGACTTGGACAAGTTTGCCTTCCTAGTGTTTCTGCTTTTGTTGATACATGAAATACATGCAAATCTACCTCCAGCTCACTAAGTGAGCATAAGTTGTTGACAAAGCTCTGATATGTAAAAGTATAGTCAAAAGCTGTCATGGTCATTTCTCAGTGTTTTTTAAAAGCCTTATTAAAAATGAGTAACTTATTGCAAGCCAGTGCAGATAGTATTTGTATTTTTAGATCATTTCTCTACTTGATGTGATCATATTAAGTTTATGGAGAGAATTTTTAGAAGGCTGATACTGTTCCGAGACAGTAGACTAGTCTGATAATATGTTTGTATTCTGTCTTGCTTAGTTCTGTTTTCATCCTTGTTAGTCTGTACTGCTGACTTTGGCACTTACTTTTTAAAGCTTTAGGTTTTAGCACAGTTATTCTTGCATTTCTTGGAAAGTTCCCTTCTGAGACACCACTTCAAAATGGCTTGATGGTTTCCAGGTTGGAGGAAGAGGAGATAGCATGGTTTTACATATTAAGTTTCAGCCTAATTGGCAGGTGCATTTATTTAGGCAAAAGTGTTTTCACCACCTTTATCTACAGAGAAAGTAGCATCATACTGGTTTGCTGATTCTAGTTACACAGAAGTCAAGCACTCGGTGTGCATTCTCCAGCATGTCAGTCAGTATTGCCATCTTGACTGAGTTAGTGCAAACCATGTTCATGAACAGCTGTTAGGTCCTTGGTATCATAGGATGAAGGGGTCCAGGCCTTACTGTTTGAGAGCAAAGAAATAAATTTGCATTTACTTAGAATGCAAGTATATAAGTACATCTAACTGCTGTGGCAGTGATTTGGGGGAAGCTTTGAAAATAGGTGACCTATAAGTAATTTGTAGCAGTAGACTAACTGGTAGCTTTATCTGTGTAAGAGTGAGATATGCCCTTTGGACCCTTAAACAAGCTCCTGAGTCTACTGACCTTTGAGGAGAACGATACCTTTTCTTAGACTCATGTATGGACTTCCTTGATTAGAGGTAACTTTTGAAGTCTAAAGTGCATAAAACCATAGTGAAACTTCTGTTTAGTGGACTTCAGCCTCAGCAGGATACTCTTGTTTGGCCAAAGAGGTATAAAGAAGAGTTTCTGGGCTTTCATGCACTGTATGCAGGCAAGAGTGTGTTTAAATAAGTAATATAACTGTACAGGATTTTGAGTTCTAGTGTGGGTTTTTTGTAAAGTGTGTTTTGATATTTTCACCAAAGCCTACATGAGAGGCTTAGAAAAGTTGGTAAATGTTTTTCAAAAAACCTGTCTAGCACAGTTTAAATGAAGCCAGAAATGTGGTTGGTATAACTAACCAATGTTCTTGATTGCATCTGAATAGTCTGGCTTTGCTTTTTGTTTGATATCCTTTCCATCTGTCTTTTTTCTACCTGTTCACCTTCATGGTTCAAAGTTACTTCATATCTCTTGTCTCTAAACATCCTTTTTTTGGATGTCTGCCAAGCCACCTGGTTCTCTTCTGTCTTCTTGAACATATTGTGCAGCTGCTGTTTTACCCTATTTTCTTGAGATATGTTTTTTCCTTCTCAGTCATTGGCTTTGGGTATGTAGGCCGGCCTTTCTTTGTATCATCTCCCAGTAAATACATACAGGTTGTCTACTTTTTGGTAGCCTTTTTCTCCAGAAAGCCTACTACTTTCCTACGCTTTTGTAAGAGAACCCAGGAAAATATTTGAAAAGTCATTGAGAGGAGTGTCAGGGTAGGACTAAGAACTGCATTTTGGCTGCTACATTTTGGATCTGCCATGGATTCCTGGAATCAAAGCTCACTGCAAGTTAGTATTAATACTTATGTTTTGGGTGTTACAGAAAAACTATTACTTTGTGAAAGGAAATCACAACATGACAGAGGTGCAACTATTTAAATTCTACAGTTACTGCAGTAAATTATGTAGCATGCTACAAATAAAATTGCTTTTAAAATCTCTGGTACCTCATCCTTTTACTGCTAGCTTCTATATTTGGATTGTATCTGCTTTTGAAAATTTTCTTTAATGGTGAGACAAATTTTTTCATTAGAGCTGATTTGCATTTCTGTTTTGCAAGTAAACCAGATGTTTCAGTACTTTTTCCTATTAGAGTGTAGAGGAAGAAGTAATAGGGAAGAATCTATTGCAGAAGGGAAATTTGAGAACTTATTAATGAACATAATGAAGAGGACGCAGAAAGACAATGTAGTAAAGAAAATGTGGGTTGAGTAGACTGACGTTCTTAGTGGGCTATTAGAAATCAAGAAACTTAGTTTCTCTAATCCAGTATCTGGCTTTATAGAGTTGTAGAAAACAAATGCTGTCACTTTTTCCTGTAAGAACACTGTTGTAAAACAGTAATTGTATGAAAAGCCAGCATAGTTGTGTAACACCCTGAATGATTGAAGCACAGGACTCTCTAGCTTGTGTCTTACCTGATAAGGTTCTGAGGGTGACTTTATTTTAAAGAAATTGCTTATATATTTGTCAAAACTAAAGAACTTCAAAATTGAAAATGAGTCCCTGAGAATGATAGCATAAGTAAGACTTTCATCAGTGATGCTGTAGCACAGGTATTCAGGTTAAACCTTTGTAGCCTCCATCCTGGTGATACCAGCTCTGAATTCAAACTTAGGGTTTTATACTTGCTGCCTCATTTTAAGCTTATTCTGCTGGTTTTTTTGCTTGTTTGTGCAACCAAGTATATGTGACAAGATGCCAGCATTGCTTTGTAGAAGTCCTCAAAACAATTAACAGAAATCTACATCTTATCCTAGTTGCCTGTTGCATTTTACATCAGTCTGTTCATAGCTTGAGCTGTAATTTGGATCAATGGATCTTGATGGTGAACTATACATTAGAAGCATAAAGCTGTCAACTTTTTTATTGAAGCCTTATATGTTATGTGTTATTGGTACTGTTGGAAAACTTTCTCATGTTAGAATAGGTCAGTTAATCATACTAAAAGGATGGTTAGTGTGCCTTAATTTGTAGAAAATAAAACAAGTTTGCTCATCCAAGTTAGCTGATAAACTTGCCTTTCTCTTGATAGAGGTGGCCTCAGCAACATGCTGTTTCAGTGCTCACTACCGGATACCATTGAGACAGTTGCAGATGAACCACGGAAAGTTCTCCTGCGCTTATATGGTGCAATCCTGCAGATGGTGAGTACGTAGAGTGTTTTGGGAGTGGGAGGGTTTCTGTAGCTTAATTGTAATACATTTGGAGTTCATTTGTGACACACTGCAAGCGTGTGCTGCTTTATGCTTTTGGAAGTGTGTTGTAATGGGGTAAATGCTAGCTTAAAGCAGTTTTTATAGTTTGTTATTGTCTAGAACTTACACTCCTTTCTATACAGATCCTGACTGGCATGTACCAGCTGAAGTCTCATTTGCTGTCTGTTTGATCAGTAGTGTTTTGTTTATGGTGTTAAGTTTGGACTGTGGTGCTTCAGGGAAGTTAAAGTTTGCTTCTGTACAGTATGTAGAACTTTGGCATAACTAGCAAGATTGCAAGAGACTAAACAGCTTAATTTTAATCTTGGTAACACTTATGAATCTTGGAGATCAAAGTTGAAGGTTTTGTCAAACTTGTGCAGTGCTCAAGCATTTTTTTAGATCTCATGGGTAATTGTGTTGCTGGAAAATTTGATCTATAGTGTTAGAATAAAAATGAAGCACAAACATCAATACCGTACAGCCATCTCATTCCCAAACATGCTTTTGTAAATGTGTGATATGCCTTGTAGTTGGCATAGAAGCTTAACCAGATGTTTGTCGAACTCTTCTACTGTTACTTTTATTTGGTTAGTAAAATGTAAATAGCATTAAAATTTGTCAAACCTTAAGAGAAGTGGTTGGCAAATCTGTTTCAAAGTGTAAGGTTTAAAATAAAGAATATTTTGTAAAGATGCTTTCTTCTAAAGCTTACAGGCTGTTACTGTAGGACCGTACAGCATATCTTCTCTTACCTATCTCTGCTATACACTTGATTATATTGTAAATAATCGTTAAGTGTTCAACCTTATGAAAAATTGCAGGTTCATAAAATTATATTTGGATGTTGGCAATTGTTTCTATTTGACTTAGAGGGTCTGGTTTATTATCCATTAATTTGCTATTTTCCCGTACTCAGTCAGTTGTTTTGAATAACTGATCCAATTTCTGCAGGAGATTGACTGTTCCTGAAATCTCAGCCCATTCTTCCTGCTTCTGCTGCCTTGACCAAACTTACTATTAAAAATCTCATTGGATACTGTCACTTTAAGCTTTAAAGTGTTTATTATACTATGTGAGGTATAATAAATAATAACTTTCCCATGGTAGCAAACTTTACCAGAAATATGTAAAAGATTCCAGTGGTGTGAAATAGCATGAAATGCTTGGCTATAACACCATATGCATGTTGGGAAAGTTAAAATGTTAAACCAGAAAAATGTGTAGAAGTTTATTAATTCAAGCTTAAATAGTCTTTCCTTTAGTTTTAAGACAATGAAAAGCAAAGTGAAAAAATGGTGGTGAGAAACTTTGTTTTCAAAATGACTCCTAAGGTTGATACTAAGAATTTTTTCAGAATTATTAATGGCTTTAATGTAATGCTGACTTAATATGTAGAGGGCTTGAGTAGGAACATGGGCTGTAAAACTGCTGTAGAGGTAGGACTTCTGTTGCCCAAGAGCTGTGAAGAAATATGGCCTTTCTCTTGTATTTCGAAGGAAAAGTAAAGTAGACTCTGGAATTTGGTTGCCCTCCTCTTCCCTTTTTAACTTGCCTTTTCTGTGCCCCTATCCACTGAAGAAATCAAAACAAAATTTTGGGCTCTATCAGAACTAATTCGGTTTGAAAATTGAAAGTGTGTTCATAACTTTCTAACCTTTCTACTCTTGGTGTTGAAGGATCTTTTGAGATGTCTAACTTCCTTTATTTCCTTAGTGGCAGTGAAATGACTGCTCTTGTTGGTGCAGTTCACTAAAGGTTAAGTAAGCAGAGAAAGTCCCAAGGTAAAACTTTCAGATTGCATTGAGGTTCACAATTTTTGTCAACAAACATTTGTCTCTTCCAGCCCCTCTACTTTAAATGCAAGTTAAAATATAAGCAAACTGTTTTATTGGGGTATTTTGAAAACCTCACTTAGGATTCTCATGAATTTCTGGGTGGCATAAGCAGAATCTTATGACAAGCCTGTTAAGCAATATTACTAAAAAATATCAAATTACTCCCTCTTAAGTCTAAAGCCCTATAAGAAATTAGGGGACACTGCTTAAGTAAGTTGAATTTTGAGATCATATATTAAAAATCACAACTCTCAATGCCTTAATTGTAACTGCCACTGGGTATTAGTAGTTACCACTTGTTTGTTTGAGCCTTTGTAGCATGTTTTAACTCTTGTCCATTTTACTTTCTGTTGAAATTGGAGCACAAAACAGTGATAATACCAGCTCTTCTTATTCCTTTACTGTAAATGCTATAGATCTATAGCAATCCGCACCAAATTGTGTATGGAGAAGAGAAGTTTAAGTTAAAATTTTGACTAGAAATTAAAAATAGATACCTGTTACTAACTTAAGAATGAGTGATACTGGCACTATAATTCTCTGAGCCACCTTTTAAAGGAACCTCTTTTGCAGTTTGAAAATAGCCCCAGTTTGCTTATTATGAATCTTGGAAGACACAAATGTCAGTACATGAAACTCATCCAATATAAACCATGCCAGTTGGCTAAAGCTGCCACACAGGGAAGGCTTTGCCTTCCTCTGTCATAGCTGATATGTTTAAGCCAATTTTTTGTGTGCATGACTGGGGGGAGTTGGGGGGAGATGAACTGAGCTGCCGTGACCATTATTATGAATGGTCGCACTGGCATGGATGTTTAAAAATCAAGGACTTCTCTTGAGTATATCCTTGAGCAGAACTTTTTTTAAGACAAGTATTTGTGCTTGTGACAGGTTAAAGTACTAACCACATTAAAACCCAAATGTTTGAGGCACAATGCAGATATGTTCTACAATGCAGAGATGTTCTACATTGAAAAAAGAAAATGTCTTACTCTGCTTCACTTATTCTTGCTCCAGCTTAGTTGCTGAGTTTAAAGGGGAGCATTGAAAGTAAAACTTCCTCATGACAAAATGTTTTTCACTGTTGGCTATATCAGTGTTAAAACAACTGAAACAAAAGGTTCTCCAACAATATGCCATTTAATGTCCAGACTTTAAGATTGGATCTCATATCAGATCACTACAGTGTTTCTACTTAAATTTAGAACAACCAAAACTTCCCATGTCAGAAATGCTGATAGGATTTCAACATAAGCTAGCATCAACAAAAAAACCCTCAAATTAAGGTGAATTTCCTTGAAGTTCACTGATCAAAAGGTAACCTGGGGATTGATTCCCATTCTTTTACACATGTCAAAAGAACCTTGAACTTGGATTCACTGGGGCTCTATTACTTTGCAACAGCCAAAACAATCTTGTTTATAAATGAGGAAAACCCAGTACACTTAATGTTCCTCTCTGGTATCTCAATTTTTATGTGAGCAGATGCAAAATAAGTATAAATGGTTGCCACAGTTCTGTGGTAAATCTTTTTCCATACCTGCCTTGCTGCCTTTTATTTTTTGTAACTAAATAAAATGCAGACTGCTGTGTAACTGTAATTATCAACGTCTTCTGTGGTTGTTGGTGTCCATGTCTGTTTGTAGCATGGAGTAACTACAAATCCCTGGCACTGGCAGACGGCTTGAAAGAAACCAAGCACCTCTTACGGGGATATATTTGTGTTGGGTGGAGTTAAGGGTGTTCTGGGGGTAATGTACCACTTTAGTTGTATATGCATGTGTTCTCTGCTGCAGGCTTGCCCATGCGATCGTGCCTAGAGCACTCTGGTTTCCAGGTGACAGACACGATTCACGGTATAGTATGAGATCTCTGAAGTTGGAGCATTCTCTACAGCTTTCATTTTCTTTAGTACTGGATTTCATTGTTTTAAAAATAAGGCTTAAGTAGCACCAGCTACTGTCTGTGCATCTGAATGTTTACACCAATAATAAAATATCCAAAGTACTGCCCCTTCCTTTCCTCTGCTCCCTCATAAGAGAATGGTAACTTGAAATGAAGAGGATTAGAGATGTCTTTGTGGCTTTTGTAGGGCTTGGACTGGGAATGGTTCTTCACATGCTAGATTTTGACTTCAGCGAATTAATATTAGTTCCTTCAGGTCTGGCAGGGATCAGTTACTAATAGCAGACTCTTAGAAACAGAAATAGTTACTGCTGAATCTCAGATTGTTTGTGTTCCCATACCCTGCAGTTCAAATCAATGTCTTCCAACAGCTTCTAGAATTAAGAAAAGTTTCCACTGCATAGGTTGTCTCTAACCTCTTGGGCAGTTCCTTGTAATTCTGAAATTCCTTGGGATTTGAATTCCTAGAAATTTGTGTAAATAAAAGTATTGCAGTATTCTGAAGTCTTGAAAACTACTAAAGCTGAGTAAACTAAAAAAAAAAACTAGTGAGTTATAATGTAAGATTTAAATTTGTGGGCAGAGCTAAGGGTTATTTGGAGAAAAAAGTTGAGTTTTCCTCTTCCTGCCTAGCATCATTTGTGATTTTTGGTACAGAGCTCATCTTCCAGCTACAAGAGAAATAAATTGGGGGCCTTAGGGAGAAAATTATGAAGAACTCAGTTTTCTGTGTCAAACTGCCAGATGTGTATGTGGTCATATTCTGATCACAGATCAGATAATGTGCAATGTCTCCCATTCTAGGACATTCATCTTATACTTGAGGCTTCCTGCCTTAAATTCAATTTACATGATCACAAAGTAGACTCTATAACAACTTCTGTTGTCTCTGTCCTCCCTTACTAAAATTGTAGTGAGCTTTCTCAATCTGCTTTCAGAATAAACCTTCCCACAATAAAAGCACTGGACGAATACTTAAAGAAATCTGAAATATGTAGAACACATGTCCATTTCTAGTTAATATTTCCATATAGAGAGAGTGATTAAAAATCTCCAGCAGTTATTCAATCATGCTCTTATTTGGGTAATTAAAATCTCCTCATTGCTGTTGAAGTAAATAGCTTCCAGACTTGGACATCAGTTGGAGTGAGCATTAGAGTTTATGGAAAAACTCAAGTTTTGATTGCTTTAGCCAAGAACACATGAGCTAAATATGTAGATCAAATACCTCATTGTATGAGATGTTTCACTTTGAACCAATGTGATTGTGCAGTCAGAAAACAATCAACACACTTCAACATCTGTTAAACTCTTAAACTTGTTACATAAAATTGCATTTTATTTCATTCTTATAGACCACATATACTGGAGACTTCCCTAATTCTAGGCTGAGTACATGGCCACTTGTGAAGACTGATCCTCTCCAAGCTCCCATTCATATTTGCAAGTTATTTACAAATTACTTTGTGTTCATTCTCCTCTGGACACTAATGCTTCATGCTGAGGGAACAGAAAAGAGGAAGGAATGCTGCAGAAGTTTCCTTTTCTGATGACTCTGCAGTATACATCCCTAACTGTCTCTTTCTAATGGCACAGTAGATGCCATTAGGCTATCTCCAACGCTAATTTGAGGTGGACTCTTGAGAACTGGCTAGCTCTTTATACAGTATGACTTCTGGAAAGTGAATGCCAGTTCAGGTTCTAGGGAAAAGCCTAGTCTGCTTACCTTCTGATGAACTGAACCATTCTGAGAGCACCATTAATCAGGAAAGACTCCTGGATGGTGAGTAATTTTCTGACTGTTCAAGAAAAATCTGTAAGATGCAAGAGTGGTATTGATGTAGGACATGCTTGTTCAGAGAAGCCTTCTGTAAATGACTTTAATACTATTGAGTAGTTACCCATTTAGCTTTAGTGAATATGTTTTTACTTGATTAATTTCCTTGAAAGGAATATAAACCAATAGTAGTTTTCATATTGTCTTGTTTTAAACTTATCCTAGTGGAATGGGAAGCACTTGCTGAAAGACCATCAATTCATATTAACTATACTTCTTCTATACCTTCTGAAGTACTGTAACTGCATAGCTTGTGTAAATCATTAGCTTGATGTGTTGTACTGAAGGCAGCTGGTGTTGCTTAACTGTATTCCATTAAGTTCATACTTCCACCCTTGGACATGTTAGAACTTTGGAACAGAAAGGTATGCACATGGTTCTATGAATAAAATGTTTTGTTCAGAAGGTGGAGATGCAGGCTGACTTTATGGGCCTCTAAAGCTAGTCTGGTTTAAAAAGTCAGTGGTGGAATTGCAACATAAATAGCAGCCACAAACTGTCGCTAATTCTAAGCAAATATTTGCTTTTTCTTCTCCTTACCTTCAGGCCCTTTAAAAAACAAGGTTTTTATTACATCTTGAATTTTAAATGCGCAGCTCTATTAAAAGCATGTGCCATTGAGGGCTCAGTTGCTGAGGGTATGGTTTGATACTCTGAAACTGCTTTATAATGACTGTTAACAATCCTAGCACAATACATTATGCATGGCATTAGTTAAAGTTTTGCTAGTATACTGCAGTTCGTACTGAGACATCTTTAGCTTACATGGGCAGTTCATTTGAAGAGAAATCTTGGATTTACATGGCCAGTGGTATAGTGTACATATAGCCTAGACAGCATACTGTAAATAAGGAAGTCACAAAAAATTTGGAAAATAACGTAATAGAAAAAAGCAAGTGCTTGGCAAGCTTCATAACATGTCTCTTCTAACAGTCCTTCTAAGGCTTTTATTTAGCTCTGTCATGCATATATTAAGTGGCTTAGCTGCAAGAAGAGTATCATCCTAGATGTCATGCAGAGGGACTTAGTTTTCTCTTAATTAAAAATGTTCCTCTAAGTGTAGGATGCATTGAAATCTTGTTTTGAAATACTGGAGAACAATACAAACATCCCTGAAAATCAGCTTTCAGTCTATTTACAGGAGTGACTTGGTCTCAGTGGCACATCCTTTTGAAAGATTTTGGACTTGTTGAAAGTGTGGTGGTCAGAGGTCAGATGGATTCTAGTGCTGTAGCTGTCACAGATCAAGACAGTGTTGAGACATGTAGTTAACTGTAGCTGGCACTTCTACTCCCTTTGTTCTGGTGGTTGCAGGTTAATCATGTTAATTTCATCTTCTCATTGTGTTTGGTTTTTCTCTTTCATAGAGGTCCTGTAATAAAGGAGAGTCTGTACAATCTCAGAAGGAAAATGACTTGCAAGTGAGTAATTAAATTTGCTTATTTCACAGAATTTTGTGGATGATAGAGAAATGTGGTGATCCTGCTTGTTCTAAACCAATAGTTACTATACCTAGTGCCTGGGCTGTTTCTAGAAAATTAAGAAAAGAAATCTATTTACTCAGAGAAGTAACATTATAATGAGCATCTGCACATAGTTTAGAGAGATTTAAGCATTCTGCAATTAACAGGAAACACACCCACCCCCCAATTCTACCCTAAATGGTTTCTTACCATTTCTAGCATTGGTATCAGTACTGCTATTTCTAATATTAGGCTCTTTCTTTAATAGAGGAAGATCAGTACTCTACTTTACCTAATCCCTATATTACAATACATTGATGAACTCTTCTGAGGAAAGTGTATGGAGCTGGAGAGAACTTCTTGAACATTAAGTGTTTATGATTAGCATTGTGGTTGGATCATTTGTGTTCTGCAGACTTCTTGCATTTGGAACCATTTCTGCTCATGCAGCATAATGTTCAGCCAAGTGTAATTTTTCATAAAGTCATTGGAACTGAATTTGGTAACTTAAATTTCTACCCTGTCAGTATCTTTTTCAGTAAGGAATAACATTGCAGCATGCTAGCCAGATGCTTTGCTTGTACTACCGTTTTTCAGCTCTGTAATGGTTTTGGCAGTGATTAGGGAAAGTAATTTTACTTGTTTGATAAGTGCTGCCTTTCTCCCCTTGTATTTTCTGCCTTCTGGGAATGCCATCTGAAACAGTTCAGACATTTGTTTTTTTCTAGTGAGTTGAAACTGGTTTTAAGATTTTTGTTGTTGAATGACTGTTTTTGAAGTTGTTTCAGTAAACTTAACTGAAAGTTCACCAAAATCTCAATCAGTTGAACCAAGACTAAACTGAAAATTTTACTGGTTTGATTCCTCAGGTTTTTTCAGAGATGAAAAATGGAGGTCACTTGATTTCTTTCCCACTTCAATCCAGTAAAAAAGTTAAAGAAAACAAAAATCCAAACAAGTCCCACCCTGGTGCCAGCAGCTCATAGAAGTTTTGCAGTACAGGAAGCAAGGCTTTGAACTTCAGAACTGTCTTCGTTTGTTGCCTGAAAATAGTGACTCTATGGTGGTAGCTTATTGTTTTCTGCTATTAATCTCATAGTGCTGGAACTTCACTGTTGGGTCAGTGTATTCAGAATTCCTGTCAGGATGGATTTGTTAATTTTCTTGAGTCTAAGTAGAAACCGTAGGTAGGTTTGATCAGAGGAGTTAGTCATCCTCTGGAGAGAAGAAAAACCTCTGGGTAATACCAAAATGTTCTGGATTGCTAGAAAAAGCATTGCAGCTGTTCAGAGCTGCCTGGTGCTTGACAGTTGTTACTAGAGATGGGATAGTCTTCTGTCAGCTGATAAGGTATTTTAACAGGGATTATCTGTTTTACCTTGGTTTTGCTATAGTTAGGGGTAATTTTCCTCAAAATAGTAATATTTCATGTGTTTTATAGTGAGCTTTTTGTTGAAGCAAGAATAAAGCAGCAGCTTCAGTTCCAGCTGAAGTATAGAAAGGCTTTTGATCTCTCCTTGCCTCGATGGGAATTGTGTGCTGGAAAAGTCTTGTAAAGAGTGTTTGTAATTCTTAAGTTTGAAATGCAACATTCAGCTCCAAGTATTCATTTAAAAGTGTGAGTGGTCAAATCTTCTCCAGAACCTTGTTTTAAATACAAGAGCTCATGGTTACATCTGTTTGGTTAAAATTGAGACCTTCAGAGCTTAAAACAACAGGTTGCTTTCTTGGCAGTATAACTATATTGCAAAGCATTTGAAGGCATTGTGATACATAATTTAGTTACAATGCTTAATGCTTTAAAAAAGTAATCAGGTGAATATTTAACTGAACAGTTAGATACCTACATTTGTTCAGTGTCCACATGAAGTATGCTATAGAATTTTCTAATGTCCTTTAGTAGCTTATTTCCACACCTATACTTGACAGTAGTGTATGGAGTGGAGACTTGGTGAAAGGTCCATCAAGCACAAGCCTTTGTGCCTGAGGAAAAATAGATGGTATTATTCCAGAGGTCTCATGAGACTTGTTCTCAAGTGACCATTCTGTTAACAGCAGTAGAAGGTCTTTTGGTGCTTTCAACATTTTTGTCTTTTAAGAGTCAGGCACCATAGCATTCAAACTTGAATATTCTTATACTGCTGCCTTTAGATAATATTTGCCTATACTTTTTAATCTCGAAGCAGATCTTTCATGGAGAGATGCAGCTGTCCTTGTTAACACTGCTAACACTGAAGTTTACAAACTTGTAATCTTGTAGTTGTCGATTATCTGAAGGTTCTAGATTTTTAGGCATGTCTTAAAGGAATAGGGCTAGGCAGGCATGTAGCAGAAGTAACCCAGAAGTGCACTAACTGGAAATTTTGCTATTTCTGGTTGTCACTTCTGATGCATTAAGGGACATCTTAATGAAGAACACTACTTTGGCACTTGCTGTTATCCAAGTATCATAAGTTGTTTTTTCAGTAAGATGTGAAAACAAGGAACTGACATCTTAATGGGAAGAGCCAACAGGATTGCTGTAATCAGACTTTTAAAATACCCTGGTATTGTATCAGGCACAGGCAAATTCAATATTGGCTAATAATGGAGTAGACTATATCTAATTTGCTTTTTGGTACTTGGTATTAGACTTCAGAAATGAACTGAAAAGTTCAGATCTGTGCTGGTGAGGGCATGTGAAATGATTAAAAGTACATATTTTTTGGTACATTAGTTGTGCTTTGAGGAGTTGATACAGAAAAACAGTGGAGGACATAGATGCAATACATTCATATGCAAATCATCTTAAACTCTCAATTGATATTCTTGATGACTCTTTAAGTTAGTGCTTCAAACATAGTTACATCGATCTTTCCTGCACTTCAATATGAAATGCTAGAATTTCTTGAAGATGCCATAATAATGTGTGGGCCAGTAATAACCTTAATTTATCAACGAAACTGCCTGGAATGTATTCAAGAGTGGTACTTGTATAGAAAGAGTTACTTATTGTCTGAGCCTGTGGTGACCACAGTAATTGAAAAGACTTTGTAGTCCAAAATATCTGAGAGCTTTTTTAATTTTGTACTCTTAATTCTTACGCATTTAAGTGTCATGGGTCAGACTTTAGGATGAGTTGCTCAAAAGTAGGGCTAGGCTTAGCAGACCTCTAGGATTTGAGTACAGCTGGATTCTAGTTCACATAATTGCTAGTAGTAGTGATTTACACTGTTTTCTGTGTTTATTTACAGCTAATCTTACCTATCAAGAAAGCTGTAATTCAGTGATTTTAACTATTTTTGAGATGTATTTCATATTTCTATTAATTTTCTAACATTCATATTAAAAAGCTGTTGGCTTTGTTTATGGACCAAGTTTATTGATGTAAGGAAAATCTTGAAGAAAAGTTACTGAAACTTGAAGTATGTTTGGAGGTAGAAAAGGAAGAATATTTATTCACACATGTGCTCCTTAGCAGGAGTTGAAGTTATTCTTTTAAGCACATTAAGGTCTTTTTTTTAACATTCTTCTAATTGGAAAAACTGGTTAGTTCAGTCATTCACTTCATTCACTTGCATAGTTAAAACGTCCTTTTGTGAGGCAGTGTTCCAAAGTGTGTTAAAATAGCCAAGGATAATATTTATAGTTCCTGTACTGTGCTTCAGTAGGATAAACTCCTTCAGGAAATGAATTTGCAGAGTTCACACAGGTTAGGGAGGAGAGGGTGTTTTGCTTTTTGCAGTTTTCCTTTGACCTGGCCCACCAACAGTACCTATTAAGTAATACAGATTTTCCTCACCAGCTTTAAACTTTAAAGCAAAATATTGGTATTGCTCCCATGCTAACAAGCTGTTATTAGTCAAGAAACTTTGGTTAGTAAAAAGTTGAGTCTTCTTTTTAAAGCTAACCCTAAAATTCCTTACTTTGTTGCAGTTTAGCTATTGTGCACACCTAAGTTCATTTCTGTGCAAGCACCAACAAATGCTTTAATTTTTTTTGTAGGGGGCAGAAGCTATGGTCCTGGAAAGTGTTATGTTTGCCATTCTTGCAGAGAGAGCTCTTGGCCCAAAGCTGTATGGAATCTTTCCACAAGGGCGCCTGGAGGAATTCATTCCCGTAAGTCCTATTCATGACTAGTTAGCGGGCTGCTGGTAGCTGTTTTAACTGATCATGACAAGGTCTCTGGACTGCCCAGAAAAGCAGGGATGTGGAAATGGAATATTTGGCAGCCTGCAGTAATTGCTAGCTGTAATTTGATACAGTCATAGTGGGTGTTGGAGAGCCCAATTATAGCTCTTGCCAGGAAGAGATACCTAAAAACTGTTCAGCTGTAGCAGACTAATAAATGAAGATAAAAAGTGTGTTAGATACCAAACATAGCATTGGAAGCTATGGAGTAACACTTCCCTTTAACAGCAACATGAGCAGATGCTTTTGATATTCTTAAATATTTATACCCAATCTGCTTTGAAGATATTCTGTGTGAGATGTGATATTGCCCAGGTCTTGATCTAGAAGAGAATTGACTAAGTCATAAGTAAGCTAGGCTGGCTAACTCAGCTTTTCCAAAGAGAGCAATTTTGTAAGTTCATTTGGGATGAAAAAAGTACATTGCTTGAGTACTATGGTAGTTTTTATACTATAATATGTGAAGACTAATGTTAGTGTTTCTAATTAATGACACTTTTGTAATTAATCAATTAACTGCATTTTAAGAATACTATATATTTATTACAGAGCAGGAAACTAAGTACTGAAGAACTAAGCTTACCTGACATATCTGCTGAAATAGCTGAGAAGATGGCTAGATTTCATGGCATGAAAATGCCATTTAATAAAGAACCTAAGTGGCTTTTTGGAACAATGGAAAAGTAAGTTATGCAATACTTTGGGGGGGGGGGGGGGGGGGGGGGCCGTTGTGAT
>VXBL01002257.1:50318-65509 GCA_013400195.1 Aramus guarauna
GGGGGGGGGGAAGGTGACCTGTTGTAATTTTGATAAGCAGATCATTCTTCCTGAATGCCTGAGAGTACAAGCTCTCTCTGTACCCAGAAACTGTTTCATAGTTACTTGAGGAATTTAAATTAGCTTGAAGAAAAATAACATTTTCTTTAACTCTTTTTTAACTTTCTTGATTTTTAGTTTAAATGGTATCTTAGTATGGGAAGATACTTACTGTCACAAATGCTGTACTACTGTCTCTATTTTTAACAGATACCTAAATCAAGTGCTGAGGATTAAATTTACCAGAGAATCCAGAACTAGAAAACTGAACAAACTCCTCAGTTACAATCTCCCCCAGGAAATGAAAAATCTAAGGTAGGCCTATTTTGTCTCCCACTATCTTCCAATTTGCACAATTTCAGTATGAATTTGTATACTTGCTCAAATACATTATACGGTATAATACCCTATGTTCATTTTGCTTTACAAGTTGGGGATTGGCTTTGGTTTTGTAGCCAACCTGAGTCTTATATGACTACAGACTGATATGATCTCACTTGCTGATCAGTGAAGTCCAACTTCATTGTCCTGATCTTGGGCTCCTAATTGAGAAAATAAGGTTTTGCTAGAAGTGAATAGGACTTCAAATTCTTACAACAAAACCCATTCTTTACTTGGAAGTGGAATTGAACTTAGTCATTTGTTACAAGATCCTATATTGCTGTTTTCCAGAGCTATGCTTGAAGCTACTTCATCCCCAGTTGTATTTTGCCACAATGACTGTCAAGAAGGTAAGTTGCTAATATTTCATGACCTTGTTCAATGATGCAGTATTAAGCCTTTTCTGGTTGCTTGTTTGCTTTCTGAGAGGCAGTCACAATATTGAGGTCCTGCCCTGGCAGCTGACCTGCAACAGTAGCCTGTGTACTCCCAGTGTGCAACAGTTGCAAAGCAAAGTGTATTGGCTTCAGCAACCCTGCAGGCTAAGTATGGGAAAATCTAGTATCATATCTGGGTTAGGCCAAGCATGTACACATGCCCTGTTAGTACAGGTCAGTTGATGATGGGACCCTTGGGTCTTTTCTGTTAAGAATGTATCTTTCTTAGCTGTCTGCAATATACATGATCAGGGTAAGATATACTTCTTTTAAAAGGAAGATGCTGAAAAAGTATAGTAAATGGTGAGAATTGAGGGTAGTTTGACTCAGCAGTTCTCAGCTTGTACTGGTAAGAAATGCTAGAAGACCTTACCACCTTTTTTAGTGCTTTTTCTGGGAGGCATGGAGGGAATAAATTTTTCTGAGCCAGTTATCTAAAGAGATGGAAAAGGAGGCAGGGCTGGGGGTGTTGGGGGTGTTGTGTTTGTGTTCCCTGTTACTCGTGCAGTGGCTAAGCTGGGCTGAGCTGAAAGGATGCTATAGTAGGACCATATGCAGGGCTATACTGTTCTCAGGAGTCCTAGTCTTGTTAGCTAAGATTGAGGAATTGGCCTGGAAGAGGATTTCCCTGGAGGGATAGCCTCACAAGGACAGGAAAAGCCACTTATATGAGGTCTGAAGACCTAGCTCAATAGTGATAGAAGTCAAGGTCTCATTGCTGGTGTGGCAAGGTGCAGTACTGGAGAAGTCAGAGCATGATAGGGCTGGGGCAAGCTTTGGAACCTAAATTTCCAAACAGGGATGGGGGAGCACAATACTGTGCTTGCTCTATCAGTGAGAGGGTATGGTGTGGAGAACAGATATACTTGTGGAGAGGGGACAAACAATTGCAGAAATTGAAATTACTCTAAATTTATTTACTAGCTCGCACTTGAGAGGCAGACTCAATGTATTTCATATGAATTATAGTGACAAAGTGAATTGAAAGACAGAGCAATCTCCCTTTTATAAAGGAAAAGGCTGAATTTTAGTATAGGTACCAGTTGTGCCACATACTTGAATGGCAAAGTGATCAGTCTGTAGCTTTCAGGCTGCTAAAAAGCAATTCCTGTCCCAAATGTTGTGTGATCAATGATAGTGCTATGCAGGTGTGAGATGCTGCCTAATTTGGATGTCTAGCTGTGGAAAGAAACAATTCAGCAAGGGCTGCTAAGGCTTACAGTGTCACTTGAGTTGGCTGCAAGGTAAACACTGGAGAAGCAGAACCTTCAAGAGAACAAGTCTACCTCTGCCTGTAGAGAAGAAAACTTCCTTGCTTTCAGTATGCCACTATATAGCCAGTGCAACTTGGCTTTTCCTATCATTCTTCTGTGCAGATGTAAGGAATGACTGGAATTATCTGAACAATGTTTCTTAAGATAGATTATTGCTTTTCTGTACTTTTCCTAGGACACTATTGAGTATCTGTGTTATCTTAAAATTCTCAGGTAATGTCTTGCTTCTGGAAGGCAGAGAGAATTCAGAAAACCAAAAGCTGATGCTGATTGACTTTGAATACAGCAGCTATAATTACCGGTAAATCACTTCTTCTATTCAGCAGGAAGGTGTATTACTTTCTATGTGCTGCAGTGAGAGCAAGTGCTGCACTGCTGATTATCTTTTTATTCTAGTGAATTGTTCTGCTCTATTAGTGGTGGACAGCAAATATAACTAGTCAAAACAGCGCTGGTCCTGATGGCATTGAGAATGGGCTTACAGCGGAGTCAAAAGTTTTAGAGCTCTGTTGTCCAGACTAGAGGGTTTGTTTATGCATAAATGGCTTCTTGCTTGCATGTCAAAATTTCTTTCTAGTGGTGAGACAAGGAGAATGTGTGTAGGACAGGTTTGCTTTTGCATTTTTTTTCTTCAGTCCATTCAAATGGCTTTCCCATCTCTGCAGATGAGAGTAATCCTAGAAGGTTTTTCACTACATGGTTACACAAAATGCTTTCTGGTCTTACCTCGGTCATCTAGTACCTGTGTTTAAGGATGATCTCAGTGTGCAGAGTCATTGGGATCATTAAACATTAGCATAGCTGGAACATAATGGAACCCTGAATTCCAATAATGTAAAAGTGGGATATGTTAAATAGTTTGCAATAGTGCTAATGTTAGAGGTGTGTCTGACTTTGTGCTGGTATGTAGTGAATATTCAAGTATTTTAGCTGTCTCTGGTGTAAAACTTGGCAGCAAAGTCTTGTATTGTAGCTGGTAGCTTTCATTCTTAACTACCTATCTTTACTAAATGATTTTAATAACTTGCAAAAAAGTTGTATTCTAGTAATCTATTCTCTACCTCCTATAGCAAAACTGCTGTAAGATCTAAGCCTTGTGCTTTTAAACTTAATTTTAGATTTGCTTAAGCAAAAATAGATTTCTAGTATGCAAATATGAGGTACTCTGTCTTTTTCAGAGGATTCGACATTGGAAATCACTTCTGTGAATGGATGTATGATTACACACATGAGAAGTACCCATTCTTCAAAGCTAGTGTTCTTAAATATCCCACAAAGAAGCAACAGGTAGGCACATAAGACATAATAAAATGCCAGTGTCCACAGCCTTCAAATCTTAACCCTCTTTTCAAATTCTGTTTTGGACTTAACATTGTCCCAAGACCTTTCCTCCTCCATGACTTCCTTAAAAGTATCACTTTCTGTAATCCTGACTACCTTTGCTTTAAAAGTCATAGAAACTTCATAATAGCTATTCAGGATAGAATATTTATGATGTGCTATGTAGCTATCCACCATGAAAAGTCCAGTAGTGGTGGACTGCCGCTGTGAAATTAGTTGACAGTAGCAAAATATTGTTTATCCTAATAGGGCTTTTCTTAAACCAGACTTCCAAGCAATTAATAGAACCACTATTAATCTTAAAGCGAACTCCAGCACTGTCAATGTTTGGAAGAAATAAATGACAACTTATTAAAAGGCGTGCCTGCTTCTAAAAGAAGCTAAAGTGTCTTGATGAGTTGTAACTCTCTTGTTTACTTGCCTTCTAGCTTCATTTTATCTCCAGTTACCTGTCTGCATTCCATGATGGCTTTGAAAATCTGAGCATTGAAGAGAAGTCCAAACTAGAAGAAGAAGTGTTGATAGAAGTTAACAGGTAACTTGTCTTTCACAACTGTATTGTGGAACTTCTGCTGTGATACCTGTACTTGTACACCTCACTGAATGGAGAAACTTAGCCAAGAAATCCATTGTAACCTTTAGATATGTGGTATACACTATTAGTGCGTTTAAATAAAATACTACTCCATGGGGAAGCTCGTGGAATTATTTTTATAATGTCATACTTGAAGAAAAAAGTGTGGACATCCCCAAAATAGGGAATGTTTTTTCCAACAGGATATTGAAACAAGATGTTGTGACTTCTGTTTATAATTGTGTTTATTTCAATAAATGTAGCCTTGTAATTTCAGGTTTGCCCTTGCATCACACTTCTTCTGGGGTCTGTGGTCTATTATACAAGCAAAGATCTCATCCATTGAGTTTGGTTACCTGGTAAGTTACTTAATCATAGTTTCATGTAACTAAAGGTATACTCTTAAGTAACCTGTGTAACATTATCAGAAAGTAAATGAAATGGCCTCTCACAGCAACTAATATCTTCTAAGTGGAGTAAAACTTTTTAATTAATTTGTTACTAATTTGTGCTCTTTGCAATGTAAAGAACATCTAAGATCATAAAAACTTCAAAAATTCTTCCCATTGTTACATAGAGAGACTATAGCCTTATGTGTCAGACCTTGCAGTGGCATGATGCCTTACACTGAAGTAGTCTGCAATAAGAGATCCCGTGCAAGAGGGAAGCTAGCACGCAGAGTGTGAATTTGAAAATTGAGTAGGTCAAAGTGTACATGTAACACATTGATATTCAGTGTGTAACAATGTCAATGCCAGGTAGCTTTTACTTGAGAGATGGATCAATTTAACTCTTGATAAATGTTTAGTGTACTGCAAAGTGATAAAACTTTCAAGTACATTGAATATCCTGCAGCAAGTGTTGTGGAAGCCATCCTTTTTAGTGAAATCTGACCTGTTTAGTTCCTGTTTTTTTCTGACATGCTGGCAGCAGCTAATAGTGTTAGAGTTAAAATAAGATTGGAGGAAATTTTAAGAGGCCAGAACACCTCTAGAGAGATTATCCTTCCCAAATAGAGCTAATTAATGCATTGAGATGATGGATTAGGAAGGTAACACACTTAATACCTTCATTATGCTTCCCCATCGCAAATAGAACTCCACTGTATTTACTGTGAGTATCCCTTATTTCTCCAGGAATATGCGTTATCCAGATTTGATGCATACTTTGATCAGAAGAGGAAGCTGAAGGTGTGATTGTGGGAGGAGTGGCCTGTTCGTTACTGTACGAAGAGGGCAGCTGGACAGAACTTACACTGTGCTTAGGCTACTGTATTTCTTAATGAAGGTGTCACTGAATTCCAGTTCCGTGGAATGCAAGTGTACAGTATTGAAGACTGTATAAAAATTACTTGTTTACAGTTTCATAAATACTTGGAATGTGATTGGGAGGCAAAAGTAAAATACAACAGTGCAATATCTTTAAATATTTTTGATCTAGAAGGTATTTTATATTATGGGAGAAGCTTACAATTAAGTGTCAATACCACATACATCAGAGCAAACTGTTACTGCCAGTACAGTTGCTGGGGGGTGTTGGCATTATGTTTTGTTGTAAGCAGAACAGTTGTAAAAGATGTTTCATTGTAGACACTGCCTCTTAATGAGAAGGAAAAGCGAAGGAGACAACTGTTAAACTGTGAAGTAGACTTAAAATCTTACTGTGAGATTAGGTTCAACATGCCCCCTGAACACTGTCTTCAAAGCTGCTGATATGTTACACCACTTTAACCATAAAGCAACTAAACACATTGAAGCGGTATGCTTTAAAGTGTTACCTGCATATATGTGAATGTTTCTCTTAAGCTGGTGTGCCTGTGAAGTATGAATGAACTTTAAACTAGACATTCTGAAGGAGTTTGTCTTGAACTGTTCATTCCATGTCCTTCAAGAACATGCTTTAGCCCAGTCTGGTTCTCTCTTAAAATGCTGTGTCCTGCACAGGGGGTTCTGTGGGCTGGCAGCACTGGGAAGAGTGCCTTGAATTGCTCTAGCAACTCTCCAGATAACTGGATTGGCATTGACAATACTTTTAATTTGAGCCCATCTCTCTTCTTGTATTGCCACAGTATAAGGCTGTAAGAAATACTAGAGCCAAAGACTGCGGAGAACACTTCAGGAAATTACTGTTTTGCCCATGCAATGCTTGTGTAGCTTGGGAGGTGCTTCTGTTGCACCTTAAATTTTCATCATGTTCCAGCAATCCAGTAAAGTGGAGCATCTTGTGGGGAACAATAACGTATATATTGAAACTTGAGTATAATCTATGTACATGCCATCTAAAGATTTCTTTAGATTCTTGGGAGCTTGTTTATTTTGAATGCTATTTGTTCGTGCTTTCTAACACACTGTATTATAAACAATAAACTTCTAAGTCTACCCTTTTTCACTTGTATAGCAGATACGGTTTCAAGCAGTTGAAAAAATGTGCAGCATTTTATGTACTGTGTAGCACAAGTTGTAAAAGCTGTCATCTTATTCTCTAGTATAGAGAATAATTTTCCATATACTCAATTATTAATACTTTATAATAAATATAAAGCACTTAAAACCATCATAGTTGATATTCTTAAGTCTTTGTTATATCAGCAGGATAAAATAGATGCTGTTTCTGGCTTTAATCTATGCTGGAAGTATTTTCATGCTTACCTTTGAAGGCAGACTAATCTAAGCTTTAGGCTCAGTGCTGTGGGATATGCCTTCTACTTAAATGTGTCTTTAGCGTTTATTGTATAACTGAATGCTAATAGAAAGCCTGGGGAAGAAAGATGGTTAAAGCAAGTGATGAAGAAGATCAGTTTAAGACTGAAGATCAGTTTATAGCCTTAGAGGTGGGAAAAGGTTTAGGATTAAGTGCTTTACTGTGTCTGTTCTGTTAACTACCTTAAAAACAAAGGTAAAAGTTACAAGCATATATTGAGTTGTACTGGCACACCAGATGTATTTGTAGTGTGAATAGCCAAGTAATTTCTCTGGGCCACTGGAGGCTTCATTTAACCTGTACTATTGTACACAGTAAACCCAGTGGGAATGGCAGTGGTAATGAAAGGGGTGAAAACAGACAGTTTAGAATGTTACTTTGCAGCTAGCTGAAAAGGACTGGTCTGTAATAGGTGTCAATTCTGTAGGTAGCCTTGTTTTGTATTCCAAAGGTAAATTCAAGTTCTCAAGAAGCCCATTGAGACTGCTCTCTGACTCATCCATTACATTTCATGCTTCTCAGAACCAGAAAGAGAAGGAGACTCAGTCACAGTAGTGCTAACTGTAATAAAAGGTTGCATCAGAGGTGAAGCTGCTTCTTAGAGTTGAGAAGACTCTTGTTAAACAAATTTTGAGAGGAAACTAAGCTATAAAGTTTCCTGGCAAGACTGCTTCAGTAAGGCCCAGAACTGCAGTTGTACTCTAGCATGTGATTTCTGAGGGTGAGGGGGGAAGGGAAGGCCCTGAAGGAAAGCAAAGCATGCTCCATCTTGTGCCTTCTGTAATGTAAATTTGTTTTTAAAGAGGGTTGGTTTCCCTTAGGTGGTATGTGATAGGCTTAGTGGGGACATAGATAAGTAAAAACTAATGAGCAGAGAGCAATGCTTAGTCTCTTCCTGGTATGAGTTTTAGTACATTTGTCCATTAAGGGCAAGTTCTTTAAGTTTTCTTTGAGAACTTGCAGTAGACAAACAGGAGCTGGAGCACAGTCTACTCTTACTCGTAATCACTGAATGTTAAAGCTGACTTACAAGCTGACCAAGCAGCTGTTTAAATGTATTGGTATTTCTGTAATAGGATATTGTTTTGTGAAGGCGTATTCATAAGACTCAGTATAAATGTAGCTGAACATTTCTAAGTTCTTTAACTTAAAAATAGTTCTGGTCAATCTGATTTGCTTTTCATAAAGGCAGCTTAAAACTACTGATTAATCCGCCTCTCGGTTGATTTATGAATACAACTTGTGCTTGAGCTCTTTCTTGAAACTGCTGGGGTTTACTTCCACTTTGAATTCTTGCCTTAGTGTCCACATTGCCTCCCAAGTCATTGGTGAAAGGACTTGCTATTAACTGGTGAAAATGTGACTTTTGGTGTAAGAGTTAAACCCACAACAAAACAGCCTTCTGCTTTTAAAAGAAACTATCACTTGTCTAGCTAAGTAGCTAGTCTTGCTGCCACTTTGAGGTGATTCACTGGGTAATTGGCATAGTCTAGGGTGTACCCCCATCACTCCTACAGCCATGTAGATAAGATGAAAATCTGAATGCTCAGTCTTAGGGGGAAAATGTCCCACTACAGCTTATTAAAGATCTAACCCTGCAAAATTCAGCCTGTGGAGTCTTGGGGCCATATCAGATTACTGCCTTCTCTCTTTAACTGAAAAAGTAGGTATTTCTGGTCTGAACTGGATACAATCTATTCATAAATTGAACATCTTTCATAGTGATGATGTCATTAAATAGAACTGAGCCACTTACATTTTTGGAATTGCTATTCTCTTGATAATTGATTAGGGAGAAAGTATAGTTCCAGCCCTACCCTCAGGGAGCATGCCATGCAAGGAGCAACAATTGTGAAAAGCAAAAGCAGCTGTTGCTCTCAGTGTAGTGTGACTCTTGGTCTTTCCACCAAATGCATGGAGTTATTTGGCATAGTGGGAAGAAGCTGAGATTACTGATATTTTGACCAGTTACTTTGTAAGAACTGTACTGGTTTTCCACTGCTAGGGTTCTTTACTTAAGGGTCAGAAGCTACCTTGGAAGATCCCTGTTCCCTTATGCTAACAGGAAAAATTCACCATGGCTGTTTGGCATTCCTGTTTGAGGTGTGATAGTGTTCTAAAAAGCAATTACCTGACAATATTACTTTGCAGATCAACTCTGCCCCCTCCCCCCCTTTGTGTGTCTCAAAACCTACTGATATCAATAAGAATTTCTGCTTTTTCCTTTCTATTAACTTGGCTGAGGTCACACTACAGCTTAAATGGAATGAGCTGGGTTTCACTCCTTCAGATGGATGTAACTATTTATGCTAGCTTATTATGGCTGTAGAAAACCCTCAAGGGCACTTGGGCTTGCAGCCATGCTGTCCGGGGGCCTAATTTGTCCTGCACTTCTCTTAGATGTGATGGGAAGGAAAGAACCTAGCTTAACTCTGCCAGAGTTTAAAACTGGGAACTAAAGAATGCATCATCTGACTTGCAAATAGAGGAGAAAGCAAATAAATTGATTCCCAGAATGAAAGAATTGACTGTCCTTAGTCCAAGTGCCAGCACCTCTGAGCTTACAACTGCAATGCTGTGGGTACCTGAGGCTCAGCTGATGAGTGATGCTGTGTTAAATCAGTGACTGAATCTGCTGATGTATCAAGATACCAGTTTGTCTTTTCTGCAGACCATAGCTTCAGCAAGTCATTATGGCTTTTCAGGGTTAGTAAAATCACAAGTCCATTGGCCAGAAGTTAACAGATTCTGCTGCTGTTTCTCCACCACAATTCAGCTATCCCAGTGAGATACAGCTGGTGCAGGGAGCTGCCAGACAGCACAGCCCTGCATTGTTTCAGAACAATGGCTTACAGAAAAGCAGGTAGGTGGAAGCAGCACTGTTTGCTGTGCCTTACAAAGACAATAAAGCTTTTAAGAGTTCAAATCCTCCTTTGAAAGATCCTCGAGGCAGCCTTGGGCGAGATCCCTCAACATGCAGGCAGGGTTGTCTCTACCAGCCTGGGTCCATGTGAAGCAGCAAATGGAGCATTTCACAGGAGATGAATAAATTGCTGTAATGGTTCTGGACTGAAATAAAATACAGCATACACTTACATAGCCCTGGCAAGGAGCAAAAAGGAGCTACTGTACTTGGTACCCAGGGAACAAAGCTGATTGCTAGCAAACAGGCTACTTGTTTTTTCCTAATGTGAAATTCATTTTTAATGGCTTTCATTTTCAAAGTATGCAAAGCTCCTACTGACTCAGCATCAAGTGCAATTGTATTGTAATATGCAAACAAAGCTCTGTGTGTGTGTGTGCATATATGTGATTTGTATTTACCAGTCTCATTAAACAGGGATCAGCCAATAATTTCTGAATAGAGTCCAATCTGCCTTCGATGAATACATTGAACCCTGCCTTAGGAGAAAGCATCCTGACCAGGAGTTGGTTTGAGTCTTGCAGAGGTGTAGCACTGAAGTGCTTGTCTGAGTATTGGTGCTAGAAAAGGCAGGAGGGTAAGCGAAGGTGATGGGATTTGTTGCAGGTCAGGGGCAATCTCTGGCAGAGCCAGCAACAGCACACAGCAGTTGAGTTCCAGCCTAGTGCGCTGGACTAAATATCTTCTTGGAAAGCCTTACAAATGCTGCCTCTGCTGCCAGTCCTAGGTAATGTTACTTTTATTCCTTCTTCCCTTCATGTGGAAATAAGACTCAGGAATCAGCCGTTCTTCCTAATTTTCAAAGCCAACAACTTTCAAGCCGCTCTAAAGTTAGGGCTGGCAACTGCTGTCTAAAGCGGCCCAGGGTCAGAATTTAAATGACATAACAGCAGAGCTGAGGAGCTCTGGCATCCTCTGAGGGCATCCATGAGAAGCTCCCAGTTCCCATCGAGTTGGGAAAACAGCAGAGCCAAAAGGTACATCCTTGAGCAGGGTCAAAATATTACCAGTTGCCTGTGTCCTGCCTTGGAGACAAAGATCTTCCCACCTATCAGGACACTTAACCTCTGTTTGGATAGAGAAAAAGCACTGCCTGCAATCAGCTTAAATGTTTGCTGACCTTTGGTCTGGTATTTGCCATCTGGAAACTCTTGAGTTTCCTCTGCATGTGGGGTTTTCTCCCTGCCATTGCACTTCTTCCTACAACCTGTGAGGAAGCTACCATGCTGTATTTGTCTTGACTATACTGAAGGAAAGGGCATTGCAGCTTCTGTGTTAAAAACTTACACGTTCCATGCTGAATAACTCCACCAAGCTTATGTCCTCCTCTCGCTGCATCTCACTGAATCATGATGCACCGGAAGTTAGCAGAGACTGTGACCATATGAGCCTTTTGCAGATGTAAATAAAGAGAACAAGTGAAAGAAAGCCTACAGTCATTACCCAACACAAAGACTACTTAATACAATAATTTCCTCAGGAAGAGATTATAGAGGATTGTGTATAATGTCTCAGGTCTGAAGGGCTTAAAAATTCATCTTTCATTAGAAAAGTTTAATTAGACAGCTACAGCTGTAAAGATAAATGGTTATTTCATAAATTCCTTAGCGGAGTTGTTTGGAAAAATACTGATCTCTCTTTAGGAATAAAATAAATCAATCCATTCATTTACATTGTGTTTTGAATGAAGACTCAAGACTCAAACTTCAGGTTTTTAAATTCACTTTGAGGTCTTTTCATTCCAGTTTGAAAGTGTGAACAACCTAAAGTAAAGTGAAAGTTTTCCATAACATTTTCATTTGGTTTTCTTTCTGACCTCTCCCAACTATTATTTTTTTTTTTTTTTTTTTTTTGCTAAGTTTTTTTATAAATATCCAGGCTTTTATAGAATATTTCTATAAATAGCTATTTGTACACCTATACAAGTACTGAATAACTGACAGGTAATGATGTTTCCTGAGGAGCAGATGGGTCTCATGGTTATGGTCCTTTTTACTGTTCAATCTAATCAAAAGAAGACAAAATAAGTAATATTGTCATACATAAGCATCCATTTCCGTGGCTGCATGCTCCAACTGCATTATATATGAAACCCCTGTTTGTGTCACAGTTTGTACTCTTACTTCCCAAAAAAACAAAAGATGACCCAAAAAGAGGAAGGGATGGAAAAGACAGACAAAACTGGAGACAGTGTAAATAGCAGCTATACAAATGCCCCTGTTGCACAAGTCACTGGTACTCACTGGGCATCCTCAAGACCTTGCTCTGTCAAGGCCACCATAGGTTGATGCTGAGGGCTGGAGCAAGGTAGAAACATGGCAATTGTGGACTTTCCAGGGAAGAGGGTCTCCTGTCTCCAGCTCACGTTGCTTCTGCCTTTGCCTGGCTGCTTTATGGTTTGCGGTGTCCCAGCCTTTCCAAGAGTTGGCAACAAAAAAGAATAGTTTCAAATGAACCTGCGATGCTGGAGTGGGGATCTCGAGCAAAGATCCTCTAGCCAGGAATGTCCTGCGGAACGGCATGCCAGCATCCTCACTGTCTTCAGACCCAAACTAGGCTTCTTACTTTCACTTGCTGCTAGATGTGGTAATACAGAATCCAGAGGGACTAACAAAAATATAGTCTCCCACTGAAATGTTTAACAGTTGCAAAGAGGTTATATCTCACATCTCAGACTTCCTGGTAATGTTCCCTTTTTATCTTCATGTATGATACAGACTTGAGCTTTCAGAGTTCAACTATGAGTTGAAGTCTCTGGGTATAGCTTTTCAGTTGGACTCCACTTGCAGAACGGGTTTCTACTGGGCAGCACACATTTTGGCACCCCTGCCTTCAGCACAAAAAGCAGGTTCATCCTGCCTTGAGGACCTTATGCTCTTCTCATGTCAAGTCTTAGACTTCTTGTCACATGTAAGTCATCTCTGAACTGTGCAATATGCCAGAAATCTTGGCATGGATTTGACCAAATCTGTAAGGTAATTACTTCCTGTTCTCACTGAATATTTTGCTCTGGGATTAACCTCGGCTCCAGTGTACTTGTGCATCACGGATTCCTTCAGTGGTAGAGAAGCAGAAATTTGGCACTGGGCAAACATCAAACTAGTTTTATTTTGGAAAGCTGCTAGTGTTGCATCACCGTATAGTCTCTGGCAGAAGTGAATGCTCTGCGAGTACAAGCTTGCTGACCTCTGAGAAGTATGTGTTGATGTGTTGGGCTCAAGATACATGTGTAAAGTTGCAAAGGCACTGGGCAGGAGATGTAGGAAGTGTGGGCTTTAAAAGCCTACCTCCAGTGAGTCAACAGAGCCTAGAGATGATCCTGTGGATCCTTGGTATGCTTGCAGCTGAAGCAGCAGTGGATGATGATGCTTCAAGAAGCTATTTTAATAGCTGTAACTGGTGCTCACCAGAACCTGACCTGGGAGCAGGACTCAGGATCTAGTGGAGCTCAGTGTTCCTACTTGGCTTATCCTCTTGTTGTAGCTGCAGTTCAGTGGGTCAATAGCTTATTTACACTTTTTTTGTCCCAGAAATTGCAATGTAGCATTGCCCATCCTGACTGTGCTCCTTCCCCAGGGGAACCTTTGGATTTAAGCTCTGCCTACAGTTCCCAGCTGCTTTTAGGTCACTGGGAGTGAATTCAGTGTTTTTCACTGCATCCTCCCTGAAGAATGAAGGGCCTAGCCACAGAAGCAGGCAGCTCACATAAAGGCCAGCTGCCCTTTGTGTAGGATTTCTAACCCATTTCCCAGAAGATGAGGATGTCACTCAGAAGGGGAAAGGTTATTTGTGTAGTGCACTCTCCTCAATCCCTGGCCAAATTACAGATTTCCTGGCTTAACCTTTACTTTGCACCAATACAGAACAGAAGACTGTACACTGATCACTGCCCTTGTGATTAATGCATCTGTATTTTTATTACATCAGGGTTTCTATGAAAACTGCAGGCACTGACTAGTTACTGAGATGCCGTTCAGCCCTGCCTCCTATTTCTAGGAGAAAAGTATGTGGATTCTGCATTAAGGTCTAGGGAAAGGACTGCACAAGCTCTGCAAAGAGATGAGAAAAAACAGAGAAGAGTTTTGGCCCAGTAACCCAAATCTGGCCTTCACTGAGCTCCCCTGTGCCTGCTGATGGTTGCAGACTTTGCTTTTGTTTGGTGCCAGTTTTCCCCTCTTGCTGCTGGAAACCTTGGGAACTTTCCGCTGATGGCACCAGTTTATTTGCAGAGCTGGCTCAATGTGTCCTGTGTACACACATGCATGCACACACATTAAAAAACCCCTCTCTTTCCAGGTCGTTCAGGTCCTGGACGTCCTTTTCAACAACTGATTTTGGCTTCAGTGGTTGAAAGCAAATACTCTGTGTTTCCAGCGGGAGCGACCAACTGGAGAGCAGGCTGTTTGTGGGGCAGCTGATAAAGATGCTGGGCTGACAATGGGATGTGATCGGCCCCCGGGGCAGTGTCCTTGCAAGGCAAACCACCAGCATGACTTCTGTGCTTCTAGCTCTCACTGGCTTCCTTGTCCTCAACCTTCAGAAAATCAAAGCAAGCTCTGCCTTCCAGGGTCACATCTTGGTTTCATTTGTTTAACAAAATGTAGCTAGCCAGTGCTTGTACAAGGCCATCTAAACATTTGAATACATAAAAACCAGAAACAAGTTAGCTTGGGGATGCCTTGATTAAAAACTTCTTGAGTTTTTGTGAGCCTAGTTGCTCATTTTGGGGTTGACCTGAATCCTCCCTCCTGTGTGTAAAATCATGAGGGCAGATCTGAAAACCACCTGAACTTGAGACCTGCTCAGCAATCTCTGGATGCTTTTGGTTAAAATGGGATGGTAAGAGGAATCTGGGTGAGAAACTTTTTTTTGGGTAGTAAAGAGACCAAACCAAAATCCTCATGGGTTGGATACAGTCAGAGTCCAGTCCTGTCCTCACTGCAGACCATTAGCTGGGGGCAGAAAAACACCTTTAGGTGTTGAAAGCAATGCAGAGATGGGCTGTGAGTGGTCCCCACTCACCGCTCTCCCAGGCATACTGGGACTGTGTCCGTATCATGATGGCCTTTAAGGTTATCTCCATCTAAACCCCTGCTTACTAAACTGCAGGGAAATCACGTATTTTATGGTTAATGATTAAGATGTTCTTCTGGGAGCTGTGGCTTCGCTTGGAGGCATTGGCTTGTTCATTAACACACATTTAAAACCAGATGACAAGTTCATTCTCCAGAAGGCACCCATTTAGTGTGGTTTTGAGCCAAAACTATAACTCTCTCTTTCTGTTAGGGAAGGAAGTGGTTCACTTCCCATGAGTGAGAATAGCAAGTTTGCAGACTGCATCCTGAGGGTATTTTCTCAAAATCCCATAATCTTTTGCATCACTTAGGAAAATGACCGCATTAGGGACAGGTTGGTACAACACAGGGTTCTGGAAGAGACTGAGATGGTGAGAGGGACCATCTCTGAAAGATCAGCCCTGAGCACTCTTGAGTGCCTATGCAGAAAACCTTAAAAAAAAAAAA
>VXBL01002257.1:65516-110445 GCA_013400195.1 Aramus guarauna
AAAAAAGCAAAAAGGTACCATTTCCCCTTTAAACAACCTGGAGGCTGGTATGAAAGAGCCTAATCTTATGTAAAGAAAGTGAAACTATTACCTGAATTGGACAACAAACAGTCTGGGGCACCTGCAGCATAGTTGTTTCTAAAAATATAAGTAAAGGTCTTTATATAGCTGGGAGTGTGAGGCTGACTGGGATGCCGCTCAGGCTTGCATTTCCACAGCAAACTAGTTTAACCAGTGTCCCCATCCCCAAGCCTCTTGAGCAGTGGGGGAGTGTGAAATGTGTGGCAGATCAGCTCTAAGCTGAGCAGAATTGTGGAGCTGGGTCCAGAGCTAAACCACTCGGTTCTTGAACAGAGACTTTCAGCTGATGGTGAGCATCAAGTGTTTCTACAGAGTAAAATATATTTTACAAAAGGGTATTTTACATATATATATTAATTTGGGCAGACAACTAGATAGTCTGAATTTGGCATCTGGTCAGCCACATTTTATTTTGTTTTGTGTTTTAGAAACTCTCCTGGCATGGAAGGGCTTTGAAACATTTTTCCATTACTCAAATGCTTCAGGAAAACAATTTTTATCTGTTTTGATGATGTCTTCTGTGGACCATGGTTTCCCATTTCATTTCTGATTAGGGGGAACAGGTGAAGCCTTTCTCCTTGTATTTAAAAACTGGGAGTTGCGGTGATAGGAAAGAACCCCGATTTTATAAAATATTGTAAATCTCTCTGAGTTTTAGCACTTTCAGAAAGAAGTCTGGCCCTGACCAGAAGAGGGCCAAACCCATCACCTGATGGGTTTCCTTGGCAGCCTGTGTGAAATTAGAGGGTGAATTTAGGACTAATCTTGGAGGAACATAGTCAAAATGGATGCTGGGAAGGTCAGAATGCAGTTGGAGATTGAGATTTCCCTTTCCCAGAGGGAATTTCCTAGGGAGGCTTTGTTAAAATGGGAAATCCAGAAGAAATTACATTGCTCTGTCTCCTTGAAGGCTTTCTGTTCACCAGGCTCTGGATGGTTGCCATACTGCTAAACAGTGGTACAAACACAGAATCACTGTGGGTTGGCTGGGTTGGGGGTTTTTTTGTTTGTTTGGTGTTTTTTTGTTTTTTAAATTTACAAGCAAAGATTGATTCTAGTTAAAAAGCTCATGGTACTATTAAGCAAATGCTCTGGAATATGTTCCACTGACTAGTTGGTCTTTGAGCTGGAGGGATTGGGGTTTTGGACTAGCTACTCTCTCAAAGTGTTTCACATTCTGGGGCTGAAGGCGTTTGCTTCCCATCCACAGCTGTTCATATAGCATGAACCCTGTGTACACGCAGGGCACGCTGCAGTCTGCACCAGCTGAATTCATTCCAGGACTCTTCTTATCAATACCTCTTAATGCCAACTTAAATATATTTTTCCAGCTGTCAGTCTTGCTTGACGAAGAAAAAAAAAGTGTTAGATTGCTGCCCTTGGAGATATGGCTTCAAGATACATTTGCAGGCTACTCTTGAGTGAGAATAAGAGAGACTCAACATGCATTAGGGTTGCTGAGCTGCTGGACTGGGGCTGAGGGAGAGAGAATCCAGTGGGAGCTCTGTGCCCAGCAGCGTACAGTGTGTGCAGAAAAGGTGCAAGCTACCCCACAGACCTCTGCCTCTGTAACCCTGTCCCACAGGTGAGAAACTCGGTTGTCATTCAGTTCACAAAACTGGCTAAATTTGGCTTTTTCCCCTCCACCCATGGGGCTGCTGTGGTGAGGGCAGAGCTGCTATTTTTGGATCACAGTGCTGCAATTATCCAGAGACCACAAGGGGTTGTCCCCAAGGCAACACTCTGCTTTGAAGCTAGATGCTGGGTCATCTTCCCAGTGCGTCAGGGCCGGAGCCCCAGCCAGCTCTGCGGTGTCTTTCTAGGCCTCCCCTTTTGGACTAGAAAGTCTCTATACTATTAAAAAGACGTTACAAAAGTAGGCTTCCTGCACCACAGATGTCTTTTGTATCTGTGCCAGAAGCTTAAAAATGAGATTTGTGGGGTTTGGATGCTTGAACTTGCCACTCTGGTGAGACTCGAGTTTTCTGGCTTTGTAGTCAGGCTTTGAGGAAATTAGGTGCCTTTGAAATATCAGGCTGGATCTTCAACTGCTGGGGCACCAAAAGCACACAGCAGGTTTAATTTTTTTCTCTCTCTCTTGCCCAGCTGTGTGTGGATGGCAAAACCACCTCTGTAGGAGCAGGGCTGGCTTCAGGAGAAGGCAACAGTGTGTTTGGCCGTATCTCTGGTACCTGAAGGAGACCTCCATTTCCTTCTTTGGCTTACACCCCTTCTTCTTCTCCCTACCTCATCCCCTACACACATACCTTGTTTCCAGCGTAGTTTTTCCTGCCAACACATCATTATCCCCATTGTAATCACAGCAAGATATTGCTCAAGCCAAAAATTGGATGGTGCATGCGTTCCGCTCAGGAGTTTCTCCACTCTGGCCGGAGGATATGTATTTGTTGTCTGACCTCCACTGTGTTCCCTGCAGCCAGAAAGCACCAAGCAGAGGTGGCTGGAAGGATTCCAGCCATCTTGGGGTGCTGGGTGTCCCCTGCGTCAGCCAGGAAAGGAAGCTGCTGGGAGCGAGCACAAGATCTTTGTGCCTGCTGGGACTGAAAGCCAGGTTCAGCTCACAGGGGATGTTGTGAGGCACCAGCAGATTCTCAGCAGGGAAAAGCTGACCCTCAGCTCTGGTCAGGGTTTACACCAGTAGGCATGCAGGGAGACAGGGCTACAAAGCAAGGTGAATCAATGACATTGCCTTTGGCCCCTGCGCCAAATCCCAGAGGTGTAAGAAAATCAGACTTCTGTTTCTCCAAAGGATGCAACTGCCTTTATCCCTGCTCCACTCTCTCAACCTCCTGTTGTTTAGTTTTGGTTGGTTTTTGTTTTTGTTTTTGTTTTAAAAAAACACCTCATTTTAACCCAGGATTGCAAACATTATGCTACTACCAGGTAGCAAACTTCATCATCTCATTTTTGCTGCAGCCATGGTATAGTTAGACAAGACAGTCTCCTGACAGGCTCCTAGGTGAGAAATGACTTGTACGGGGTTCAGCTGCACTCCCACGTGGAGTAAAGCCTCTGTATGTGACTACAAGCAAAACCAGGGCTCCACAGGTTTAAATTCTTTTACTTCTTTTATAACAGGCTTTCTGTGTGATTTCAGTCAATGTGCCCTTATCTCCTGCATGAGATAATATTCACGTCACAGCCAGTTTGTTGGAAAAGTTAAATCAGTCATGATACCACTTAGATTTGGTGATGAGAGCCTTGGAAAAGGAGATAAATGGCATGTGGGAAGTGGATGCCAAGCAGACGTTGGAGACACAGGTCAGGCTGATGCTGCTGTTCTGCTCTCACGGGGGACTGACTGCTCCTCCTTCGAATGGCTGTTGTCTTGGTGATGCTGCCGTGGGCCTTGCAAGAGCTGACACAGTGATAGAGATGCTGCCTGGTCCCCTGCCGGCTCCCTGCAGTTTATTTTTTTAAGCACATTTTTTCATTTTGTTTATGTGGGGTAAATACAGGGGCAGGAAGCACAATTTCTCACTGCTGGCTGTTGGTACAACCCCCTGCTTTGCTTGCCTGGACGGGGGCCGTGGACCGCCATTGCTTGATGGAGCTGGATGACGACAATATGGCAGTGGTGTGACACCAGATGAGGAAGCAGTCATGGAGCTGACCCAAGTGCACACTACTTCTGTCCTTGCAAGTACAGAAAAATCCTAAAATACGTAGAGGAGCTCCCAGAGGGATGATATGCCAATGCAGAGTGTGTGAGTGATGTATAGGAGTACATGGCTGGGTGTGGGCAGGCACAACCAACGGTGCTTTCTGACTCCCTGCTTTTGACCTCCTAATGGATGTGATGGTTTAATCTTGCTCTGGGACACCAGTTTGGGTGGGAGGTGTTGCCCAGCATCAGGACCTCCATGCTGGAGGCAAGGTTTGGGCAAGATCCTTGGGATTTCTGAAGGAATGGGGCTCCATTGGTGCTGCTGTGGAGGGGCAGCAGGGGCAGCAGCTTCTGTCCATGGTCATCACAAACACTGCCCACAAGGGATTGTTCTTATCAGGACTGCTTTGGCCATGCCAGATTGTCCTGGTTTCAGCTGAGAGGGTTGATTTTCTTCATAGTAGCTGGTATGGAGCTGTGTTTTGGATTTGTGCTGGAAGCAGCGTTGATAATACAGAGATGTTTTTGTTATATGGACCTATTGCTGGGCAGTGCTTACACAGAGCCAAGGCCTCTTCTGCTTCTTGCACTGCCCTGCCAGCGGGATGGNAAGAACAGTCACATGCTTGTTTTTTCCAGAGAAGCCAACAGCAGCAGCCATTAGCATGCAGGGAGGGGAGGAAGGTGGGTGGGCTGGTTTGCCTCACCAGCAAACACTGCTGCACCAGAGCATCATCACAATGATGCTCAATCACTAGGATTATCAACATCCTAGGTTAGATTTTTTCCAGTCAACAGTGAGGGAGAGGCACCATCCAGAGCTGACTCAGCCCTTGGGAAGTTTGAACTGCTGCTGAAGATGCCCACTCCTGCCACGGGAGGTAGCTGGGGGTCTGGAGGCAGGCAAGCAGAGTGAGTCATCTTTGGCTCTTTCCTATGACAGCCTGTACAAATTGGCACTTTGCAAGATCCCCAGTGTCCCCACCAGCAGCTGCCACTGTCCCCAAGGACACAGCTGAACAAGCCAGGAGGAGGGGACCCCAGGAGGGTCAGCTGGGGGAGTACAGGCAGGGAGCACTGATGCCAGGCTGGCTGCTGCAGGCAGGGGAGGAAAGGTTTGTGTTTGAGTGAGTTCTTGGGTGGCTTTTGCTCACTCAAAAGGCCTATGTGGAGTGTGAGCAGCATGGTTGGGAATGACTTTGGGGTCTTGGTGGGACAGCATGAGAGGGCTGGCAAAGGTCCAGCAGTGTGAGGAGCATGGAAATGGCAGGGGAGGTGCGAGGGTTTGATGCACAGCACGTGCTCAGGGCAGCTCCCTTTTGTCTCTTGCCTTCAACTGGGGAGACGTGTCTGGAGAGCAGGACTTGCACTGCATGAAGATTGGGCTGGCTGGGAAGGGGAGAGGCAGGTGTCCACTCCCTAGCCTGCTGCAGAAAGCAGGTGCTTAGAGAGGAGGAGGGAGGGAAGAGTGGACACGGGTAGTTTGCCGAGCACCAAAGCAGCTGGGAGCTCCTGGAAAGGAAACATGTGGCACATGTGGGCAGATTAAGAAGCTGAGCTACTCAGGCCTGCACACATGTGCCTAGACTGGATGCCAGCACCTCTGAAATGATTTTTGCCTACACGGCGGACAGAAGGTACTGTTCAATGTGGGCAAATTCACGATCATCTGAATTTTTGCTCCCACCAGCCAAGCCTTGGTTGCAGACTCTCCTGGCTGGGACCAAGACTTGTATGCCAGAGCTCTCAATGTTTTCAGTGGCACAGCCTGACTGCCTTCAGAGTTCTTCCCAGCAGCTGAATGGCAGCATAGCACTGGAAACGATGATTTAGGGAACTTGAATCTAAATGCTGAACTTGTTGGGCCCCAAAATTTATCTCCAGAGCTGAATCTGAGATCTGCCATAGTCTGGGCTTGTCTAATGTGTCCGGCTCTGAGTCCCAAATGGGACCTCAATATTTCGATGTCCAAGTGTGCTTGAGCTGGAAGTTTTGCTTCAAGTCCATTTACATGGTGTTTTGCTAGGGCTACCCAAACATCAGTTAAAGAATGTGCCTTCAGGCCTGTTTATAGCAGAAAAGCAAAGCATGTGACACTGTTGTCCTGCAGGCACTACAGCAGCTATGCACGGCAGGGAGGACCACATCCTGATTCCCCATCAGCCCCCTCCCACTCCACCATGCAATGCGAGAAAGCTGCAGTTCTGTGCCCACAACCACGTGCCTGATGTGGCTGTCCTTGAGTGGAGTGTCCTCTGGGTTCCAGGAGAGAAATCCCCCTTCTTTAGCCCCTCCATCCCAGCCATGTGTAGAGGAGTGCTTGTCTTCATTGCAGTGCATGATGCCTGTGGGGAGAAACCCCAGTGATGCTGGAGGCTGCTACTGAACTTGCACCAGGCCCTCTGGGGTGGATCCTGTGCTGCACTAAACCTGCCAGCTCCAGCAAAGCAGCTGCGCATTGATTTGATGCAAATCCGCTGGTACCCGCATGAGAGCCCGGTGCTACAAACCTGGGAGAGAAGCTTAGAATAGGAAGCACAAACCCTGGGAAAAAACAAGGGATAATCCCAGGTAATTAAGAGCTCTCACAGAAGCCACCCAGATCAAACGCCAAGAGCCTTCATATTTCTATTCTGTATTGGTGCTGCCTTCTGTTTCCAGTCACTGCGTGTTTCCTGGGACTGTCTGGTGGGTCACCAAAACTTGTTCTGCTACTTCAGTAGGGCATTCTGCTTTACCCAGAACACCTTCGCCTGTAGTTACTACAGGTAGATAGGAGAAGCTGTGTAAGGACTTGAGCCTGGAGTTAACTTTCAAAGCCCACCCAAACCAGTCGAACACGGCCAACAACCAGGACAAGCAATTGCACCAAAATGAGTCTCCAATTCAGGTTAATAGCTCCAAACCTAAAGTTGCTGGAGGCTGATTAGAGAAGCTTTGAGAGTTTGAGGAGTAAAATTATCTTAATAGTTTAACTGTATCAACACACTGACTCATTATATTGAGGGTGGAATAACTGTCTCCTGAGCAGCGTGTTCACCTGTAAGCCAGGCTGGCTTCTTCTTTGTGTGTTTGCCATGAGATGGGGAAATCTGCCTGAGAAGGAAATGAAGGTTATGTCTCTGTGGCTTGATAGCACTTTTCTCTAATGATATTTTTTTCTGGTAGTATTTGCAGTGCTATTTGCCCATCTGTCTGTACTCAAGTACATATTTATTTATTTAAATATTTTGTACTTATTAATTAATATATATTATAATATATATTTATATATAAATACTATGTATTTATTTATAAGCCACCTTTATCTTCCTCAACTCAGCATTGCTTGGCTCCATCTGGAGTCAGAGCTGTTGCCCATGTGCTCTCATGCAAAGGCAGCACAGCAAAGGGCCTGATCGACTTCAAATGAAATTCAGTATATAGTGTTTGGGAGAGGAAAATTGTCCACTGCAGAAGACATGAGTGAGCAGTGCATCCTCAAAGAGGCCAGAGAAAGCCTCTGCCCCAGGTGCAGTAGCAGTCAGCAACAAGCATCCTGTGTCAGGAAATGGCTGCTGTTGCTGCTGCTGTGACTGGACAGCTTTAGAGATCAAAGCCTGGAAGGGCTGAAGGTGGTCATGGTTTAAAGGAAGAAGAGCACAGAGCCAACTAAACCACGCTTGGCCTCTGCAGGGAGGCGAGGACAGAGGATGAGAAGAACAGTGACTCCTTTCTGTTATCTCCTTGCAGCTCTGCAATGCTGTTTATCTGCAGAGCTTCCACCACACAGGAGCCACCATCATGTCCACCTCCTGCAAGCACCCCTGAGTCTTCATCCACTCCCGGCTGCCCTGCCTAGGTTTTGCACCTCGGACAGGTGAATACTGGCCTCTCTGGGACACCTCATCCCAACTCAAACATCACTGCCAGCCTGCAGTGTATTGCAGCCTTCCTCCAGCCTTCCTTCTCCAAGCTTCATCCTTCCTGCCTTCACAGGACCAGGGACTCAGATCTGCATTGAAACCCAAGACATTTTGTAATGCAAACAAACATGAGAGGAGCTGTGCAAAGGTGGGGATGGCCTCAGGAGTACCCATTTCAACACCAGCACCTCCTCTTCCCTCCCCTTTTCTACTGACCTCCTTTCACTTGCTTCCCACACCAACATAAGCCTTGGTGACCTAAATAATTATTTTTTTTTTTCAGTTATACTCTATGCAAAACCCATCCATGCATTTAACAGATTTATCAGAAGGTAAAACCTTACATGTCTTGTGACTGGGGCAGTGGGGGCAGGATTTTTAAGCAGTGCCACTTAGAGAAAATGTAACACAAATGAAAACTGGAGTTTCAACCCACACTTGCCTGTAGGCAAGGCAGAGGATAGCTCTTATGTGAAGGAACTGGCCACTTTGAAAGCCTGGAAAATCAGTCAGGAGACATGCTGGGAGTATAGGAAATGACAAATGGGTGTCTCATCAGACAAGGACAGGGAGACAGGTGAAAGAAAATTTTAAGCTGTGAAAAATCTTTTTTTCTTTAATTTCTTTCCCCTTATGACATGCATTGAACATGCCCCAGGAATTCCTGAAGACCAAAATACATCAAGATTCAGAAAAAGACTAAATGGATATGAACAACGAGAATATCCAGATTCATGAGAATGAAAAAATGTTAGCAGGTATATTAAACTCCCTGCTTCAAGGTGCAGGAAACACTTGAGACCTTATGTCCAGCTGGAGTGGGGAGTGTCCAGCTCCAGCCTCCATCAGAGGTTCCTGTGACAGAAAGATGATGTGAGGTGGGCAGATGGCTCATGTGTCTTGCTTTGGTGTTCCCTGTGTTTGGACATAGAGCCAGGGCAGAGCCCTGCAGCCCTGGTCACCTTGGCAGTGCTGCTGGGTGCCTGCCCTTCCAGTGCAGTAGACATCCTCCCGGATGCAGGGAGCAGCATCCTTCCCTGGAGGGAGATGTCTCTTCCCAAACATCATGAGAAGTTGCCTCTGCACAGAGGTCAGAGATGACACATCACTCTCATGCCCACAGTGTGGGGATGGGTCTGTGTTCAGTTTTGGGATGGCTGTACTGCTAATGAAAGCCTCCATCTGACTTCTTGGAGTAGAGATGGGTGGCATTTTCCCAGTAGCGACCCATCCTGTGCAAGCATAGTGGCACCCACACCAAGACAGTTTCACTCCAATAGCCCCAGGGCCTCTGTTTTCACTCTTTTTATAACAAACTTGGAAGTCCTAATAAGCCACTCCTGGGAGGCTACTAGGAAAAAAATGGTGACCAGTTATCTGAGGTACTGGAGAGGATCTCAAAACAAATTCAAGGTCCACGCTACATTTCTCATGTGAGCTTTGACAAAGAAGTAGAGCATGATTTAACAAGGTCTACCTCAGAGTAGTCTCTGTAGTTGTGGAACAAGCTCTGAAGTTAGTAGAAACAGGGTGATGGAGGAAAGGATTTACTCCGATTAGTCCTGTAAGTGCTTATGCTAAATCCAACACTTGCAGCAAAGTTCAGAAAGAAACAAGAGGGGAGCCTTTGCAATTGCTTTGCCTGTATTTAATTAGCAAAATGGAAAGCAGTGGCTTCAGAGGTAGAAACAAGATCTTTTGAGCATTTAAGACTGTGAGAAGAGTTCAGTCCAGAAGAGATCAGCTCAAGAATTCAAAGTCTGCTGTGCTTCTCCTAGTCTCAGGGGGAAACTTTGGACATACAACAAAGAAGGAGAGCAGGACATAAAGTGAGGCAAGCAAAAGGGCTGCCTACCTTCTTGCTGTTTATATGCTGAGCACTACAGAAGGACAATGACTGCATCTTCCCCTCCCTCCATTCCTCCAACTAGCTGGATGGTGCAGAGGGGAAACCCATATAAGAGAAGGGCCCAAAATTTGAAGCATTGTTGTGTTGTGATCCAAATGTTGGGCAACAAGAGAAAAAGGTGGCTCTAGCTCAGCCTTCTCAGGGTAGGGAACTGTCTACAGCTTATCTGCAACGCAGAGCATCTCTAAGGCTGCTCTCAGGTGTCCATGACCTCAGAGGGCCATCTCATCAGTGGAGAGTGAAGGATGATAGTGATACTCTGGTTACATCCCCAAGGAGCACTGTAGCATCTCTGTATTGCTCCCACCCCAGGGCATACTCAAGAGGAAAAAGAAATTGGCTCTATACTGAGGGCAACAGGACTGTGGTGAAGTTTAGTCCTCAGGTCATGGGATTCAAGTCCTTTAACAGAGGGAAGAAGAGTGGCAGGCATTGCCTGAGAGAAGTAGTTGGGCATTTCATTAGTGTCATGAGCCAACAAAAGCAGCTCCCATGTCAAAACTCATGGGATCTAACATCAGACGGCCACCTTGCTGAAATGAGCTGAGGGCTATGCACCAGCTCACAACAGTGTGACAGCTTTCTTGTGAGCAGAAGATGGAGGCAGCAAGGTCAATGCTACCAGGAGAAGGTGGTTCTTCACAGAAGTGTAGTTTGGTGTGGAAGTCTCTGCCACAGGGCGCTATGGATGCTATATGTTAGTATCTCAAAGGGGATACGGAAGGAGTGCAGGGCAGAGAAATCCATTGGGGATTTCTAAATACACAGAAGCCAAACCCAGCTCAAGAAATCACTCAGACATGAATTGGAAGAGACAGGGTGAGTACAGAGGGGGAGTGTCACTTATGCCTGTCTTCTTTCCATACTATTTTGTCCTCTGTCCAGGACAGACTAGGCTAGACAGTCTTGTGGTTTGATTCAGCAGTGCTTGTTGGGGTGCAATGGGCATGCAAGGGACCTTTCTCTCCAACACCTCCCCATCCCTCTGAGTAGGTAAGATGAAGGTAGGAGGCAGCAGAATAAAGACTGGAGCAGCAACAATAGCAGACATAAAACCATTACTCTTATCTGCAGTGCTTTGAGGGGATGTAGTTTTTGCTTGAGCAGCCAGGCCTATATCCTCTGAGAGATGGGAAGGCACTTCAGCAACACAAACACTTCTCCCACAATGTCCTGTGAAAGGCATATGGTATGGGTGTGTAGTGAGCAGACTTCCGATGCAACAACCTCTGCAACCACCAAGGCCACCCGTCAACTTTTCTGCAGCTCATGAGTGTGCTTTTGGGGCCTCAGTAATAGAGACTGCAGGGCCACCACAGCATGCTGGTCTTATCCTGATCTTCAGTGTTTTTCCTGAGGCTGAATTTTAGCTTTTTAACTTTTTAATGATTACCAGCACCCTCTCTTCTTTTATTCAGGGTGGCAGTTTCCCTTTCTCCTAGGGAGGAATGGAACAGCTCCTGTTCTCCTGTGTCTGGATAACCTGGATGTAAGGCTGTCTTCTGAGTTTTGAGTCCAATCAAACAAGACTGCATGAAGTAGTATGGTACATCCACGGGCATCTTTAATAATTTTATGGTAGTAAAGTAATAGTTCTTATGGTACCATGGTATTTTTTTTCCAGAGAGCCACATGTAGCCCCACAGGCTGTAGACTTTGCCATGTTAGGGTACTATGAAAGCTAGGTCTGGAATTAAGTTCATGTTGCGCACATTTTACATCAACTTCCCATGTATAAGGAATGAATAGATGTTTCTTACAGTTAATTGTACAGGTTGCTGGACTTGAGATGTCACTTGTTTTCTTACAAAATACACTAGTTGTTAGCAACCACTTAAAATACATCTCTAACATTTTAAAATTGCTATTAATTGGAACACATCATATGTCTTCATTTTAGGCTATCAGTCTCTTTAAACAACTCAAATGGCCACCAGTGTAATGCACAGTGAACTCTTGTCTCTGTGGGTGGAGAAGGTGCTGCAGCATAAGCTTGGTCATCAATATGCCTTCATCCTTCCCTGGAGATCATACCTTTAAGATGCATTTTGAAGCCCTGTCTTCCTGCAGATCCTGCCTGAGAAGTGTGCTGGGAGCAGAAGGGATCTGCTACCATGAACATCACACACATGATCCCCAAGGATACAGGGTGAAGATTTTTCATTAATAAAATGAAGGGATAGCTGTACTGACATGCAGCTCCCTGGCCACTGTGTGGGCACACAGGGCAAGGCCATGTGATAGAGTCATCATCTTTGTAGTCTTCTGCAGCTTTTCACATAAAACCAAGCTTTAGCTTGCTCAGGGTGACCCTGACTTTCCCCAGTGCTGCATTTCTGCAGTATTTGTTGAACTGTTGAACCCGTGGGAGAGAGGGAAGAAGTGTGTCCATGGGGGCAGGGTGCTGGATGGATCTGTGCCACAGGTGCATCCACATGGACCACAGCTGAACCTCATTCAAGGGAAGCTACCTGCTTTTAGGGCCTGTTTTCATGTGTTTCCATTTTCACCCATGGGCTTTTGGTGGAGTCAGGATTGGGCTGTCATGATAGCAAAGGCGGCCCATGCCAAGGAGTAAAAATTCAGATGCTCTCTTTCAGTATCACCTGAAAGAACTCTTCTGCTATGCTTCCACCTCTGCTAATGCACTACTGCTCTCTTGAACAGCTGCCTACTGGAACATACAGTGGCATGACCTTGCCCTGCCCCCTTTTTCAGACCAGCCTGAACTGGCTATGTGAAGGCTATGGCTCCTCTGATCTTGCTAAGTCCTGCCTTTCCTCCATGCAAGGTTTGGTCCCTCCCAGGGCTGGCCGGAGGAGTGGGAGGGTGCTGGAATCCCTTTGCACAGGGGCACATCCTCTGCCAGCTGCCCACACTTGCTTCATGGCTGCTTGGGGCCGTCACTGCATGTGCTTACACATGGCTTTAGTCCCCTTTTTGTGTCCCCCCTCCACAGCTGTTTCTCCAGCATGTGGCTCTCGAGCTTGTGGCCATTTCCCACATCTGGTCTAAGCTCCCTGGCTTTGCTGCTTGCTACCACAGGAAAACTTAATGGCTAAATCAAAGGGGCTTTGAAGTAATGTGCAACTGGACACTTGTCAAGGAACATGGGATCTGCAGCAACACATGGGAATTACCATTCAGGTTCAGATCTACAAGCCATCTAGTCCACTGTATCTTTTGAAACAGCAATTGCTGGCTACTCCTGGAAGGGAGCAAAACCTGCCAGAGACTAGGAAAGGCTTATGTGTCCCCAGGGAAAGCTATCTATCCCTGGCTGGTCACACCTCTAGCTAACATCTTGAGACCTGTGAGCTTGTACCAACTCTGCAGTACTGTTTTGTCTTTATCCTGCTCTTAGTGCATCTCCAGATTTCTGGGTGATACACTTCATTCTGCCTGCAGCTGAGCTCCTGGGCACCATGATATAGTGTGGTAAGGGGTTCAAAATGCAAAGACTTCACTTCATGCCCTTTCTTACTGCTGGCTCGTGGTGTCTGCAGATCACTTGCAGGGAATAGTTGGTTGGAAAATTAGCTGTCTGCTGTGGATTTCACCAGTAATGTCTCACTGCAGTCTCCTCAGCACACATTTCAAATCCATCTCAGTCTAGAGGATGTCTCACAGCTATCTGTTGCCAAGGCATGGTGTACATTTAAAATCCTTGGGCGTTCACAGGTACATCTGCAGGGTTACACCTGCAGCTAGACCCAAACTAGCTCTAAATGAGGCAAGTCAGAAGCAGCCAAGCGAGAGTAACAGAGTTAGGGGAAAGAGGCTAACAGTACTGGTAGGCTGCTTCTGCTCACCCTGTTATCTCAATCAGAGCCAGTTCTGCTCTCCCTGTACTGTACGATATCCCTCAGCTCACTCACTGCAGCGCCATGCATTTACCCCAGGCCTCAGTTTCTATGCTGCATCCTGCTGCAGGACTGCTCATCCAAGCACATTTCCACAGGGAATGCCTATGGCAAAGGAGAGGAGAACACAGAGCACCAGGCAACACACATTTCAGGGAAATAAAATCCACCCCCTACATCAATACTGCACACCCCAAAAATAAAATGCCCAAGTAATTAGTAGGGCTCCCCTTTGAAAGCTAAAGTGTTTTAGGGGTTCTAGGCTTTCTGACCCCTCTGGCTGCTGCTGCTGGTAACTGGCAATCTTGGTCTTTTTTGTGTTGTCAAAGGGCCAGCCTCCTGGCTGGCTGTACTCTGAGATGACCTGTTGACTAACCCCCTCTATGTTCCTCAGAGGGGTAAGAGGAGACATCTCCATAAGCCATTAGACATTTCTTCTCTGGTCAAGGTACCATTCTTTATGTCTACTGAGCTAGCACTCCTTCTCACCTCTATTTCAGGGTGCTCTTCCCCACCTCGGCATCCTGCAGGGAGCAGACAAAGTGATCCCCAAAGGCTGGCCACCTGCAGTTCATCACCACCTGGCTTTGCCACTCTTGGACCACGCACTGGAGCCTGGGGATGTAGGATAGGACCTGTCTCAACTTTTGGGCCTGGACAGCAGACTCAGCATGCCCGTGACTAGGCAGCCCCTGGGCCTCCAGGCCAGTCAAAAGCAGCTCACACTGCTCTCTATGGTAGAGGAGAGAGAACTTCAGTATGACCCGGGAGTGAGGGAGGAGTCCAGAATTGCTGTTTATGCTGCTGAGGTCCTTGGCCTTGCTGGAGGAGGAGGAGATGAGGCAGGTACATGGCTTGTCCAGCTCAGTTTGTAACACCTCCACCTAATTAAAATGAGTACAAGAGGAAAAGAGAGATATGGGTCTTTTATAGTCTGGTAGTGTTGAACTTCCCTCCTGTTCCCTCAATGGTAGGAAGAAAAGAAGGTGTGTTTAGACCTGGTGCCTTTGCAGTAGAGCCGGGGGACCTGTGAGGGTTTGTGTGGTACCACCAGCACTCCGCACACTCCCCTCTCCTGGGGTGCCTCTCTAGCATAGCACAAGCACCCAGTCCTGGTTCAGACCGTGGGGAAGAAAGAGCTGGAAAGAGCCTGGCCTCACTTGGGAGCTGCATATAAGCTCAGGATGGAGCGTGAGTGAGATGCACAGCAGAGTCCAACAGCTGTGCTGCAACAGGGAAGAGCAGCACACCAAAGCACCTGCTTTCCTCACCCCCAGTCATGCCGGTCAGGCTCTCTTTCAGCTTTTTTCCCCTCCTCTTGCTGTGCTTTTCTTCCTGTCATTGGCTCTTCTTTTAATTAGAGAAGAGCAGCTGCAACTCTCTAATAGCCATATTGTACTTAGCAGCTGCTGGTGGTATTTTAGTGCTGGCTCCTCTCTCCTGTTGCTGAGCTGGCTCTCCCCCCAGCAGTGCCGCATGCCTGGGCTTCCTCCTCTTGCAGTGAGCCCTGGCCAGCTGCGGGAAGGTCACCAGGAACTTGAGGAATTTGTTTTACTGGAAACCATGTCCAGTAACAGAGACACAGCCTGGAGGTGGAGAAGAAATTATGTCTCTTCAGTCGTGGGGGAGGTAGAGGGGATGGGAAAGGTTTGCAATTACTTCTTTTTCAGTAAAAATTTAAGAGATAGGTGAAGGAGAAGCAAGTAGAAGTCAAACTTTTGATCGAGAGGAGAGTTTTTGCCACAGTTTCCCCAGGAGTTGCTCTGCTGGTGTTTTCACTTCCCTCAGCAACAGAGTTCATAAGTTCTGCAACTCTCCCTAATGCACCTGGAAACAGGAGCAAAGGTCCCTGTCACACACTGTGATACCTATCTATCTGCTGGGTTTGGCTGGTGGCCTGAAGAGCTGAAGCATCCCAGCAGACCTATTTATGAGAGCTCAGAATCTGAATTTTCCATCCAGAACTTACCCCGGTTACTTCTAGTACTCTCTGGGAGGCTGGGGGTCAATGGAGAGTGGGAACTGAGTGCACAGGTGCTGTGGGTGGGCTGCAATACATATACAAATACCAGTGTACTGGCCTTGATATCTGCATTGCTCTGCTTAGTGGTGTCATGCAGAAGAGGTGGCGTTTTCTTCCCCTGAATGGCATTCTCTTGCCTTTATCCTAACCCAGCCTTTGCTGTGGCATCTCTTCCCTGTGATAATAAAGGAAAGCCGAGTAAGGGCCTTCCAGCTTGGAGATGATGATGACATTTGGAGATGATGACATTTGGAGATGATGATGATGATGAGAGAATCGGAGTGGGATTTTTGTGAAAACCTTTAGACAGCCCAGAGTTTAAAAAACCCTGAGGGTACTGTCTCTGGAAAACAGAACGTTTAGATAGGATACCCCAAAAATTAGTGCAGTGGATGAAGACAGTGCTGTCACACGGTCTTACACTTACATTTGCTTTAGTTCATGCATAGCCCTGTCCTGGAAGGAAGTGTTAGTCCAGCTGGGAAAGATCCCAAGGTCAGTGGGAAGTGTTTCTTTGCTCAGCACCTGGGGAATGGGTGGGAGGACAATGGATCCTACAGCCTCACTCAACCTCTCTTCCTGCAGGGACAGGGTCATCACCAGCAAGATCTTGTTAGTGGGATCTGCTGAAGGGTCAGTGTCAACATTGCCATCATGCAGGTGCTGGCACTGACCACCTGGTGTGAATACCATATGGTTTAGACTTTCTGGGACAGCCCTGTGACCTGCTTACAATAAAATGCATCCTGGAGCAGTCTATCAAGCTGTGCTCAGATGGCACTCAGGCCTCATGCTTCTGGACAAGAGAAGTGGGGTGAGCCATCGTCCCAGCTTGTGACCTTGCACAGCTGAGAGGGGAAAGGAGGAAGAAACAGGTGGGAGAGATAATTTCTTTTCTTTTCTTTTCTTTTCTTTTCTTTTCTTTTCTTTTCTTTTCTTTTCTTTTCTTTTCTTTTCTTTTCTTTTCTTTTCTTTTCTTTTCTTTTCTTTTCTTTTCTTTTCTTTTCTTTTCTTTTCTTTTCTATTTTGGTTTAATTATTTTATTTTTTCTTTTGTAAAAGCCATGCAAGCAGAGTGGGGTTGCTGAGGCTGGGTGACAGGAGTCTGGGAAGAACTGTGGACAGCAAGGAAGAGTTAGTGAGCCTGGCCACCACCTGGGGCATGAGATAACAGTTGGGCTGGAGAGGACAGAGGAAGCAGTGCTTATGTATCTGGCATGGTGAAGAAGCAACTGGCTTGTATCAAGGCTACAATGACTGTACAGGCAGGACATGCTTGTGGAATCCTGTAACGTATGCCTTGTTTCTTCCCCTTGCAGGTAACAACCAGGAGAGGTGACCTGCCCCAGTTTCCCACCTCTTGTCTTCTTGCACACAGAGCCAACTTCATTTTAACAAGAGAAACTTGCTCCCTTACTTGGCTCAGATCAGGTCATGGAGATCTTGGACATGCAGCTTGCCATGGAGTGACTATAACAGAAATGATGGCAGCTGGAAGCATAAAAGATGAGGACATTGCTCAGCTCCTGTGTTTGGTCAAGGGTTGAAGATGCTTGTTGAGAGGAAAGGGTAGCAGAAACGCAGGCTCCCGGTGGCTGCTGAGTGTTGTAGCCCAATACTTTTTCCAGTCCTTTCGCATTTCTGGAGCTGATGCATTTGGCAAGTTAAGATGGTCAGGGTCACGAGGAGGAAGAGGATGGCTAATGCCAAGATCCTATACTTTCAAGTATTGGAAAAGGGCATCTGTAAGCTCTGCAAGTTGAGCATGACAGAGCTTTTCTGTATCATGTCTTGTTCCTCTGAAAGAGAGAATGAAGGGCTCAGAATTGCTAGTATTGCCTCTCTACACTGTATGAGCCAAGCAGGAAAAGGTCTGTATACACAGACAAACTGCACTTCAGGCCCATATGTACAGAATTAGTCTTGTTGCCCTCATAGGGACTTCTCAGTAATGTTATTTACCTGTGCTTATCACAGGATCAGTACCACATTGTCACAGATCTGTTCTCATCATTGCCACACAAATAAGGATCCGTTGGATTGCCCTGCTTTTATCCAGAGCAATTCACAAAGCAGCTTATAGCCTTCCCAGATGAAAGGCCACTAGAAATGTGATGCACCTGTGATTTTCCCCCAAATTTTTTTCAGCCTGTTTCCCTGCCCTCCATATATCACTGCTTCACAATGGCTGGCTGCCTCCTGTTTACTTGTCCTTCTGCTTACTGCCTTCTGACAATGCCTGACAGCAGATGCTTGGGGACTGAGCATAAGACTGAGGTAAGCACTCATTGATACCTTCCCCCAAAATGTTCCTGCAGTATGCAGCTAAGGACCTTACTTGCATCTGATAAGCCTCAGTATATTTTTTCATTTCCATTTATTCATCCTTTTTAAGCTGTGCCCGATGCTTGCCTCTGCAGTATCCTCCACCAAGAAGTTTTCCCACCCAGCACAAGAACTATCTCCTTTATTTAGCTGACTTATCATGTGAAGGTTTAATTTGTCATTGCCTAAATCCTGAACTGGAAAGACAACAGTAGAGAGTCATTCTCTGTTCACCCTCTCCAGACACTCCTGATGTCAGACCTCTCTCCTGTCCCTCAGCCACCCTTTCCCAGGCTGGGTAGTCCTAGTTCAACCAGTCATTCCTCCCACAGAAGTTGTTCCAGATCTCTTCTAAACTTTGTTCCCTTTCCCTAACTCTTTCCTTCTCTTCCCTGCACCCATGAGATTGTACTAGCAAGGGCCGAGTCTGGTTCACTGAATCTGGCTTGTTGGGTATGATCCAAAGAAAACCCCTGTGGGGTTATGGGATTGGCACCTGACTGGCTGGGTTGTTGTGATGACTTTGGTGTCTGGGAATTCACTAGCTTGACTTGGCTACTGTGCTGATGAGAAATGTGCTGGCCAGTAGTCATGAAACTGTTGGCCGAGCAGGCACCTCCATGACATAAGGAGATTTGGGTGCCTTCCTTTCAGCTATGCCTGCAGTAAATAGCCACTCATTTGCAGACCTATTCAGGCAGCAAGATACTTGGGGAGCTGTAGTTTGTAGAGCAACTCTGGGAGGTCTGAGGCAGGCAAAGGAGACACTGAGAAAAGAGGAGAGACAGGGAAAGCAGGATTAGGATGCCCCCTTGTTGATCTGTTGGGCGGTTGTGAGAGCCTGATGGGTCTCTAACAGAAGACAAGGGAAAGTCTCTGGAAATTTGGACAAAAGGATCTGGATAGTTTGTCATCTGTTCCTGGAAGGAACCTGACAGTCCTAGGCAGAAGCAGCAGCTTAGTTTGGGCTTCTGGCTGTGCTGCTTTGCTCCAAGATGAATAGTCTGTTAGACTATGGCTCGACATAGCCTTTCAACCTTGCTTAGACTGAGTAATCAAAATGAGGACTGAAGGAAGGGATTTGCCCAGTGCCCTCAGGATAAGGATCTCGTAAGAGCTTTATCACCCTTTTCAGGAGAGCACTGAATCCAACTGGAAAGGAGAAGGAATGGGGAGCTCATGTATGAGCAGCCCTTCCCATCCACTGCAACCATTCACAATAAAGCTCCGGTAGGAAATAGCACTTGCTGTATGTCTTTTTTGATTGCTTAAGGTGACATTAAAACACTAATCTTGCCGGGGAGCAAACATTTTACCCACCTCTAGAAAACAAGAGCTGCCAAGCAACACTGCACAGCTTTGAATAAGAGCTGTTCTAAGAAATTGCTGCTGGTTTATGCATCCCAAAACAAGCTTTAAAGCAGAAATCAGTTTAGTCAAATTTCATGCACAGAATCCATGAGTATTCATTATTTCTTTACCTCAGAACAAACTGATGTTCATACCAGGTATTTCCTTCTATGATTTCTCATTGCTGACTCTATTAGCTGTACCTTTGGTGCAGAACCCCATGTAACTGCTGGGGCACTGCAAAATATAGCACCGGCAATCACTGCTAGAGATGAAGCAATAGCAAAGAACAGGAGGTGACCAGCAGAAATACTGTTCTGTGGGTGAGACCTAAATCTCAGTCTAGATAAACACTTCCCAATAATTTGCTTGCTGAAAAAAATGGGACTAAGAGGAGCCTTTAAAACTGCCCAAGAAATTTAACTCACTACTAACCTGCAACAAGATACTGTCTTTAGACTAGCAAAGCTTCTCTCTAGGAGGGGGCCTTACAACACCACCTCCTCCTGTGCTGACCAGCCCTTATACTTGTGCTTATAAATCCGAGCCTCCTTCCACTAGCAGGTTTAGCAGACCCCCAAAACCTCCAGGCAAAGAACAGAGCCAGATTTTGCCCATCAATACAAATGCCCATGACTCTGTGCTCACCCAGCAGGTACAAAGGCACGGGTACAGATGGCTGCCCAAAGCCTCACACATCTGTGGTCCTTGGGTGTGCTCTCATCTTACACAACAGTGGGGAGGTTGAAGTATTGGATGTCTGTCTGGGGGAAGGGAAATAGTAATCAAGCCGAGGGTACCATCACATCAGTGAGGGGAACAGCACACTTCTGCTGGTGCAGAGTAGGCTCTTATCAGAATGGGGTATTTTGGAGAATCTGTGAGCTAAGGACACCTTGTTGTTGCCAACTAGATCCTGACATCCTCCTGCAATAACATCCTGAAGGCAGAGGAGTCTTGCCTGGTCCCTTGTAAGAGCCTAAGTGAGCTAGGGAGGGACAAGACACCCATGCACTGACTGACTTGTCCTAGAAAAGCCTCCTAACACTGTTAACTGTCACTGAGTTCTCTGTGTGGGCAGTGGACACTCACACTTTTAAACAGACTCGTTAAGGGGCTGTCATTCACTTGAGAGAAGTTACTTTTAAGAACCTGCGTCTGAATCACATAGCAGATACTTAAATAAGAGCACACAATGCAGCTGAATGCCTCCATAACCATCACGCTTAGCCCAGCACTCACAGACCTTGGTTAAAGTCAGCTTGCCCTTGCAATGGGTCTGGTATGAAGACAGCTGCTGCCCCAACATCGCTAAGGGAGCCAGACCGCACGAATGTGAGCAACTTCTCTGCTGTCATGCAACAGGGGGAGGACAGGCTTGACACTGCATGTGCATCTCCCTGTCCTCCCCTTGGCCCCATTACCTAAACTGGGCTGTCACTCATTCCCCATCCTGTGAATGACAGCCTACAGCAGACCAGGCACTCCTGCATACGTACATTTGCAACTCTGCCAGTAACAGAAAACATCTAATTCTTATCTTTTCCCAAGCCCCCCTCCAACAGGGCTGCAGTCCCATGAGACGCAACCCCAGAAGGAGCTCAGCTGCCCTACTAACAGCCCTGCTAGGGTCCCGCATGCTGGACACAGCATTGTATTTCCCTGCAAAACCAAGAGGATCCCCTTCCCAGTTCCTCCTAGATGCCTAACTGAACACTGGGCAACTTAAACAGAAATCACACCTTCAGAAATGGTGTAAAAACAGGTCCTTGGGAGCCCTCTGAGAGCATACGTGCGCCACACTGCCACCGACATGGTAAGAGATTGGTTTGCTGTACTAGAAAATGAAGTTACCATCCTGCTCAGCAGGACAGGAACTAATATTGACAAAGCTGGCTCAGAACAGGGTGTACGTGGGGAACAATGTTGTGGAGAGGCTGCTGCTTGATTAACTCCAGCAAAACTGCAGAGGTCTGGTGCATTGGATAAGCACTTGGAAAATCTGGCCGTCAGGGTCACCGCGAGTGTGCTCCACACCAAACTCCCTTGCAGCTCCCAGGAGAGGCCCAGTAGGCAGGACATGAAAGAGAAAGATGGAGCTTCTAGACGCTTGTAGGAGAGCATTTATAACCCCTTGCTGCTCTTGGTGAAACCAGTCCATACTGGTATGTGAAGTCCTCCCAGCTCTGCAAGCCCATAAAAAGCACAGGATAAATGAGTGGGCTAAAATAATGTGCTCTTCATCTGTTTTTGCTGTACAGGGTTTTTTAACTCTTCTTTGTCTATGAAANTTTTTTTTTTTTTTTTTTTTTTTTTTTTTTTTTGACGAGTATGTCCTGTGGATTTTGGGGCTGAGACTGTTGCAGCTGGATGCCAGCAATAAATGGGAAGTCTTTGCATACACTACTGGAGCTAGATCCATAGTCTCAGCTGTGCCAACGCCATCCCGTACACTTGAAGGGCTGGCAGGCATGAAATCCAGGAGCCTAAAAATGCTTTAAAAACTTAAGAGGCAATGAGCCATCTGAGAAGCAGGAGTGGTTCACTCTTTCAGAAGATAGTGCTACGTTACATGGAGATTACAGGTCCAAGAACTGCAGAGGGAGGTGAGAAAGGAAGTAGAACACCATCCTCCAGTGCTTTTCTTCATCCTTCATCTGGTTTTCACTCCTTACCCCACCTGAGCTTTGATGATTTTCCCTGAAAAGCCTTCGATCAGTCCCATTCTGTCTCTCCAGCCTTGGGAGCTCTGCTTGCTCTCTATCAAGCCATCTAAATGCGGCCAGATTTCTTCCCCAGAGCATTCATTAGCTGACTGTAACCCACCTCATTGGGATTATAGCTATCTTTGATCCTGCTGTAGTTAGGCGACATGGCTGCATGCCATGTAGCATGTCTAATTTAGATTTGCTTTGCATGCTGCGGCACGAAACGGGGAGTGAATCCCCTGGGAGCCTGCTGTGAAGAAAGCAGCAGCTCCCCACTGCAGTCAGCGATGAACAAGACTGTCTTTTTTTTCCCCTCTTTGTGGGAGGTGCCACGGGGAAAACTCTTTGGTGCTTTATATTCTAATTATCTCCCAGTGCAGTCTCACTGTTTGATTTGCAGTTACTGCACATTAGAGATGAGCTGATGCATCTACCCAGCTACAGGGAGCTCAATTAGCTAAGCTACACCTAGGAGTCATGGCAGGCAGGCAATGTTTCCTAGACAATTACAATATGGCCTGGGGAGTATTTCTGTACCCAGAAATAGAGGTGCTTTAATAATCCGGAAAGCATAATTAGGGTCTGAATTAAGCATCTAAGTGAAGTGTAAAACAAGGCAAAACCAAAGTACGGTGTAAAGAAGTAAGTTAGGGTGGGAAGTTCTGGTTTTGCAGGATACTTGGGGTCTGTTCTCTGTCCTGATGATACATATTGGTTCTTGGGATGTGATAATTACCAGTGAGGTAGGAAACAACAAGCAGCACCGGATGATTTACATGAGTTACTTCTAGGGTGCATGTGCAAACAACAGCTGTGCTGATGCTTTATTTCCCTCTGTGGATATTATGGGCTGCTGTGTGCCAGCCTAACGGCAGGGCAGCCTGTCTTAGGACTTTTTTTGAGTATCCGCTCTGGAACATCTTCAAGAGCTTGAGGAATTGCCAGCAAGTCATCTCTCCCATGCATACCTGCCTTTAATTGCAAACAAGATAGACCATGACACAATATTGGCTGATTAAACTTTCCACCCCCCCACTCCATGATCCTGAATCCCATGTGCCACCAGTTTGCCCTCTAGCTTGGAAAGGCTTATCATCTGTGCAGGCACCTGACCCAGCACAGTCTCTTCCTCCTGCTGGGGGCTGCGTTTCCTCCCTCAGTGGATGCAGCTGGCTTTAGCCGAGAGAGGCAAGATTAACCTCACATATTCATAATGCTGTCAGTTTGTAAGTCCTTGCCAACCTGGGAATACATTTGACTGGCTAGCTAGCATTTATGGGGTGGGTGCCAGGCAAGTGGGAGAAGTGAGGAAGGAGGGGGTTGTGATGCTGTGCTCCAGGAGAAATGCAAGATGTCTGTGGTTCATTGGCAGCTGTGAGCAGTGGAATGGGAAAAGTAAGTTGAAACTCTTCTTGCCATGTGGGGAGAGGGACTTTCCTCCTTAGTTTTTTGGTTTGTTTTTTTTGGGGGGGTTGGTTTTTGGGGTTTTTTTTTGGTCTGTGTGTGTTTTCCCAATTGGTAAAAAAGATGAAATGAAAAGGAGATGCTGGGAAGGGATGACTGAGGAACTAAGCACACAGAAAAGAAGAGATATGTGCAGAAAATTATGATTTTTCATTATAATTTCTAACAAAAGGGGAATTCAGGCAAAAAGTAACTCCCTTTCAGACTATTTTAGTAGAGGCCTGGGAGTGACTCAGATGGCAAGCACTGTTTTAAAAGGGGGGAGCTGTGGTTAACTCTTCAAACACAGTTGGCTTGATTTCCCCTTTCAGATTCAGCTGGAGTGCCGAAATTGATGTTAGCATCTGTATTATTTGGAGCTGGTGCCTGGGCCTTGCTGTGCTGGAGCTCCTTCCGGAAAAGTCCAGGCAGCAAAAGAGCAGTCAGGGATGCCAGGGCAGCTGTGACATGACACTCTTCCAAAGCAAGTAGCAGGTTTAGTAGGGGTATAACCTGTTTGCAAGGCCAGCAATGTTTGCTTAACTGCTTCTGGTGACATTAGCAGGAACACTGTGATCTCCCTTCTCAAGATAATATGCTGTGATGAGTGAAAAATTAAGTTTATTGCAGAATCCTAAACTACTAACAGAAACCTGAAGTTCTAACATCTCTAAACTACTGTTGCTGTTACTGATATCTAAAACACAAACCTGCTCTCTCTAGATTTAAGTTCTCTGCAATTTGATCTCAAGAGGCATGGTTTTTAAGCTTCTAGTATTTGCTTAAAACTGAAAGTCATGCCTGGATCTCTTAACCTTCTACTTTGGCTGCATAATTTTATCTTTAAGCTTCATTATACTAGGTGAAACTCAGCCCTTTCTAGTAGAAAGGTGAAGACCTACATGTCTAAAATGCAGGAGCTAATGTATCTGTCTTCCAACTCTCCCAAGTTCACGGTTGTGACAAGGTTTGTCAGGGAAGTGAGTTAGACCAACTAATAGATGAATAAAACCAAATGAGTTTTTAGGAATACAAATCCTTCCTTGCTTGACTCTTGTTTAGGAGCACAAGCGTCTCTTGCTGCAGTGGCTTGCTCCTGGATCCCAGGATTTATAGCTGTTTTTTTAGAGCCAAGCACAAGACTTCACGTTGTCCTAAAGCACAGCATGTGGTCTGAGTGCACAGGTTCCTCCCAGGCTGGACCTGCAGCGCTCTGCTGGGCTCGCCTGGTCTGAGGTGCTCTGAGCTCATTGAGATGGCAAAATAAGTCTCCTGTGGTTTTTCTTGCTGAAGGTGGTAACTGGACAAGTGGCATGTGCTGCAGAGACCTTTCCAAACCCTGCTTGTGTTTTTGCAGGGAATGCAAAAGCACTCCAGGAACCAAGGCAGGCAGGGTGTTTATCCCCAGGTAGCAGCGCACCATCAGGAGCTGGAGGCCTGCACTGGGGCCATGGTGGCAGACTCAGCTCAGCGCTCCTCCATCTGCAGCAGAGGAAGAGGAGACATTTTCTAGGCATGGCAGAGCCAGAGGCCAGCAGCAGTGTCTGGCCCTGCAGCATGAGGGGAGAGTGCCACCCCCTGGGTAGCCAGCACGGAGGATGCTGCAGGGAAAGCATCTTGCTGACGTGTGGCTGCTGGCTAGTTTGGGCCAGGTTTGACTCTGGTTGATGCAGTCCTCAGTCCATCCTGACTGCTAGGATGGGGGCTGAAGGAGGATTTCCCTGCAGATTATCTCACCTTCAATTCACTGGACCACCACCTGCTTTGGGAGAAGCCCAGGAACACTTCTGCTTCTCTCCCAGACATCTTCTACCCACACCAGGTACCCTCAGAAATCCACTTTTAGTATTTTATTTTTTTGAGTGCCATCTTTACACCCAGCCAGACGCCTGACTTTTGTGACTCCCTTTACATGTGTTCTTGACCCTCTTCAGCCCTATCTTCTCTAGCCTGAAAAGAGCCCATGCAGGCCAAGTCCAGGAGACCATGAACATAAAAACCCTATATAAGAGCCCCCCAGGATGGGTAGCTTTTTAAACACAGAACTGCTTCTGCCCTCACTAGGGAAGACTAAATAGCTCTTGAAGCAAAAAGGAGTGGGTTTTTTTAGCATTTTGAGCAGCCTTGAGAGAGATGCGTGTTGGGGAAAAACCAAATCCTATCCTTCACACCTGCCTGAAGACACAAATAAGCTACTTCTTGGGTGCCATTTGAGATGTGTCAAAGCTTTCCTTAAGTCAAAGAAAAGCCAGTTACAGCCTTTACGAGATAAACATGTCAGCATCACAACCCAAAGCCTGGAGAACACTTTAACTTGAGTGCTCAGGCAGGATTTGCAAGTGAATGCAACACCAAGTCACTGGTCTAGAAAGAGATGCTAGAGAATGGGATTTTTTTCAGCATTTCTCCTGCAAAGCCACCCCAGGATGATGGCAATTTTGCCTTCAACATTTTCAAAGCTACATTCACTCTTTCATGTTTTAGGTATGCAACATCTGCATTTTCCCTTGGAACAAGTTTTATTAAAACTCTGAGTGGGCAAAAAAACCCAGTGGCCCCTGAAGCCAGGGGAATGCTTTCTAGGCTTGCTGTCCACTGAAGGTTTTGACTAAGACCTTCTCCTGACATGCTTCAGCTAGGAACTCAGCAAAAGCAAACATGCAAAACAAGGTATTAGTAGTACTGTAGTTCAGAACTGATGGATTGGTCTTAAAGGAGAAATATACATATATATCTTATTTTTTTTAATAAGTAGAAAAATGAAGCATTTAATTATTTGCAAACAGACTTTAATAAAGTTCTTGTAGAACCACTCTTGCCAGAGCAAACATATCAAACCATTTAATCATTTCCTGTACTAGCAGAAATGCACACAGCATCTAAATTTGTAAGAAAAATCACTTTTCAGGGGACACCAATTTTGAAGTTACATAGCTGAATAGCTGCTCATTTCTGTCTTTTCTAGTGCCTTAGCCACTGCTGCTTTTCTAAGAACTCTTCTAGGGAAAGGCAGGGGAGAGCTCCATTTTAGATCAGAAAACAGTTGGGGGTTTTTTGGGGTTTTTTTTTTTTTGTTTTTTTTTTTTTTTGTTGGAGATCCTTCCCCAGAAACGCAGCAAAAGCACCACCCAGTATTAATATAGAAAGGTAGTCCTCCTCCTGCCTTTGGAAAGGAGCTCTTTAAACCCTGACCTTATGTGCTAGAAGGGATTATAGGATTAAAGAACTCCTAAAGGGTAGAGACCCACTTGTAGAAGATGCCTAGTGATTGGTTATTTCAAGGATAGTAATGCTGCAGTGAAAATGTACAACGCTTTCACGAGCCTCGGAGTTAGTACATCCAGACATGTACAGAAAGTTGATCAGCTCCATGGACACCCACTCAGGGAATCCAAAAACATTTTCAGTACAAGCAAATTTTCTATTAAGTTAATTAGCTTTATGTATGAAAAAGTTCAGATTAAGAAAAATACATTGTTTTGACGTTGCTCTGCGGGCAGTCACCACTCATGAAATGATCTTCACTTCAGGCTTGGACTCTTCCAGGGCTCTCAGTTCATCATCCACTTCAGAACTCCAGAAAATATCATATAAACTATACCCAAACAAAAAGGCAAGATGGTTTAGTGATCATCCTCACATTAAGGAAAGACACACAAATGGCTGGTACGGGAAGATCATATAACAGGAAGGGCCCCATCTAGGTTGGAGACTCTGACCCAACAGCCAGAAACATGTCTTACAACATAGGACCCTATTACTCCCTCCCTAGCACCACCTTCTCCTTGTTCTTGGGCCCTATGGACCAAAGCAGATCAAGGCACTGTGGTCACATCACTTGGCAGAGACGAGGAGTGTTTTGCAACATGCAGTGGCATGTGACCCACCCTGACTCACCAGCTGCCCTCAGGTGCAATTCCCAGAGAGACAGTGCTTGTGGCCCCCTCCCTGCAGCCCCCCAGCTCACTGGACATCACCACCTGCCAGGGGGAATGCAAGCAGGATCACAAACATCTCTCACATTAACTGCTGCATGTTGCAGCTGGGATTCCTCAAGGCCTCACAGATCTTCCTGATGCCTTCATCTTCCAGAGAGTTGTAGCTCAGGTCCAGCTCAGTAAGGCACTGCTTGGTAGCCATGACAGTGGCGAGGGTTGCACAGCAGGCTGCCGTGAGATCGCAGTTACCCAGCCTGCAGGGACAGGATGGAGAGGAGCAATGGAGATGGAGCAATGGCTCCAGAGACCAGCCTGCCAGCCCACACTTGGGCAGCAGGTGCGGACATCCCTAGCACAGACCATAGATCCCCATTAGGCTGGCATCTCAGAGACATCTGCAGGGGCTGGTCTGTGGTCTTCCCACAGAGACAGCCATCCTCATGGTGACTGCTGAATACCCAGAAGTCCTCCCTCAAGCTTAACAGTGTGTGGCTACAGGGGGAGAAGGAACCCCAAGAAGATATTCCCAACTTCAACATCATGCATAATCTTCTCTTTGGTTTAAACTGATCATAAATCATCCCTAAAGTTTATTACTTGAGACTTGCAACCATCTCTCTAAACAGGTCAACTGAGACCTCTCAGCTGAGAATCAAGTAGCTTTAACTGGTCAGCAAACATGTCTTTCTGGACAGACACTTCAAGTCTTACTGATGTCTCCCACAAGTCAACTGCTCAACTCACTCACTGTGAGGCTTGGGCATTTGAGCACAGCTCCAACTTCTGTCAAACAGCATGGAGGAGACAAGCACGGTGGCCCAAGCTTAACGCAGGCCACAGCCACACCAGTCCAGAACTTGGTGCCCACCTGGCAGATGTGGAAGTCCCACCACAGGGCTGGAGGTGATGCTTCAGCTGGCCTCCTGCTCCTACTGGTGAGGCTGGACACGCACTTGTGTTTGCACCCATAGAGACTATGGAAAGCAGGAGGCAACCGGTGAATTCAGGCAGTCTGTACTGCGACCGGCAGGCATGGGAATTAACACGCCAGACCTTGCCCAGCAGTTCCTCTGTGTCCCACCTGAGACAGGCCCTGTGGGCGAGTTCAGAGAAGGGCACGGGAAGCTCTACAGCAAGCTGCTTGCAAAACAAAGCAAGATCCCTCCAGTCTCTCCACACTTTGCATCCTCAAGGTACACTGCACTGTGAACTTCCAGTTTTGCACCTGGGAGAGCACCTGTGGACAGCTGTGAATGCACTGTCGCATGGGTGACAGCCTGTACTTGTAGATACCATGAGTGACAGGATACATGGAAGCACTTCTGACTTCCATTTACTTGCTAGTGGGCTAGTTAAACATCAGTTTGTGGTGTGAATTGTTTCATGTGAGCAAAAAAGTACCATGCTACCATCTAGTGCTATCTTCCCCACTCTGCATGCTATTCTTGGAAGGGTAACACAGCAAGAGAGAAGACAACTTCTGAAGACAACCTTACCACAGAGACTGGATGTTGCAGTTGGGGTGCAGCAGCCCTTCACACACAAGTTCAACACCTGCATCTCCCAACTTGTTCTCACCCATGTGCAGTACTTTCAAGTGCTTGTTCACGCTGAGAGCAGAGCTGAGAGCCTTGCAGCAAGCAGTTGTGAGCCCGCACTCCCTAATCCTGCAAGGCAAAAGTGACATGAGATCTAGATGGGGGATCTAGAGAGTATCAGGCACCGCTTAATTCTTCACATTTGCTTCACAGGAGCCTGGACAGTGGGAACAGAGCAACCAAAGCCTTCCCACAAGCACTGCACTCCTCTCAACCCCCCTATCTGCTTGATCCTTTCTAAGCAGCACCCCTCCCACTCTTTATATTTGGGTTGTCAATCTTGCACCTAGGAAAGGCACCTGTCCATAAAGCACAGGAATGATCAGAGATGAAGCTGCTCTCACAGTCACTCTCAGCTCCACCATGCACTCCTGAAGCACCTCATCAATTCCCAGGCCACCAGGGCAGGGGAAGAACCCAGCCGGGGGCAGGAGCTGAACTTGCAATGCAGGAAAGTTCAAGTGGTGCTTGTTCAACTTCTATGTGAAAGAACAATTCTCCTTTCCCAGCCATGTTGACACCAGACCATCCCAGCCTACAAGATAATGCTGTCAGCAAAGAGGATGCTGAGAACAGTTTATGTCATTAGAGTCTTCTTTCGGCTCATCAATGAGAGAGCCTGGATCCAGTAGAAAACCTGAGATATCTGATCACAGCACTCATTTTGCTATTACATGAGGCCTTTCAAACTTCAAAAGTCTCTTAGCTGCCATTTGTTGCACAATAAAATATATTAGACAGAAGCTCTGCAAGTGGTGCTTGGTCTCATATTGCTTATAGGAGGATGACTATGGGGCAGATCTTCAAAGTGTCTATGCTTTTAGCAATACAAATCCCTTTAGCTCTGCAAGTCTAAATCCTTTAGGTAATAACTGGCATGAGCCATTCAGGGAACCATCGCAACTGAGGATCTATCTGGTGGGCATTACTTCACCTACATTTTTCTTCAGTGAGGTCTCCAAAGAAGGCAGTGGGTATATGAAACTTGACAGCAACTCACCATAGCTCCTGGAGTTTAGATTTGGGATCCTTGAGTGCCTGACACAGCATTTCCATCCCCAAGTCTCTCAGGTTATTGTCTATCAGACTGATCTCTGTGAGGGTCTCTTTTGTACTGATGAGTCTGGAGAGATCTTTACAGCTAGCACTTGTGAGATCACAGTCCCATAACCTGCAGGCAAGAACAAAATATTATTTTCCCCCAAGAAGCACTTAGATTAGAAAAGAGAATCCTATTTTAGTGTTCTGAATTTCTGGTTACATCATCTCATTGTCTTCTATCCTTTAAAAATCCATTCATGCATCATAACTCAGAGCTCTCTCCTTACTTTCCATCTGTTGCACCAAAAGCTCTGTTTGTAAGACAAAAAAAAGAAATAGGAACATGCAATTCTAATAGATAACTCAACGGGAAGTTGAGACAACACCACCACAAATTTCCATTTACCCTCTCCCCAGAATTTGATCCAAGCGATTCCAGTGCTGTCTTGCTCGTTCATGGTGTCCTCCACCCAGTTTTGAGAAGTAACTAATTTGTAGTAGAGACATCCACGTTTCACTAGGGGGTGTAACTGAGAAACTTTCTGTTTAGGAGCAAACCAGCAGCAGCACGTAGGTAGCTCAGAGGCTGCAAGAGGGATTTAAGTAACCTCTGCATACCCTTACCATAGTTTCTGGATTTTGCAGTTAGGATGCATCAGTCCCTGGCACAGCAGAGCCAGACCGGAGTCCCCGATCTTGTTATCCCCCACAGAGAGATCTATCAGTGATGACTTGTTACTGAGAACAGCACTAATCTCCCGACAGCTATCGCTGGTTATGCCACAGTTCTCCAGGCTGCAGAAAAAAGCACAGTTGGGAGTTGCTGCTCCAGACACGCTGTGTTCAATACATCCCAACACCCCCAGTTCAAACTGAAAAGGGGGCTATGAGCTGGTTCATTGCTGCAAACCAGTGCAGCTCAGCTGGGCATTGCTAGACCCTGCAAGGCTCAGAGATGATACAGGTATCCTAGGCAGGCTCTGGGTGAGGCAATGCACTGCTCTTGCACTCCACGAGGCTGCAGGGCACTTTTACTCTGACCCAGCCACTCCCATCCATTAATGCAAGAATTGTTTTTGCCAAACTCCCCCTTCATATCAACTGTGCTTTTTAAGAGGAACTTTTGGCTGTATCACACAGTGAGTCCCTGGCAGCCAACCCCTGCTGAAGCAGAGGGACAAGATACAATGAATCATGCTTATCTCCTGAACCCCTTCAAGGGGCTTTACCCCAGACATAAAGCCAAATCCAGCATCTCTGTTGTGAAGCAAAAAAGGGATCTGAATAAATATACTCAGTTGGCCAGTAATTCAGGGGTAAGAACTGGAGCCACCGAGGGCAACTGCTCCTCTGCTCTCAAGATACTGGTGAGCAGTCACCCCTTGTAATTGTAGGTTTAACCTGGGGTATGTGCTTACGCTGTACCGACAGGCATGAGAGTGAGCTCAAAATCACATGCTAAAAAAAACAGTCAAAAAAACCCCAAACTGAAAGTCCCAGACATTTGCCTGCAGCTTCTTGTTACAGAAATCTGAGCCAGCAAGAAATGTGGCCTGAATTTCAAGCATTCCTGGGAATTTTTCCTGTCTTATGGATGGCATGACTAATAGCAGGACTAGTTGCAGTTGGAGGTGACCAGGTTTTCCTTACTGTAGTAACTCTACGTTGCAGCTTGCCTCCACCAGTCCCCAGCACAGCTGCTTTACAGCTGTATCTCCCAGCGTGTTGTTACTCAGGCTGAGCTCCTTCAGGGTGGGCTTGCTTTGCAGAGCGGCATTGAGAGCTTCCACAATATCAGCTGTGAGTTCGCAATACTCCAGTCTGTGAGAAGAAAAGAAATCCAGGGGAAAAAACAACCGTCTTCACCACGTCTCACTACCCACAAGATATCTGCTGGGCAAAGTGTGTGTTAGCCAGGGCAGAAAACGTGCCAACATGAGTTGAGACCAGGCAGCACATGAAAATACAAATAACCGTAAGAGTTTTTAACGGCATCTCCCTGCTCATTTTAAGAAGTGTTAATTCTTAAACTAGACCCCAGGGGACCCTAGGAAGACTAATTACCCACCCCACTTTTACACTAGTTCTCCAGTGCACAGGCTGCCCTGGAACACGCAACCGAGTTTCACATTGCAACACACCATGCAGCCTCGCCATCGAGCCTGCCCGGGAGGAGCAGGGGGCTGTGAATAGACCTGGGTCCCACTCAGCCATAAAACAAGGACCAAGTGCAGCAGAATCAGACTTTCCCTGAGCGTCTGAGAGGTCCTGCCTTAACAGCCATGACTGCCAGGAGGGCTAAACAAAGCCTATGGGAATAGACACCCAGCTCTTGCAAACCAACAAGACCTACAAGCATGAATAAGCATGACACAAATCCAGATAAAACAGGAAGAAATCCACATCTGGCAACAAAACTCCTGCTTGTCTCAAGGGAAAAACAAGCATGACCTGTTTGATGACCAAAAAAAGCCCAGTGACTACTTACTGCAGCTTCTGCAGCTTACAGTTGGGGTTCATCATCCCTTGACACAGCACCTTCACTCCAGCAGTTCCCAGTTTGTTATCACCTATGTGCAGCTCTGTCAGGGATGGCTGTGCACCGAGGACAGAGCGGAGAGTCTCACAGCTGGCACTCGTCAGATTGCAGTTTTGCAGCCTGAAGGAGAGATGCAACTGGGGTGAGGGAAATGCACTCCCAGAATTAGGGAGTCTCTTTGCAGAGAGGTGCATCTGCTGAGGTTTGAGCTTGGAAAGGACACCATGGCACTGACAGTGCGTAACGCTCTAGAAAGTGGTATGTCCAGGTTAGTGCTGCTATTTCACAGGTGTGCCAAAATATTTTATCAGCTAGTACTATACTTGTAGCATGAACAATAGGTCCCATGCTTCCTTCAGTGTAAGTGCTCGTATAGTACCTCTAGCAGAAGGATCCACCCTACATTAAGTAGCACCACAACTGCTTTATAGAAGCATTCTAATCATCATGAGGCATATCCCCGAGATAAAGCAATGTCATTACAGGATTTCTTGCCCGCTCTGGAAATGTGATCCTGAGTAGCTACAAGTAAAAATCTCGTCCAACTTGGCTTAAATCCCTGGATACCATTTAGAAGTTTAATGGTATACTACAAGAAGGATCTATGAAGCTGATCTTTCAGCACTCAGGCTGGAAGAAGTAGCATAGGAACTGTGCTGACATTGCTATGGGGTGCTTATAGAGTTACTGCACAAGACTTTCTGGCAATGGAGAGGTGTTGGGCATGGTGGTACTAAGTTTGACTTGAGTTTGGTTGCCCTTTTATTCCCTAAGGTGCCTTACCAGAACCCCAAAAATGGCCAATTATGTTTCTACAGAACTGAAACAGCCTAATCCAAGCTGTTACTTGAGCATCTGGAGAAGTTTGAAGCTTAGGACAAACTCTCTGAAAAATTACTTGTCTTCTAGTAGAGTATCACAGTTATTTCTTGAAGGCCCATCAGAAAGTTGCAGTTTGACTAGCTTCACAGTCAACTTTCCTTCTATTTGTCAGTGAGTCCTCATTGCAGGGGGCACAAGGACTTTGAAGCAGGCTTATCTGATCTAAAAGGCAAATGATCTTTATGAAGTAGTGTCATAAAGATGTTAGACCCACCTCAGGAGCTGGAGGACTCCAGTACCCTGCAGAAGAGATGCTGGACGGAGAAAGTAGCATCTCTTTGAGGGCCACTGAGGAGCAGGGGCAGCAGCTGCTGGCTCTGAATAAAGCGCCCACACCATGGCTGCTGAGAGAAGCCCACTAATGCTCTAAGGTGGTGCTGGTGCCTCTGCAAAACATGCTGTCTTGAACCAAGCTGGCCCTGCCCAACTGAAAAGACAAGGCTTGAGGCAGAGCCAGTCTGGTAGAGTGCAGAAAGACCGACAGCTCTTGAAACACCAAGGGTCATAAGAAAACCCTTCTGCTTAACTCATAGAGAAAGCAGTGAGCAAACTGGACCACGTGCTAAACACTTACAACAGGCAGAAGAGCCCTCTGAAAAATGCATTTGTGCAAATGTCAGGTATGTGATAATGGCAGAGTGGGGCCCTCTGTGGTCAGCCTTTTGTTTAAAGGGGCCTAAGCAGATAATCCAGCTGCCTAGGCCAGGGGAAGATCTACTACCTCTTCTAAAGAAAGCCTCCAGAAAGCCTTAGCTTGGTTGGGAAAACCCTACCTGTGCTTCCCTTGGTGCTGGAAGACAAAGGACAACAGACTGATGAGCTGGAGTCTTCCAATAAATATACCACTTTAAAAAAAACTTCTGGGGTTTTCCAACCATCTGACCTAGGTAATTGCTGAGGTGCATCGACATGGCTCTTACTACCATCATATACTAGTTTGCCTCATGATTTCACCTGCAGCAGACTGCAAGACAATCAACGATGCTTTACCATAATTTCTGTAGGCTACAGCTTGGCATCAGCAACCCTTTACACAGGTATTCAATGCCTGCATCTCCCAGTTCATTGTTGTTCAGCTTCAGCTCTGTGAGGGATGGATTCGTATTGATGATGGAGGAGAGATCCTCGCAGTTACTGCTGGAGAGATTGCAGTCATCCAGCCTGAAAGAAAAGGAGAGAAGGAGCACTTTAGTCCTCAGGGTTGCTCTGTTCTCCCTGTCTGGAGCATTTCTTGTGAAAACAAAGTGGGCGATCTACTCCTCTGCAGTCCCTGGGACGCCTCCACATGCGTGTGGCCTGTTGGGCAATGCGTGGCCCAAACCAAGACATGCTCTCTCTGCAGGGAGACGAGTTCCCCAAGCCATGGACCTCCTCTGTACTGTGCAGAAGAGGGCATGACTCAAGCCACCCCCCCTTGGCAGGGCTTCAGATGGAGGATGCACCACATTGGTAGCAACAAACTACCTGGTGTCTGAAGCCATGTCTAAGCAGAGGCCAGCTTATAGGCTGTCAGACTGGTTCTGCACAGAGACCAGCCAGCCTCAGAAACACCCATCAGCAGTTTGGTCAGTAGGTGAGTCACGACGGTCTGCACCATCTCTCTCTGGCAGTACACAAACTGCGAGTTTGCAGTGTGGCAGTAACTTCTGCCACTGAACATCAGCATTTTTCTAATTGTTGCTAAATTGAGGGGGAAGACTTGATTTGGAAGGAGAGCCAAGGAAAGGATCAGGAGCCCAGGACAGACAGGGAGGTGTACAGGGAAGCAGAAAAGACACGGAGCAAAAGGAAGATGTCATGAAGAACCCTATAGCCCCAGGCACAGCCAGGACTGCCAAAAGTTGGCTGGTCATTTCTCCTTAGACAACACTATGAAAACTGAAGTTCTAGTAGGCTTCTCCTTCCCTCCCTCCAGCAAGAAGACTTGGGTCCTAATGGGATCGTGTTCAACACCAACTAACAATCCCTGCTACAGCCGCTCTCATTCACTATATCACGAGCAGCCCAGCCTCTGTCCCGGAGAAAACCATCCCACTGCCTTCTGCCACCCAAAGCTTACCTTAGGAAGTCAAGGTCAGGCCCATGAAGCTTGCCTGCAAAAAAGCTCCTTTGCAAAACAAAAGCAAGTCACCTTCAACCTGCCTGACCTCCTCCAAGCCACTACTGACTTGATGCAGCCCACCCTCTTCAGCCCAAGCAAGATGGTGCTAGCCCGTGGGGTGTGAATTCCCAACCAGAAGAGGGGGAAGAGTGCAGAAGAAACTCATCTGAACCCTTTCCTACAGCTTATACTCCAGGAGATGGTTCCCTTACACTGGTTTGATCAACACACAAGGCAGGTACTTTTAAAGGCCAAGTGAAGAATTAAAAATTGATGGCATGTTGCTTGCCCGTAACTATTAAGCAACAGTTATTTCATAGACTCATAGAATGGTTTGGGTTGGAAGGGACCTCATAGATCATCTTGTTCCAACTCCCCAGCCACGGGGAGGGACACCCTCCATGACACCAGGTTGTCCGAAGCTTCATCTTGAGGGCATCTGACCTGCAGCCCAGAAAACGTACAACCTAATGAGCAGAGAGAGACATCTTCCTTCTCTTGAGCGAGAAAGAGAAAGACAAAACAGCAGTCAAACATTTAGACAACCACATTATCTAGCTGAATTCCATGGCGTGTCATAGAACAACGAGAGCATTTCTTTGTTACCAAAGGATGCTTATCTGGAGTTGAAAAAAAAACTTTGCAAGAGGGTGGGTTCTCCCCCCCAAATTAAGTTTCTGAATAAAAATAGGTAGAATCATTTCTGTTACTGTGCAATTTCTAAGTCACAGGTCAACAGTTCTGCAGCTGAAAAACACAGGAGAGAAACACAACAGTTGTTACTTAGAAGAGATGATATGCAACTAGTTACTACCTGATGGATTTGCAGGATTTCATTGTGGACAGAAGTTCAGCCCATCTAGATGGACTCATCTCCTCACACTGGATGTCAAGCTCCATTTTAACAGTTGAGTTAATATCTGAAAATTTAAAAAATATTTTAAAAAATCTAACTTATTTTTTTGTTGACTAAGAAACAACAATCCTCTTCAAACCACCCCGCTCCCCAGCTCTCAGCCATGAGTTACACTGTGTAAAGAGGACAGATTGTGTTTTACCAACACCAGCCTGCTGCAAGCACCAGCAGCGTTGGAGTGGTTTTGTCTGGGATTGGGCAAGGTCCTCCTCCAAGAGGCAAAAAAGCACACAGATCCTGGAAATATGGCAACAGCTTGTTATCTGAAGGCTGCTTGCACGAGAGTAAGATGCTCCCCTTCCCTCTCCAAGGGAGCTTAACCAAAACAAACTTTTTAGAGGCACCAGTGCTACTCTCTCACTATTGTACTACTGAGCCACACAGCCGCTGAGTATTAGCAGTGTGGCACACCTGACTGATTGTGGGACCTTGAGCTATACCTGCTATACTTAAAATTAGGGTACTTTAGAGAGAATGAGGGTGAAGGAGGAAGATGAGCATGAGAACTGCCTGGGCTTAGATTAAAAATCCTGCTGGCCACATGTCTGTATGTGAGAGGTGCAACCTAGGCAGATGGGAGAAGTATTTCTCCACGATTTGATAGCCAAGCTTTGAAAGGTCACTCTGGTTGGGCAAGGCCAAGTACAGAGAAGCTGGTAAGCAGGATTTTTTTTTTTCTCTCCAAACTGCATTTCTGAACTGATGTAAACACAGCACCACGCAGAGCAGCTCTAGCATGCACAAAAATATGCCAAGGCCAATAGCTGAGCTCTACACTGAGTCTACAAGGGATAGTATTAAAGGTAGCGCTCCAGTAGCTGACAAAATGCAGTCTTGGTGTCTTGGCTTTGCTAACATGACTCAGACTACAGCATATTTGTTAAAAAAAAAAAAAAATAAAATGTCCTGAGCTATCACATTGGAATGTGAACAGTAAAATAACCCCACCAGGCGTTACTGACAGCAGTTCTACACTGTCTTTGCTCATCTCAGTCACCTCCTGCTACCATAAAATCAAGGGTATCCCAAACTAGCTTTTTCACAGAGGCAAGCTCGGTATCAGACCACACAACAGATCCCTCATCCCCGTGGGGACAGGAAGTGCCACGAGAGGAGGGAGGTGCGGAGTACCTACTCCTAAATCACACGAAGGAAGCCAGAACAGGGAGCGCAGCGTTAGCGGAGCTCACGGACGTACTTGACCCGCCTTTCAAACGCAAAGCAAAGCGCTGCTGGACGTCACGGGCCCCGTCCTCGGTGAGTTCCCGTCACAGCCCCACGTGTAAAGGGGCTTGACTGGCGTGGTGTTAAAAAACAGTGCCGACCCAAACCAGTGACACAACAGCACAAAGGAAACCAATTACATAACTTAGGAAACGCCCCCCGAATTTGCTCACTGTATTTTATTTCCCCTCTTCTACCTCCCTCAGATCAAAAAAGAGTTGCTTTTCCCCCCTGAGCTCTGCACCCTCCTGTAAGCTCGGTCCTAGCCCCGCGGGCACTCCCGCCATCGCTGCTGCTCCTCGCCTGGCCACTCTGCCGCAGACAGCCGCTTTCTGTGCCCACAAGCCGTCCTCCTCCCCCATTCCTTGCACCGCAGCTAACGCTTAACGCCAGAACTCGCCCGACTTGACTTGACTTGACGTGACTTGACTTGAGTCGAGTCGACTTTCCTTTCCCTCCCCTCCAGCCCGAGCCCCCCGCTCCTACCGCCTCTCCGCCTTGCGCGCAGCCGCCGCCACCGCCCGCCCCGCCCCGGCTCCTCCCCGCGGGAGGGACGCGACAGCGCGGAACTGCGTGGGGCGGAGTGGGATGTGTCCTTCTTCCTTCCCTTTTTCCCTTTCTCCCTCCCTTTTTCCTCTTCCCCCTTTTCCTCTTTCCCCTTTCTCCCTCTTTTCCCTGCCTCTTCCCTCTCCCTCCCATTTTTCCTGCCCTCTCTGCCACTTCTTCCCCTTTCCCCTCTCTTTTCCCCCTTCTTACCCTCCCCGCTTTTTTTCCTGACTTCTTCCTTCCCCTCTTTCCCTTTTTCCTCCCTCCTTCTCACCTCCCCTCTTCATCTGCTTCCTCCATATCCTCTTCTTTCCCTCTTTTCCCTATGTTCACCTTTCTTCCTTTTCTCTCTCTTCCTCTTCTCACCTTCCCCTTCTTTTTCCTGTGTTCTCCCCACTGCCTTCTTTTTCTCTTTTTCACCTCTTCCTTCTGTTTTCTCCCTTCTCCCATTCCCTCTTTCTTCCCTCTTTTTCTTCCCTTCCTCCCCTCTTCCTCCCTTCCTTCCCTTTTTCCTCTCCCCACTTTCCTTTTCTCTCCTTTTTCTCCTTCTCCCTTCTTTCCCCCTTCCCTCTTTTGTTCCTTTTCCACCCTTCTGCCCTCCTCCCCTTTCCTCTTTCCTTTCTTCCATCTTTTTCATCTTCTCCACTTCCCTCTTTTCCTCCGTTTTTTCCTCCCTTTTCCTTTTCCCCCCTCCCTTGTTGCCCCTTTTTTCCATCTACCCCTATCTCTCCCCTCAGCAGGAGCACTGGGATATGCAGGAAACAAGACAGGAGAGCGGGAAATCCCTGTAGTGAGGGGATGCACAAGGGATGGGAGGATCAAACATTAAATGGGAAGGTGTCCCACCCAAGCTGGGAGGACAACCCCTGCCCCATGCTGGGATCCGGAATGCAATGGGGATGCATGCAGATCACTGAGAGACAAGATAGTGGGGGGTTTGGCCAGGGGAGACAGGAACCCCCTTGTACTGCCCCAGTGAGGTCAGAACTGCAAACTGTTTGAACTGGAAATGACAACAAAAATATCCATTCCTCAGTTGAAGGAGTCCCCTGACTTCCAGCTTGCCAGCCAGCTGCGTATGGGGGCCAGCCTGGAGGGCCTGGGATGTCCCCCCTCTCCACCCCTTTCACCAGTCTTATCCATGATGCATCTTCTCTGGTGTTCTGTCTCTCTCATTAGTGCAAGATGTTGACAAGCAGACAAGTGGCCCCTCACTGGCATAAAGGCCTGTCCTCTAAGCTGCTTTAAATGAAGCTGTGAGAGCAATGGAGGACGGGCACGTTGGAGTTCTGCTGCTGTGATGACTGTTGCCGTCCTCGGGCTTTCCCTGTGCCACTGCACCCGCCCAGCCCCCATGATTCGCAGATTGCCTGCGCACCCATCCCGCACCGGAGCCAGGGTGCCAGCGCCTGGCTGGGGCTGGGAGGCATTCGTCATCGCTCAGCTTGTTCCTCCTCTGGCAGCCAGCTACTCCCGGTCCCCCTATTGTTTCCCAGTACGTTTAGCCCCGGTAAAAGCTCGTTCAGACTTTCACAAGGAAGAGGAAAGAAAGGTTTTGAAGCGCCGAGAGCATTCTAGGCAACATACTGAGTCGCTTCCCTTCCTCACCCCCCCAAATTTGAGCTTCTCCTCCTGCCTGTTCTTCCTCCAAAACCCCCATTCCCATCCCCCTGTCTCACACAACAGTTCAATTAAGCACAACCAGCCATTCCCTACAAAGCAGCCTCTGCGGTGTACAACTTCAAAATTGCTACGTGCTCCTCCTCGCTAAGCAGAAGGGAAAGTTGAGGGAGTTTAAGAGCCCGTTTTTGCTGCTGATACGTACCTTGCTCTTCGCGGCGCTCTGCAGGGAGTGAGGAGGGCAGAGCTGACGCCTTCCTGCTGCTGTTACTACGCAACCTCTGCTGTTGTACACATGGTGCCTGCTAGAGGGACGAAAGCAGTTTTGGGTTGTGATGGCTTTTTTCCTCCCAGGGCAGCTCTTCAGGGCCTTGTGGAGCTGCACTCTGTACACTATTGTACCTGGCTTAGTGATAATGCAAACATCCCTCAAAACCTGATGATGGCAGAGGCAGCTTTAACTTCTTGTAGCCACTCGCCAGGGTTTAGCCCACAGCAAGGGAGTGGTTGCCATTGAAGGATCCATCCAAAAATGAGGCCACCACAATGTTAAAGTGTGGATATAAGTGCTGGAGTTTGCAAATAGTTTCTCCATTCCTCAGGCAAGCTCTGTCCTGCCGGGATGGGGAGTGATACTGAGCACACTACAGCCTCCCTGCCACCTCACCTGGGGGTTCACCCCCCTGGCAGGGGCTGGGGCATGGGCAGCTACCTGCTCTTGTGCGTGCTGGATGCTCACACCGGCTGGAAGGGTACTCTGGGAACAGCCCTGGTCATGCATTCCTAAAACTGCCTCTCGGCAACAAGCAGGGCCCCCCTGGTCCTATACCTCCTCCTCCTCCCAAACTCCCCCCCCGGCTCCTCCCCTCCTCAAGGATTACCCTGCTCTGGCTCATGCTGCATCACAGGTTGAAGTAAGCTGCTTTCTCCCCCCATTCTCAATGATGTGAAGATTAACTAATGTTTCAATAGACTGCAAATGAATCAGAGACAGAAGCTCCATTTTTCCACATTTCCACAGAACCAGCTCCATTTTTCCCTCCCATGGCTGCTGACTCTGACAAAGGAGATGGTGGCCCAGGCTGACAAGCACAGTTTTTGTTGCACCCCAGGGGGAGCACTAGAATTTTCTCCCCCATTTGCCTTTATTATCCTTCTGGAGGAGATGGGAACCGGCCACCAGAAGAGCTCAAAGAGCTAAAACCCACTTTCCTTAGTGCCCAGAAGACAGTCGAATGCCAGAGGGTGCACCTCTTCCTCATTCCCTCCCAGGAAAGACAGGGTCGTCCACACAAAGGGTTTGCTAGAACAGTCCTTGTGCCCTTGGGTCTGACCTGAAACCTGCTGAATCGCAGCCACAAGCTTGGGCATGGCATGAGCTCCTGGCTTCGCTGCTTGCCAGGATGCTCCCTGGCAGTTGGGTGGGTAGGATGCTGCGGCTGGTGAAGGATGTCTCTGCCCTTCTTGCTTAGTGTGGTGCTCTCAGGAAGACCACTAGTATAGAAAGAAGGTGAATGCTGGCGAGAGGTTGTATCATTCCCTGGTCCACCAGGTAATTTGAAATCAGATGTCTGCCATTCAGCCTGACAGCAAAGGTGTCATTCCTATCCAGCCACTGCTGGCACCTCACTGCTGTTGGTTCCTGCTCTGCTGCCAATGTCAGGAGTCTCTAAAGGACAAAGTCTAGTGTTTGTTGGAGGTTTCAGAGTGGTTTATGTCACGTGGACCTTCTGTAGACCTCCTGCCCTGGACAAAGCACCCACTACACACTGGTGTGTGCTGGTAAAAAACTAGATTTACAAGCCAGGTAGCCATGCCAAGATGTTATCAGCTTCTATCTCCCTGTCATCCCTTTGGCTGCCCTCACTGTGTGGGGACAGCAAAAGGCATCTTGGGAAAAATCTATTGTCTTTTCCCCAGCAAGCAGGACCAGGCTGTTCTACTTGCTGAGATATACCCAAGTCTGGAGGGAACTATGTAAAATGAGGCTGAGAAAGCCAACAGCAAACACTGGTGAGAAATGCATGTGCATGTCCTTCCACAGAAACAGTGGAAGACTCCTGGCATGGAAGGTATGGTAAGGGTATCTCCCCTTTTTTTAGGGCCTCCGTCTCCTTTGGCCTTTGTACCAGGGAGGGAGAGTACAGTGGTGCCTGCCTTGCCCCTGCTGCTTGTGGACATGGCTGGCGTGGACCCAACAAGGGGAGGTCTTGTGTCCTGGGATCTGGGGAAGTTGAGATGTGTCTCTGCATTTAAGATGACTTCATTTTAAAACTAAATTTACACACATAACCCTAGACCAAATGTACAAAAGGATGCTTAAATTAAGCCCATTAGTGTAAGCTGAAAGCTTTGCTTTTTCCCCCTCTAGCAGTTTCCTGTTCTGTTCTCTCTGCTCTCATGATGCCTCTGTGAGTATACTTAATTGCAATTAAAGACAATAAAATTTTCAGGGTAGCGACAGATTCTTTGCTAACTTGACCATGCGATGCCTGCCAGCAAATTCATTACATAAATTCAGCTGTGGCGATCAAAACAGTGAGTTGTAAGCATGTGCCCAGTTCCATTTGTTGCACTGAAAGCTTTGTTTTAATTCCTGCTTCATCCGTTGCTGGAAGCCATTTGTTCCTTGAGCGACTTGAAGTAAGGCTTTATAGGGGGAGGAAATGCAAAACTTGGGTCATTCCGGAAGAGCCAGCAGGCTGATAAAGAACAGGGGAAGCAAAAGCATCTGTGGAGCCAGAATGGCAAACCTGACACTGTGGCTTAGCTGATGCCTTAGGAGCAACAAAAAAGGGAGGTCAATAAACAGATGCTGGTAGCATGTGTCTGGGAGCTGTGAGGTGGCCAAGCAAGCTTTGGGCTCCTCAGCAAATACAGGCAAATGCTCACCCTGACTTGCATATGTGCATGCACACATGTGGATGCTCCATACTGTGGCAGCTCATTATGGATTCCCACAAGAAAGCCATTAGGGAGGAGTTTTTAGCTGTTCTGATGTGGTCATCTTGTTCTTGTAAAAGAAAAGTTGGTCTGTTTGTTTCATGCTGGTTTTATTTTTTCAGAGGGCGGGAATCATTATAATGAACTAGTGCTGTGAGTATACACATAATACTGTATCCCTGTGTACACAGTCTTTCACCATGAGTCCAGTGAAAATGGAGCCCCAAGCAAATGGGGCTTTCCAGACCTGTTCATCAACTACTGCGCTGCATTGACCTGCAGAAAAAGTACAGTCAAGGGAATTTTTCGCCCAACCCTGCTTTTCTTCTGCATCTTCTGCCTCAAGCCATGGCAGTCGTTGCCTGCCAGTCTGCAGAGGGCGGTGCAGCATCAGTTTGACCAGACTTATGGTCCTTTAGATTTTCATCATCCCGAGGCTGCCTGTGGTCACCAAGTTATGGCAGGGGTTGAAGGCTGAGATGAGGCCAAAGCTAGAGGAGAAAATGAAAGGACGAGACCATACACACAAATGTATTTCACAGTGCAGGCACTTCATGCCGGCTGCTTAGCAGCTGAAGAAATAGGAGACTGTGATGGATTTCACTTTCCTGTTAAATCCTGCTGCATAGGAAGCGACAGCTGGTTATTTCATGAGTTTGTCTGGGACTCAGAAGCCTTGAGTGTAAATCAGCTTTAAAAGGCAAGAATGAAATCTTCAAGCTAAAAAAAACCCCAGCAACCACACGCTCATCTGTTTTTCAGACTTCAGTTTGCATGTTACCGTTGCCATTTTCTGGAAAAAATATCTCACTAGTCTCCATGAGACTACCCATGAGAATTCTTGGGTATTTGTGCCAAATAATCGCTTTGAAATCTATGCTCTCTTCTATCCAGTTCTTCTTTGGGCTATTGGGGATTATTTGGGAATTGTTGTATTGAAACATCCATGCTGTCTATAAAGAGGGGCAGTAGGGTTAGAAGGACTTTCAAAGACCTGCAGTAGTTAAAGAGTAAAATAGACAGGACTCAAGCCTGGGGTATGGCATGGCTATAGATGCGCAAAAAGACCATAGCTAAGTAGTGCTGCTCTGCAGAGATCTCTGCACATGAGATTTATTCAGACAAAAAGTTTCTCCAGGTTTATTCTTTTTAAAATTACAGCCAGTAATGTTCAGACTTCTTACTCTTTCTGAAGATGCAGTTTAATGGAAGGATGTTGCAAAAGAATTTGGTCAGCCTGGAGGCACCCACTGATGTTTTCCACCATGCTCCAAGTCCTGCTTGGGGATGTGATGAACGTGCTGGGAAGTCCCCCGGGATTTACGAGCATGGGCTCTGAGCCAGGTCTCTTCCCTCATCAACCCGCCCTGGGCTTGGGCATACGCCTGCCCCAGGCCCCCTGTGAAGGTCTGGGAATGGGATGTTTTGCAGTTCGCTCAGGTGTAGGCTGGGGGCTGTGAGCAGCTTGAAAGCTGAATTCCACTCTTTGCCATTGAAATTTGTCAGAAAGGTCATTTCCTCACACACGTAACTGGAGAAAGCGCGCAGAATTGTTTTCCACCTTCGGTTTCCAGTTCAGCTTGTGACTGGAATGGAATTGCCAACTGAGTGTATTCCTATGGGGTTGGATTTTTTTCATGATACACCTTCAGTTTTTAAAATTTGCTCTCTTTTTCTTTAAAGCATTTGATTCTTCCTTGTGGCTTGTTGCAGTGGAATAATAGCAGAATGTGAAGAATTTGAAAATTTGCCTGAACTTTGCACCTGGATAAATTCACTGGGCAAAATCTTGCCTTTTTTTTTAACTAAATGGCATGTATACCAATGCTCCCTTGATGTATTTTGATATTTCGCCACAAGGACAAAGAAAAAAAAAACCAAAACACCTGGAGAATGCGGGCATCGATCCCGCTACCTCTCGCATGCTAAGCGAGCGCTCTACCATTTGAGCTAATTCCCCTGCCTTCTCGTCATTTCTGCCGGTGCATTTCTATTCTCTTCTCGCGAGACGCCGCGCGGCACCGGCCGTTACATGTCCCGTCCGGAGTTTCCACTGCGCCTGCGCGGGGGCGCGCCGGCTGGGGTTCGGCGGCGCGCGGCGGCCCGGGCTGGGCGCGCGCTGGAGGATGCGCGGCGGGACCAGGAGCTCGCGCCCGCCCGTGCGGCGCTCCGCTGTAAGGACCGGCGGGGACACGGAGCGGGCTGCGCATCGGGGCGGGAGGACGGGACGGGACGGGACGGGACGGGAGAAGGTTTGAGGTGCCCGGGCGTGCGCGGCGGGGTCCGCCCGGGGACACTGCGGCGTGCGGAGCTCGAGGGGAGCGTGCGTGAGGAAGCACCGGGCGGG
>VXBL01002257.1:110489-187563 GCA_013400195.1 Aramus guarauna
TGATTTGCATCTGGCAGAGACTCTGGCAGAGGTCTGGGGGGGGGGGGGTGTGTGTCCTTTGAGTCGAGGTGGGGCCGCATTGAGGTCGAAACAGAACAAAACCAAACCAAAATAACTGGAGTTCTTTCCCCCAGCAGCTGAAGCAGCACAGGAGGTATCTGTGATCACCTCGGTTGCTGTTAGGGGAGGCTTTGCCTTCCTGGCAGCCAGGCATGCTCCTTGGGACGTGGGGTGGTGAGCTTTCACCTGCCTTCCCCAGCCTCGCTGCTCTCTGGGGGCGCACCAGGTGGCACAGGTATGGCCTGGGTGCCCAGTGGGCAGCTGGGGGAGCCTCCAAAATACCTGCTGCCGGGGACATAGCTGGCAGGGCTGGTGGGACAGCTGGGTTTGGTCCCTGTGGGTGGCAGGGTCAGTTGGAGATGTGGCAGCTCAAGTTCCTGAATTAGTGAACCAACTGCTTGCAGTTGGTTCCCCTCGCCCCTTGACTTGCGATGCCTCCGTTAAAAACAACACCCAAAAAAGTGAAATATGGCACCACAGTAAATCATGAGGTCTTTTCCCTTAAGAAATGATTCCGTTTGCTCTTGTGCTCCAACTGAAGTCAAGTTAAGGGCAGCATTTCCCTGTTGGATGAGGAAGGAGATGTTTGGTCTGGACCTGGGATCTTTGGCACCTGTCAAAATGGTGAATGAGGGCATGTGCTGGAGCCTTCTGGAGAGCTGCATGGACCGGCCAGGATTTGATGCCCTGTTTTTGGCAGGAAAAGATGATGCACTCGATTAGGGTGCATGTTGCAAAGTGCTTGAGAGCATCGGGACCTTTCTCTGCCAGCGCCATGCTGAGAAAAAGAAGACTATTCGTGCGCTTGACACTTGTCCTTTTTCATATGTTGCATCTTACTTTAAGGGCTTGTGAAGAATGATCTCAGCTTTTTGGAAACTGTCCTGCCTTTCGTTTATCGTTTTCAGGGTTGTGAGCCTCCTTCTTGTTTGTTTGTTTGTTTGTTTTAATTTGTTTTTTTTTTCCAACAGACATGTTCTGAAAGACAGGTTTATCTTTTTAAAAAACACCCAACAGCAACCAAACAAGAAGGCGGCCACACCCGTCCAGCAGTATGATTTCTTATCTTGGACCTTTACTTGTAATTCTGACGGCTCCTTACCTTTATTATTATTTTAAAAAGAAAGTCGTTTTCTTAGCTAAGCTATTCCGCTGGGTGCCAGGCTGAAGAGCGTTGCACATGCATCATATCTTTTTCTGATGTCCTCCTGTCTCTTTTACACCACTCTGAGCTGCAGGACCCCATAATCTTACCCGTAGGCTTTTTTTTTTTCCCCTGATATGCAGAAAATAGGGGGATACTTAAGAGGATGTCCTGCTGGCAAATCTCACCTTCGATGCAAGTAATAGTGTTTCACCAGCTTGGTTTTGCAAAACATCAAGTTGATGCTGTGGAGCCACAAGAACTGTTTCAGGCTGTGTTTTGCATAGACGCTGTCGGATGTGAGGCTTCACCGCCTGGGTGTTACATGTGTGTTTCCTGTCACGGGGCAGCGTGCCTCCCTAAATCGTTATATTGCTGAGAGCAACTGGCAGAGCAAATGCAGGGTGAGGGGGAAGAGAAGATTGCCTTCAGCCTTGCTTCATCAGTCCCAGACACAGTCTCCCTCATTTGCTCCTTGTGCGGTTTAGTAACAGGGCTGTGCAAGATCTTTTCTCAGAGCAAAACCTCTTTTTTTTTTCCCCTCTTTTTTTTTTTTTTCCCCCCCAAAGAATTAAAATGACACTGAACAGTGTGTATTAAGATTGACTTTGAAACTCAGAAGCCAGTTAGTCTTTCACAGTCATGCTGGAGTAATTCCCATGCTTGCTTCTGCATTTTAATTACAGGAGAGAGTAGTTCAGCTCCCACAGTTCAAGCTGTTGCAAGGGCACAGCTATACTCTGCAAATTTTTTTATTTTTTTTTTTTTTTTTTATATTCTGCAAATCCCCTTGCTATCTTTTACTTGCTTTGGCAGTGCTATGCACCTGGGTCTCCATACCTGGGGCAAACATCGTTCAGGTGCTGGTGAATCTCCTTGCATTCCCTCCCTGCCAAAGACAATGAAGTCCCTTTGCAGGTGACTGGAAAAAAAAACGCACCCAAACAAACCTACAGCTGCTCTGTGCAAAGAACAGCCCCCAGAAGTGCTGAAGTCACGGTGCTATCTGCAAAGCTTTGTGGTAGGGTTGCTTGCTGCATTCCCTTTAGCTTTTGCCAGCTTGTGGCACCAACTATTGTCCATTTTATTGGGTGGTGCAAAGGTGGTTTAAGGGACTGGTTCATGCCATGCTGCAAATTGCTCAGCATAGCAGTGCAATAGCTGCTGTGTGATGGAAGGCAATTTTCTAACACGTGCAAGATAGTCTCCCATACTGAGGTTAGCAATCTTGGCTAGTTTGCTACAATACGCCTCCCCATTTTCCATAGCACTGGATATTTCTGAAACAACTATTCAGACTTGAGTGCTTGCTCTAATTTTTGAGGTGGATGAGTGCTCCCCTTAGCTGTGGGTTTGCTTTGACACCCTTGGTGTCAGATATTTGCAGAGGGGCTGGTGCAGATTCACCTCCCTAAGTGCCGTGCTTCCTGGCTCCGCATCCCGTTGAGTTGCTCCTGCGCGTGCCATCCCCCTCTGTGCTGCAGGAGAGCTAAATTGGGGTTGGAAGAGAGCTGGCAAGAGGCCTTGGTATTCCTAGAAAGATGCTGATTGTCCTGGACAGTTTGGGTTTGTTTCTTTTGTGTCCCTGGCTCTCATCACGGGGTCGGGCTCCTTAGGTTAGGGCAGCAGCTCGTTGGAGGATGGAGAAACAGCGCAGGCTTTGCGGGTTGAGGCTGGAGTGGTGCCATCCCAGCCTGCCTCTCTGAAGTGTTAAGTCTGAAGCAGCCTGCCTGGTAATTCCATTAATGGGAGCCTAGTGCTGAAGAGATAAATGTAATTCCAGGGTAAAGCTGACACTCAGGCTCAAATGAACAGGATTTGCTGGTTCTCCCGGGTGCACCGCTGTGAGTAATGTACCCCTGTATTACCCACAGACAGTGTTTAAAGTCTAGATGTCAGCGTAAAGACTGGGCAGTGATAAAAAAAAAAAATAATGCTGCTAAATCTGTGTGTGAAGAAATCCTCAGCTCTGGAGCCTAGCTGTCTCTTTGCAATGGGTTTTACCAGGAATAAAAATTTCCTGCTTAACTCCTGACGTGCAGGATGACACAGAGCTGAGCAGCCAGCTGATTCAGGAGACAGCTTGCATGGGATACAGCCAGAACAAGCTCTCTGTGTATAATCTATGCAGAGAAAAAATGATACCCTGTGTATATATGCCAGAAAGCTTGCAAGCACATTAGAGCTAGCCACCACAACTGCAAGTAGCACAAGCTTCTCCACATTTTTGGGCGTTGTGGTCCACGCTTGAATTCAGAGATTAATGTCCCAGCCAGATGTTTTTCCAGTCTGATTTCTTTTTTTTGTAGTCCACATCTTCCTCTTTGCATTTGTATAATACCCTCTTGCCAACGTGAGCAAATCGTGCATTGAAAAGGAATTGTTAATTGGGATATTTTTAGCTTTTCTTGTGGCTTGGATCCTGGAAATCAAACCTGGGAGCCAGCACTGTTCAGCTTTATGCAGAGGAGCTTCCCGTGCCACAGGTGGTTGCCGAGCAGTTGCATGTGACGGGGTGGGAGCTCACAGTGCCGATGGACTCTGGTGCTGTGGTACCCCAAAAATCAAGCAGACGAAGTGCTTGCCCCTGCCTTTTGGAGCTCAGCACAGGATTTTCCTTGTGGGGAACTACTTGTCGTCAGTCAAAGTGGGGGGAAAAAAATGGTCCATGAAGAGGAAGCAGGCGCCAGGGATGCTCAGTCTCCCATGTTGCCTGCATTACGCCAATTTTGCCTGAATGTCTGTTGGTACAAATCTGATCTCCTTAGGACTTGGGGCCCTGCTGGCATCCTGACAGCAGAATTAAAGCCAACTTGCTCAGAAATGCTTATTTGTTGGTGTATTCAGCAGCTTGCTGATGCCTCCTCTGCTGAGAGAGGTGTGGGGGAGATTTGCTTGTTCAGCAAAGTGGGATGGACGCTTTGCTGGTGACTTAGTAAGCAGGTGGGACAGCTGTCCAAAGTCTGCAACCTGCTCATACATCTCTTACTTTTTCTTTGTAGTAGCTGTGCAGATGTGCCTGGCTTCTTTATGCACACTGGGCCAGCTCACTCACCAGAAATCAGTGGAATCTCATTGAGAGTTGCTGCTTGGCTCGAGTTTTTAAATCTCCTGCCTTCCCTTCAGTGCCCTAATCAGTGAGGGTCATGCTTTGCATGCCTTTCCCCGGCTGCTAAAGCTGCAGCCTACCAGGCGCGTGGAGGGTGTGCTGTGGAAACCCGTGCGGCAGTTGCCTTGACCAAGCATGTGAGAGCCACGTCTGCCGTACCCTGCAGGATGTTGGGGGGATGCAGGTGTCAGTCTGAGCTAGTGCAGTTGCTTTTTTTGCCCCCCTTTTTTTTTTCCCCTCCCATTTGTACTGTAGCTGACTACACAAGTTTTAGTTCAGTAACGTGGTTTTCTCTTCCCAAGATAAAATTTTTGAGCATCTCCTTTACTGCTTTCATCTGATAAGGACTTGAGTAGAACAAAATTGCACGGATAGTGAATTGTGTATCTTGTCAAACATTTCAATACAGAGTAGACAAGGAGGAAATAGGTAAGAAAATGACCTGCATGTTTAGAAATTCAGTTTCTCGATTTGTCTGTGGTGTTATGTTCTTAATGTTTCTTCCCTCCCCTCTCAGTTCTGTGAGTCAAAACTGGTCATGAGAGCATCATTATGTGAATGGGGGGGAACTTATCTGAGAGGATGTAATATGTTTGTTTCTCTGGGTGGTAATAAAGTGGGTCAGAAATGTTGTGTGCACTATTGCTGCCAATTACAGTGCTAACCAGATAATGTTACTGAAATTGTCTCAAAGCATCACTGTTTTTTTTGCTCCCTGACTTGCTGCATGAGTTTCACAGGGAAACCTATATCTGATCTGCAAAGTATTGATTTGCTTGATTGCTCTGCTGGCCAAGGTGCATGGTTGAGCCACCTTCTTGCTGCCTTGGTACCACAGTTTGGGTGGCCTGGCACTGAATTTGTTCCTTACGGAAGTATTTTTGAGTCACATCTGCATCCCCATCTGGTTTGCAGCATAGCTGACTAGGCAGCTTGTACCAGCACAGCTGCGGAGGAATGCCCTGAGCTGTTGCAGACTGATGCCCATCACACTGTACCCTAGGAGCTGGTAGGATCATCACGTGGCCTCCTGGACACTCCAAGCCTGTTTGCTCTAGATGTCTAGAGGCTGAGCAAATAGAGCCTGATAACATTGTCCTTCTGACTGTCCTGAGCTTATGCTGTAAATCCCACGGCAGGCTCTGCAGGTCATGAATTGAGGATGCTGAGCAGTGCTAGAGAGAGGTACTTTGAACAGCACAACATTTGGTGAGCAACGTTTCCCTAGTGCTAGGCTCTAACAAGACACCTGTTGAAAAGCCACAAGCAACTGGACTTGGTGTTAATTCATGTTGTGGTATCAGAGTCAGCTCCTCTGGGTTCTCTCTAGTTTTTGAGGCTGGAGATCGTTTGACACTGCATCTGATCAACTTTGGGGTGTTTGAGGAGTGAACTGATCGGTGTGCTTTGGTATCTCTGTGTGGTGAAGAGATCTGGCTGGAGGCTGCTCAGGGTCTCCCATACTGCAAGAGAAAGATGCCATGAAATACAGCGGGTGGGATTTGAGGTTGAATTGGGAGTGGGAAGCAGGAGGATATATAGAATATAGCTGAGAAAACCAATAGCCTTCAGAAGACCTTTACCGTTAAAAGGGTTGAACTTGTTTCCAGCTGACATGTTTAAAATGTGATTAGCTACCTCAAAGTGGGGTGCTGTAATCTGGTTTCTGTGGAAAAAATTGCACAGTGTGTGTGTTGAGACAAGGGGCGGACTCAGCTCAGCAGGTGTGCGCGTTGCTCTTGGGCCTGGTCTGTAAATCCCCTTGTTTATTCTGGCCTTTTGCAGACTGGTGAGAACGCAAGGAGCTTTCCCTCAGCATGCTTGTAATGTCCAAGGGTCTGGATGGAAGTCATCATTGTCCTGCCCTCTCGGCCTGGGGGCAGGCAGAGGCTCGGTGGCAGCCAGAGCTTTTCTCTCCAGTGTAGACTGGATGGAACAGGAGGGAGATGGGGGGGGGGGGGGGTGGTGTGTCTCTGCCCCTCTCTGGCAGTGGTGGACTGTAGTCAGCCCCCTGTGTGTCTGTGGAAACTGTTTTCCAAGTAATCTGTTGGGACTGTACGGCGTTCTCTTCCCTTAATGCTTTCCTGCCTTGGGCATGGATGCTGGCTGGATCTCCACTGACCCGTTCCTGTGGAAGGTCAAAGCAGTTCAGTCCTTGGGGGATTAAGCAGTTATCTCCCGCAGGGTGCCAGATCTGGCTGTAGGCAGCTGGATGGGCAGAGAGGTCCATCCCCAAAGAGGCTGGGCAGGAGGGGTGATTGCCCCTGCAGCCCTTGGCTGGGAAACACATCGCTGGTCTTCAGTTTGTGGCTCCAACAGTGCTGCTGGTCCATATGCTCTGACTGCTGGAAGTGGCAGGCTTAGAAATGAAAAGACTGGGTTAGCTGGTATCCTGCTTGAGCTGACAGAGCATGAATTTAGCTCTTCTTGTTTGATTTCAAAAACTTATACTAAGAAATGAGCAAGTGAGGCTGTGTACCAGGGGCTACTCCCACTGCAGATGTCTGCTTGCAAAACTGTGTTACAGGAGACCTCTGAGGAGGTGCAGCGAAAGGGCTGGCTTGATCGCTTTGGCAGCTCATCTTTTGACCCAGGCGTGGGCATTGTTTCCATCTGTTATGAGTGGTCGCTTGCGTCTCTGTGAGTGCGATGAGCTGCTTTTTCCTGCAAGCCAAGGACCCGTGATCTGCCCCAAGACCCTGCTGCCGGGAGGTGGCATGCAGGTAACTGAAAGGTCCCCAGCATAAATGTCGCCTGTGTGATGGCTTTTGTGTCCTGCCTAGCATCCGCTCTGCGGTTACAGCTAGTTGCAGCTGACATTGAAAACTCTGCTCTTTAAAAAAATGGCCTGAATTACTCTGTTGTGATTTGTCTTTTTTTTTTTTTTTTTTTTTTCTTTAAAACTAAGATAAGATGAATTTCTGCAGAGGTGAAAGCTTGAGCTTTGTAGTAAAGTCCATGATTTTCTTAAGGATGCTTTGGGATATTTCTGGGGTGCCCATGTGCACAGTAACAGTTATCAGGAAAACTGAGGACGGGGCAGTTGGAGATGCGTGGCTGGTTAATTGAATTCAGTGCCATGGAAACACAATTTGAGTAGCTTCGTGTTTTTTCTGGTGGGGGGAAAAAAAGCTGCATTAAGTGGAGGAGCAGCTTGGGGTGTTTGTTTACAGGAGGCTTGAATGTGAGGGTTTAAACTGTGCTCGTCTGTTTGTGTCAAGAGCTGGTGGAGTTGGTGGTTTTGGTGTGAGCATGGCAGTGATTGCTGACAAGGCTTGCCTGGGGGCCCTGGGGCAGCTTCGACAGGAGCCGGTGTGAGTAATGCTGTGTAAACTTAGAGAAACAACAGAGGATTAGCTCTGCTTCCTTCACCTCTGCAAGGAGTTAGGGGTGGGGGAGCTCCATCAGACTGCTGCTGGGATGTTTGCATGTTACTTCGGGGGATGCCCGTGCATCAGCTCCCTCCACTCAGCACAGCTTCGTGGCATGTACTTTTTTAGGTGAGCATTGTGCTCTTGCTGGTTTTGGAGGTGAGATGGCTGGCTGGGCTGTGAAGGCTTGTGCTGGCAGCCTCTCCGGTACCCTGAGCTGCACGTGGGTCCATCGGAACCCCTCCATCCACCCCTGCGCTGGAGGAGAAGCTCAGAGGGGGCTCAGGCCATGCCATGTGGGTACCACGCAGGGCTGTGCTGTGCTCTCCCTCTGTGCTCCTGGTGCTGTTGAAGAAGGTCACATCTCAGGATAAAGGGCTGGTTTAGAGTTTGAGACGGTGCTTCTTTTTTTCTGTCCCGGTTTTACAGGGTTTCTCTGCAAGAAATTGGAAAATCCCTTCTATGGGCTGCTGTGACAGCCTCAGAAATGTCGAAATGGATTTGAACTTTGGTGTTGCAAAGGGCTTTGTGTATTTATTTTCAGCCTCCTGCTGTCTGCTTTGCTTAAGAGCTTTTGCTAGATCCTTCGCATATGCTTGTCCTTGCTCCTCTTCTCCTGAAAACCGTTTGAGAACACCCTTCAGCTATGGCAAAATACACTCCCCCCTGAAAAATCCCCAAATATCTTGGAGAGATTTTGTTTTATGGCTATTCCTTGGTAAGCTGTGAGGCTTGCATAGCTGTGGTGTGTTGCTGTTTGGGTGCATCAGCCTACTTCGGAGACCTCAGGTAGCATTTCACCAGGCTGTTTTGGATGGGTCTTTAGAAAAGTGAGTGGCTGGGCATATTCAGCAGTGAATGGAGCTCTTAAAGTGGTTTTTAAGTGACTTGGCCCTGTGTAAAGACAAAGCTATTGACGGGTTGAAGCATCTAGCTTGAAAGCCTCATCTAGGTTTCCAGATGTACCACTGTACCATCTTTCTGAGGTCGTGCTTCCCATCAACTTTAGCTGATCTCAGGCTGTTCTCCTGCCAGAAAACCTTCCCTTTTATTTTCTTCTTTCTGGGATGACTTCCAGTTGGATCAAGCAAACAATGGTTGCTACCACAAGCATAGAGATGACTGGGATTGGTAGAAGGGGGAGGAGGGAAAAGGCAGGACTGTCTGTTTTGGCAGCAAAGGATAGTTGTGGGTCAGTTAAACTGACGAGCATCTGGGAGTGGGCTCAGCTTGCTGAAGGGCAGCTGTGCGGCCCCGTGATGCACTGGCACAGTTTCTACCCCAGTTTTCCTTTGTGTAAAGGAGGGGTAAGGATTGCAAAGTGTGTTAGTATTTCTGGGAGGCTACAATGTTGGTAGAGTCCTTTGAGGTGTGCTGCCAACTGACTTTGTGTACATGCTGAAAACGTTCTGCTTCCCAGTTAACCCAGTGGAGGTATACCTCTGGGAAGAATTTGCGTACAACTTTTAAATAAAATCCTCTGCTGAACATACATTTGATCTAATATTCCCCTTGATGAGGGAGAAATTTTTTATGATGAGGGTGGTGATGCACTGGCACAGGTTGCCCAGAGACGTTGTGGATGCCCCATGCCTGGGAGTGTTCAGGGCCAGATTGGATAGGGCTTTGAGCAACCTGGTCTAGTGCAAGATGTCCTTGCCCAAGGCAGGAGATTGGACTAGATGATCTTTAAAAGGTCTCTTCCAACCCAAACTGCTCTGATTCTATGATTTCTCTGCTTAAATATGCTGCAAACCCGGGCCTGATGTGTTAGTGACTCTCTAGGAGGGAGCAGGAGAAATCCTGCTGTCCTCTTCTCTTCTAGCTGTAAGGCTAGGGGTAGGTTTATTTTCCTGCCCAACTTGTTATGAACATTTATCTGACCCATCTTGGGCTGAAAAGCCATTGTGTTAAGTGCTGGTTGCAAGTATATTACTGCCTTGACCATGACTTCCCAAGGTCTGTTGGCTGTGGAGATGGTGTGGTTTTGGTAGCTCTCTCGACACCTAACCATATCTCAGGAGTTCATCAGATGTGTTTGTGTTGACAGGGCTGTGCATCTTCCTGTTAAAAGCAGCACAGGCACTCAGCCTTGCTGTTGGTTATGGGGGGCCAGAGCTGTTTGCTTAAGCTTGGAATTGCTCATGTTGCAAGATCATCACAGGAGGGGGAAAGAAAATGAGCATAAGCCTCTTAAAGAAAACTTTATTATTTCTCAAAGCTGGCAGGAAACACCCCATCCCCCTGTTCAGGCTTCATAGTAGGGTTTATTTTATGGTGGGTGTATATCTGCTTGTGACAGGGGCATTATCAAAGCTGCACACTCAGGCTTGGGGTCTGGCAGGTCCCCCAAGGGCACGTGCCTGCTCTCTTGGCCAGTGCCACTCTTCTCTCTTAGTGCTTATGGTGTGGGGCACTTCTCTGGTTGCTCTTGCTATGCAGAGCCCTCCTATTTCTTTGCCCCGTCACTTTGCTTGCACCATTCTCTCCTGATCTGGTGATGCTTCCTTCTCCCTTTGTAGGTCACCTGGTATCACTCAGTCCTCTGCCCCTATGCTTCATAACTTTTTCTTAAGATTCTGGTGAAACTTTATTTGCCGCATTAGATGAAATAAAATGTTGTCATGACTCTGTAGCACTAGTTCAGTCTGCTAACGAGCAACGTGTCATGACGTCAAGGTCAGAAAGAGTTTGGGGTGGTGACACTGAGAAATGCGTGTTTTGGTGGACAAGTGGGAGCTACAGAGGGCCAGCAAAGAAGCTTTGCAGGCATGTGTGTGCCATCCATGCTCTTGATTGCCTGGAGCATGATCTTGTCTCTGGGGAGGAGCAGTCCTGGGGCAAGTGATGCACTGCGCACTGCAAGAAGGGAGTTTGGGAATGGGGGCTGATTCCCTAGCACTCAGCCAGTATATCTGGCTGCTGTGGGATAAAATGCTTTGAGAGCTGTAGTTGCTTTGGGAAGGCAGGCCAGGCCACCTTCATAAGGGTTTCATTAAATCCAGCAGCACTTAGAGAAGCTACAAGCATCTCTGTTTGCCTTGCTCGGCAGTACCAGGAGGGGAGTAGTTTCAACTTTGCCAGTGATGTTTCTGCAATGTTGTCTAAGAGTAGCAGTTGCATTGGGAAAGCTGTTAGAGGAAAAAGGGGCCAGAGGAGGAAGGGAGAAAAGGTTGTCTGCAGGGCAGCTGTGCTGCTCTCCCCTACATGCTGAGCCCTGGTGCTGGAGTGGGTTGATGCCAATGCAGATGAAGTCCTACAAGGCTAATGGAGCACCTTTAGATGTAAGCTGTGTGAAGCTAAGGTATGAATTTCCTTGCCGCGGGAAGAAAGTTGTCTTTCTGTACTTTTATAAATAAGCAGCCACTAAAGATTATTGGAAAGGTTGGATTTATCATGTTATTTCTGCCCTTATAGAGACCTTATGTTCCACTGCAGAACAGTGTTCAGTTGCTGACTTAAAAAAGAAAAACAGAATACCCTCCTGGAGGTACCTAACACGAGTAAATAACTCTTGCGTTTTGGCTAGAGTGGTAAAGTAACAGGGAGAGCAATTATAAATGGTGATGGAAAATTTGTGCTTGAGGCTGGAGTCCAAGGTCTGTGCTGTGGTCTTTAGCATTGTTTTTGTCCTTAGAAATGCCTTCAGCCTTTCCATAATGGGAAAAGAGAAAGGGGAAAATGGGGGGCCAAATGGATTACAGTTTTTCTCAGTTCTTTAAATACTGGCTGGCAATGGCTGATGTATGAGTCACTCACAGACACTAGGCAAAACAAGCAAGTCTCTTTTTCTCAGTCCAAGGTAAACCAATGCGCTGCATGAGTAAGTTTTCTCGCAGTTCATAACAAGGTCCAGTTGGCAGGAAATATATGAGATGTTGTTGGGCTGATCCTGTATCTTCCCCTTGCCAGTTTGGTGCTTTGACTGGAGAAGTTGTCCCACCCTGTTTCCTTACCTCCCCTCGCTTCAAATCCTTTCTCTGTTACAACATGCTTGAGGACGGTTGTTCATCCACCATGTTCGTTGCTGTCCCTCAACTGTTGCATGAACAGAACGGGAAAAGTAAAACCGTATTAGATGCGGTGCCTTTTGCTTCAGTTGTATCCTCAGAAAAATGTCTCATTATGGCTGCTTAGAACTGTTTGCAGTAAAACATTTTTTTTCTGATGCCTCCTCTTCAGCATGCAACGGGCGCTTTGCATGCCAGGAGCGAGGTGTTTCTGCAGCCCATGGAGCTGACTTCTGTCTGTCACAGCTTTTGCTCAGTGCTGCTAGATGTCTTTTGTGTGACTAATGTACAAAAGCTTTATAAAGCAATCAGCGTTAAATATAAAACCATTTACATTATGAAACCATAATGATGAATCAATAATAATAATAATGATGATCAAAAAATGGAAGCAGCCTGGCTCTGACATCAGATGGGATTCATCTGCTCTGCAAACTAGAAGAAATTGCACAAGTGCTGTGGAGCAGGTCTTCAGCAGCAGCTCAGGGAGAGGAGTAGGGGAGTTGTGCAGGTGACTGCTTCTACTCCTCTTTTCTGCCCCTATTTAGATGTTAACTTCAGCGCATTGACCATTGAGGAGGCTTTGCTGGATGAACATCCTTGGTTTAGGACTCATTGTCTTGCCTTTTACCTTGGCTTCCTTCTGTGATTTTTGGAGAAGTCTCGTGACAGCCTCGTGCCAGGTACCTCTGCTGTGATGCCAGGGCTAGGGCAGGACTGTGGTCAGGGCAGGGGTCTAACACCCTCCCATCTCTTGCGAGGTTGCCTTGGCATCCTTGCCTTTCACCAGCTGGTTCTTATTAATATCACTAATTACTATTCTCCCTAATGCTTACAGGATTTGCCAGTTCCTGTATGCCGATGGGGATCGTGTTCTGGCTCCTTGTTGGTGCCTTAAGAGAAGCTGATGCTCTGAACAGGTATGTGCTCCTGGTGAGGGGGAGAGGGTCTGTATGTGTCCAGGAGTAAAATGTGTGCAAGTTTTGCCTTATGGATGTGGATTGACAGATACTGTGGGAAGAGACCACTGTGCAGTGAGTAGGTTTTTTCCATCCAGATGTGTTGTGAAAACACCCAGGCAGAAGGTAAGGTTGGCACTGAGCCTTGCTGACAGCCCTCTGAGGAAAGCACTGGAAAACACCGTGTTGCTGCAGAGCGGCTCCTGGGAGGCCACGCTCCTTGCTAACGCAGGCATGGCCTTTTCCTTCTCGTAGCACCAGCTGGGAATCCTGGTCAAGCTCATGGCTGCCTGTGCCGCTGCTACGCCCTCCGGCTTTGCTGGCCTTTGGTAGCTCCCCCGTAGCGTGCGTCTGCCTGCCGTCCCGAGTAGGGGTGAGAGGAAGCTGTTTTCATGTTGGTATGCAACCATGAACAAATCTGTTGTTTTCTTAATGTACAGCAAGAACAGCTTGTAGTAGCTTATTCCTCCATGGATAATTACTGCTGTGCTCTGCCTCAGAAGCAGCAGAGTAGTGCCTCCACTGCACTGCCTGGTCCATCCTTTTGCCTGAGTTATTTGATGTATTTATTGCTTTAAGGCATCAGTGCTCAACTGAAAAATCTCATCTGCACTCTCTGCAACTGTTGGGTAGTGTAAGAGAATTGCTTGAACTGTTTGTAGTCACCAAGATGCAAGACTGCTTTCAGTGATGCCCTGTGCTGTACTAGCAGCAGGTTCATTTGCACCTCGATTTCAATTCCTGCATTACTTTGAGGAGGACAAAATACAGGGCTGGGTTGCAGGCTACTCTTACTAACTGGAGTTATGTTCCCAGCTGACCAGAGGTGTGTGTGCAACCACGGGAATTGGAGTGGAATGTTTTGCCATTTTTGGTTGCTCAGGGGAGGTCTAAGAAACAGGTCGATGGGTGCTCCTGCTGGAGCATTGATGGACAAGGAGGGATTTGCCTGGCATGCCAAGCTCAAGCCTACAGCTTGCCATAAGAGCTTACAGAGCAAAAGAAGCTCCGTCTGCAAGTGTCCATCCCTATGCATCTCATTCCAAAATGGCATTGCCTGAATGGACCATTTGATTGTAGGAGGACGTAAGCGTGACTTGCTGCATGAAGCTTTCTCAATCTCTAAAAAAGTGAAATGGATTCATTATGGAAAGTGATCTTTCTTGAAAACCTGGTTCCTCCAGGACTGTCTGGGTGGTGCGGGAACGCGCTGGATGAGTAGGAGTCAGGGAGGAGCTGTTGCCACCTAATTCCCTTGTATTTCCCAGGCTTGTACCATGCAAGCAGATGTGCTCTCTGCTTCAGAGCTTAAAGCAGAGCTGGTTAGTAGAGTGCTGTCTGTGCTTCCTGTGCTAGCCTTCTTGTTGTACTTTCCTTTTCTAAAATTAATTTTCTAACGTAAAAGGCATCTTCTCAAAGGGAGAACCGTAATGAGAAGGGGAACAGCAAAGGGAGGAGTGCCTCCATTTGCTAGCAAGCTGTTGCAGGTGTGTCTGAGTCAGAGGGAGTAAGCACTGAGTCAGGGCCCCAGACTCCTGGTGACTCAGGTGCCAAAAGCCCAAGTCATTCTCTTACGTGCCTGAATTGCAGCAAATTTCCTGTAATGGAGTTATGCCACCTGTAGCAGCCGTGTAGGGACTGGCATGTCATCCTCTTTCTCCTGTATGAGTTATGAGCAGCTCAGCTCACAGGGGATGCAGGCATGTGGTGGTGGCACTTCTTTCTCTTCCTGCCAAACAGGTGGAAACTTGATTTACCCCAGCACCCCCAACTCTACCTCTCTTCTTCCCCCCCCCCCCCCNATAGTTGCACCTGTCTATCTGTTGAGCTTGATGAGATTCTCATGCAAATCTGGAGGTTAAGTTCTCCTGGCAGATCTGCTTACATGCATTATCCACTACTACATCGTACTGGGAAGGGATCTATTTTCTGAAACTTGGTTTATTTTTAGTCAAGGCTTTCCCTGTCTAACTGGCAAAAGTTCAGCATTTGCAGCACAATTTGCAGAAGAAACGATTTCACCACATACTTGGGCTGGGGGAAGGGAGAGGAAATGTATTAGCTAGTGAAAAAGCTAAATGCTGACTTGAAAAAAATAGCTTGAGACACTGTTGTGAGAGCGTAAGGATGGATAATGCAAGTTGAGAACAGTGTTGCGTTTGCTGCAGTGAATAATTCAATCTGGGTTGCTCTTGTTTTTCCTCACAAAGGCTGCCACAGAGGTTAACCAACAGTGGATGAATGGGAACTGTTGTTCAGGGTCTGGTGGCCGCTGTAGTCAACCTTCTGGCCTGGCCCTAAGCAGTGAGTTAGCAAACTCACCTGAACTGCAGCAGCCATGGGAAGAGTACATCCATGCAGTGCATTGCGCTGTCCTGTTGCGCCCATGCTACTGAGGGTCGAGCTTTGTGACGGTACAGGCACTGTCATCCCCATGTTTAAGTACCCTTGTCAGATACCCTGAAATGAATAGGGTGGCACGTGGGATGTCCTGGGGCAGTGCTGTAGCTGTCTCCTCCTCTCGTCCCCAGCTCCTGCTCCAGGGACAAACTATCTTCATGTGCCTCATTGCTTTCACCAACTGCTTCTAACCATTCTGGGTCTTGAGCTGGCTTCTCATATGAACAACTACCCATCAGAGGTACAGAGATCTTTTCTTCTTGTTCTTGTATCTCCCCTGACACTTCCACCACTCCTTTTACAAAGGCATCTTTGGTACCGTTAGCTGTTAATACAACCAGATATGTGAGGATGACACCAGGGAGTGGACGACTGTGTTCAAAGCCTTTGATACTTACTCCTCTGACAAATGTGGCTTGGCTCCACAAATCCACATAAATGATTTGTTTGCTGCTGCAAGTTAACTCCTGCAGTTTGCTTTATCTTTCTCGCCGCCCCCCGCCCAAGCAGTCACTTGCACAGCAGCTTTGTCATGGTTCCATTAAGAAAACGAGGAGAAATTCTTGAGTTTCAATTTTCTTCTGAATATTTGGAAACCAGAAGAAAGAAGGGAAGTAGCACTAGACTTCTAGATGTATTCTGCATTTGGTCCAAGTGTGTATACATGCCTGCAGGTAACAGAGCCATATCTTTGTGAATGAAATTTTGAGTGCTATTTCAGTCACTGGGGTAGAAGCACCATGAGAATCAAGATAAGAGCATCCATCAACTGTCTAGAGCAGTAATCTTCCCAGGGAGAATTAATCTAATTTAAAGAATAAAAGAATGTTTGCAGTGGGGGAAGTCTCTGCCAATTCCTGCTGAGCTTCCTGAGAAGACTGGGAAAAATTAAGTGCCAAAACAACCCTTTTCTTGCCAGGGGCACGGGAGCTTATGTTTTCCTAAGACTTGTTATTATATTCCTATTGAAAAAACATCTGTATCAGCTGGCAAATTAGGATCGTTTCAGCTACTCAGTTTCCCCTGGTTCCCTGTGTGGGGGACTTGCTTATTGTGAACCTATTTGCCAATCCCCTGTCCATGTGGGATGCAGAATATCTTGCATGTGTCCCAGTGTTGCTGCAGGGGTCAGCCCGGTGCTTGCCATACCCCCGATGACCTGTGGATATAGAGGTTTCATAAATTTGAAGATTTTCCTTAGGGAAACTTTGTGGGTGGTGGGTTTTGGTTTTTTGGGTTTTTTTTCTTTGTTTTTTTTCCTTATATTGCTAATTATTTCAGGGACACTCCTATCTTATTAGTGCTTTCTCCTCAAATGGTATTCCTCTTCCTCTCTGTCTCTTGCCCTCAGAGGCTGGAAGAACCCAGATATGTTAGGAAAGCCAGTCTCTACTTTAAATGGCCTTAAGCATGTGAATATTCAGCTCGATTTCCTTTTATAGTGGCTTGTTACAAAATGAGCAGGAATCTTGAAGCATTCCTGTGTCAGCTTTTCTTCTGACCCTTGGGTGAAAGCAAGGAGGGTTTCGCTCCAGGAAGTGAGTGCTTGGAGGAGGAGGAGGTGTCCACCTCAAGCTTTGAGTACTGTGGTAGGAAAATATTTCTCCTATCAGTGAATTTTTGCTGATATTGTTGAACTAGGCTTCAAGTATGTGTGCATCCATTGTAATCTGCTGGCAAAGATGCTGTGAAAAGAGCCGTCCTGGGTTGGACCAAAGGCGCATCTAAACTGCATACGTCTGAAGCAATAGCCTGTCTAGTGGTGGTAGAGGAGCGGCTCTGGAAGGAGCTGGATGGAAGATGAGCAGCCCTATTGCAGACTCTGTCTGCTCTGCCTGACTTTGTGTCTTCACTGGCAGCCTCCAGTCCCAGGTAGTCTGGAAGACAAGGAGCAGCCACTTCTGTGGCTGAACACTGAAACCAAGGTCTGCATGGGTGGTTGCAGTGGTGGGAAGGCTGTCTGTGGGTTACCTGCAGTGAAGGACGGAGCTGACTTTTTGCAAGGTTCAGATCACCATTTTTAAAATCTTTGTTTAGCAGAGATGAGCAGTTGTGGCATGCAGATTCCTTCCTTGGGCAGCCCTCTAAGCATGACAGTGCCAATTTAAGTGTCTTTCAATTTGCTTTCACATGTGGAGATCTCATGTAGCCCTCATGGAGGGTCAGTGTTTGGTGCCTGTCTAAATTACTACTTATCCCTTGAGGTTGTTCTGCTCTGCTTTGCTCTGTAATTACTTGCCACGCATTGCATGCTTCCCAGCAGCTTTCACTGCAGTTTTTTAAAAGGGAAGATATGGAACAGTGGACATCTGGGAGGGCTGCTGGTAGTGGGCAGGGGGAATGGTTTTAGCCCTGATACCTGCATGAAGCATACTCTCCAGGCAGATCCCACTGTGACTCTTAATGAAGTTTCCCTTTCCTTGGCTTGCTTGTTGGAAAACCCTTTTCACTCTGAGTTTGATTTGGAAAGAGAAACACCCACACAGATGGCTGCTCTTCAGTTGTCATTCACGCTGGGATTTTTTATGTTCCTTTTTGCATTACCCTCAGGTGAAATCCAGGCTTGCTGCCAAAAATCATATCCCAGAATTAGAAAGAAACTAAACACTTAGGATATTCTGGTTTGTCTCTCTAAGCTAGAAATGCAATGGGCTAGCTAATATTTTATCAGTTCACAAAGGATTGTATTGCTTTTCTGTTTTGGCTATGTTTTGCTCCTTGCTTCAGACTGTCTGAATGATGCCACTTTTTCTAGACAAATGCCAGTGCTCTGCTTTGGAGTCCTGCTGATCTCGTCTGATAAGGGTTCTTTTTTTCATCCTAAGTAGCTCTCAGAAGAATTGCTGGATTGTTAAATCATAAGAAATATTTTTAGGTCTTTGAGTTACTGTAACTGAAGGCAAAGGAAGAAGACCAATAGCATTGCTGGAAGACTTGGGTTTGGTGTGCTGGTGACTTATGAAACTGAAGTTGCGTGGATCCTTTGGTGAGATCTAAGATTCTACGGATGGCGCCATCCACATGAACTCCAGTTTTCTGACCACACAGGATCTTTGGTCTTGCATTGCTCCTGGCTTTTTAGCCAGTGGAGGAAAAGCAGAGTTAAGTCATGGCTGGCTGGAGTGCAGCTGTGGTTGGACTTTACGCTCCAAGTGCCCTTGAGAGGATTCTGGAGGGTCCTGCACCGGGCTGCAAGGGTGCAGGAAGATGATGCTGAGGAAGAAGGTGGTAAGAGTACCCTGAAGGCAAAGGTTTCTGGTGCGTTTCTAGAATTGTGGCTTGCTGTCCACTTCTTTTGTTTATGTTCTCTAAACCTGCAAAATTGCTGTGGCAGAGCCTGTGGTAGGCTGGAAAGATGCCAGTGCAAGGAGGTGGCTGGTATTTCCAGATGTATTAACTCGTTCTTGAAATACTCATTTTTTTAAAAAAAAAGTTTTTTCTAGGGTAGCTGTTTTGGCAGCCTCGCTGGCCATGCTTTGAGTGGAAATAGGACTATCTGAAGGCTGCTTTAGGAGGACAGGGACTGGCACGTGTGTGGTTTACAATGATGCTGATAATGCTGCCATCAGCCTCTGTGTGTTTCCATACCTCCATGTTGCATGGTGAGGAACACGCCGAGGAGAAGCGCAGTCTCCCATTGATTTAGCAGGTTGCATTTAAATATGCTGAGATTTATTGCTGCAAGATCAGTGGTGGCTTGAAAGATGCCCCTGCTGTGTCTCTCCTGCAACGAGGGTTTTTTTAAAGGAAGGATCTGTGGAAGGAGACCAAGCAGCAGACACAAATTTTCTTTTAAGTAACGGTAGGGCAAGTGAGATGTTTGCTGCTGTTCCCATCAGCAGCCCAGTATTTATTCCTCATGTGCATCGTCCCATCCTGGGAGGACCCTCACCCTTTACGTTAGGAGGTGTAGCTTGTTTCTGAGACACGCAAGGATGAAGAGGGGCTCAGGCAGCTGACAGGCACCTCCTTCCCTTCACAATCAATCCTTCATGCCTTGTTTTCTGTGCCCCCTCCCGCGGTGCTAAGCAGAGACAGTCTCGAGGCGCGGCGCCAGCAGCCCAGGCATGGCGGCTGGGCTGGTCCCACGCCTGGGTGGGAGCCGTGGGAGGAGCAGGGTGGGGAGCGCCGGGCACTGCATCCCTGTGCACCCCGAATGCTGGGAGCTGCTGAAGCCCCCTGCGCTGGGTTTCTGGTAAAGGCATTCCTGGCTCAAACTGGGTAAAAACAAGGCTTGTGGGAGCTGAGTCAAACGGCTCGGCCACAGCAATTTTCATTTTGGTCTTTATTTCCTAGTGTGCAACTGCTGTAATTCTTTTGTGCTATTTCTATCATCCTCAATTTCTGAAAGTATGGTGGGGTTTTTTTTTTTTCTTCTTTCTTTCCTGAGTGTTTTCCAAAGCTATTGTGGTGGGCATTTACCCTTCCCTCCCAGCAGCAGCTTTCATTTTTGAATGAATAGCTCAGCATTGTTCGCATTGTCTTCCAATTTTATGGGCTTTTTTTTTTTTTTTATTTTCCTCCCTTTTGACTTCAACTAAAGCAATCTCCTAAATGCTTCTGGAGTCCTTTGGGTCACTTTGCAGAAAATATTTTTTTCCTGTTACGGAAGGTCTTGTATTCAAAGGTCCAGGGAGGAAAACTGCATTTGTAGCAGTTGCATTTGAATTTCTGAAAGCATGATTCTTGTGGGCTTTTTGCTTGGGTTTTGGCCAGGTTTCAGTTAAGATTGTGCTAAGTTAAGTTCAGCTAAGTTCAGCTTTAAGCAGGACTTTATAAGCTTGATGGAGTTGACTTTTGTCAAAACGTATCTAACGACATAACAAACCCTGCTGCTTCTGGTTTCTACATAGCATCCCACGTGTTAAATCTGTTCTACTCTTCCAGCCCAATGCCTATTCCTTCCCCCCCCAGTTCCCTTCAGAAATAACAGGTTATTATTAGGATCTGTACGCATGTGCCTTTACCAGGCTTGACATAGCTTTGCACCGAAGATGTTTATCTCTTTACCTACGGTGAACTCAGAAGCTGGACCCTATGGTCAGCATAGTGTACATCTGCAAACCTCTCTAGGTTTGTTCAGAGCGTGATCTTCTGGCAAAGACTTTAGGTATGCTTCCCTAATTTAAAATGAGCTGCAATAATGAATTTCTTCACTCAGATTTTTTTGGAACTAAATATCTTTAAGTGAGAAGTGGGCTTTATTTGTATTTTGGGGTTTTCCCCCTCCCCCTTTGAGCACTGAATACCAATGAAAGGCTTTGAGTTATATCAGCCTGGATAGATGGTATTTGTGGCATAGCAGTGGTGTCTCCTAGGAGGTATCTGAGTTAATACCCTCTCTGCTAACAAAAATTGACCTTGTCGAGGGGGACAAGATCTCCTTACTCGTTGGGTACCGGGAGTCTGCTGATCTGGCAGTGGGAGGAGCGTGATGAGCAAACTGCTCTGAGACGGGATGCAAGCCACCCACAGCAAGTCACTGAGATCATCTCAACCACCGGCTAATTACCATGGCCTCGCAGTGTTTGCAGCTTGAGATCTGATGCTCAGAAGATAAATTTCCTGAGTGTTAACTGTTTGAACGGTGCAATCCCAGTGCTTGCCACAGCTGTCCAACTGAGTTGGATGTGTTCTAATGAACAATATGCTCCTCAGCTGTTATGCCCCTTCAGATAGAAAAAAAAAAAAAATCAAGAAGGGGTGGAGTAGGGAAAGGGGCACATGTATAGATTAATAACCTTTTCTCAAGTTGCTGTTCTCATTTATCCTTTGAATTAGCTTTTTTCCAGTGTAACACCAGAATTTTGCAATAAAATCCATATGTGAGAAGCCAGTGGCACGTCTTCAGTCAAAACAGCCTCCGTCATCTGACTACTTAAATGGTCATAGAAAGATGTTTGGATTAAGCAACTAGAGGCCAAATGCATGTTGAATGAATTAGTTTCTCCTCTTTATACTGTAATGACAATGCCGTTAGAGAAACCACATGAGAGGAACACTTCTCAGAGCATCTCTTCTGAGTTCATGTGTTTAAAACTGCAAACTCAAGTACTTTTAATCACAGTTAAAAGCTTTCTGGGTTTTTTGGGGACATGCTTTTCTTTGGTTAGGTTTTATGGCAGGGCAGGTGTAGCACGTGTGCTTGCTGCTGGTGATGGGTTGGTCTCAGAGCAGAGGAGGTTGTGTACTGTTTCAGCCCTTGACCTTTTTTCCAGTCATGCCTTGCTGCGTCAGCCCCTCTGAGAAGCTTGCTGTTAGGTGTGGAGGGATATTAATTATTTTTCTTCAGAATTATGCAGTGCTTGCTTATATCACCCTGGAGTAATACTCCAAGAATGTTAATAACTTTTATTTCCATAGGAAAAGATGCACTTTCTTTCCTTCTTTAACCTCATTTCACTTAAGGTTGCTCTGGCTGTTTTCAGATACCAGCCAAAAATACTGGTGTTCAGCCTTCAGAAAGTGTTATGTGTAAGTTAAATGAAGGAATAATTTACTGAAGGACCTAACCGTGTCTCTGCAGCATCCCTTAGGTAGGTATAGACCTAAAAATGCCAAAGTTATAAGGTAAGAAGTTTATTATACTCCTCCTTGAAAAACCTGGTTAGAATTAGAGATCAATTAAAAAACTGTAATTTTTAGAAAGGCTTGTAATTGGCAGTTGCCTGAATTCTGAATTCAGACAGTTGTCTGCATATTATTTCAGAGTGAAAACACAATTTCCTTCTCTTTCTGCCACCAAAACTGGAGGTGCCCTTCAGGCCTCTAAGATGAGACAAGCAGCAGTGCTGCAGTGGTTTCTCTCTTTGACTCTTTTTAACCTGGTGTATTAAAAACTTTCCAGGTAGGCTGGGTTGTGTTTAAATTAGCCGGTTCTCTGCCTCAGTTAAGAAGCTCTCTGGATAAATTTGCCAGAGATGGCCTGATGCCAAGGCTATTTGTATGTTGAGAAAATAAAATTAAAAAGAAAAAGGAAAAAAAATAATATCCACGGACTATACAGCTTGCTTGAGTTTTCTAGCCTTAGAGGTTTGGCAGATGTGTTATGAAAGAGACTCCTGCTTTCCTGATGGAAACCCTTTGGATTAAACTTTCTTTGAGTCAAGGGACTTTGTACGTCTGGTATGGAAAAGCCTGCAAGCGTACCCAGCTCACAGCATCTGTGGAAAAACCAGCTGCTGTGTCTGCTTGTGAGTGGTTGTCCTGGGAATCTGCCTGAAAGTCTGTTTTTTCCATTGCTTGAGCACAGTATCAGGCTTGGCACAGTTTGTCATGCAGAGTAATATGGATAGGATTTGCAGCTGGCACACCTTTTAAAGAGCCTATTATTATAACCTTTTCATAACACGTTAATTATGCTGTTGAGGTAATGATAGTGGTATACTAATAGGGCTAAAATGGCTCCCATACCTATACTACCAAGGATCGCTTTGGTTTTGTCCTTCCAAGTTGGCACGCTGCAGAGGCAAAAGGCAGTTCTGTTCTGCTGTACTTGCTCTCTCATCATATTTGTATTGGTATCCATGAGAAAATAATCCCCTGCTATCTCATATAAGTTTGCAAAAGCTGCAAGGATAAGGCATGAGAAAACAGACTTGGTATTAATAATTTGGAAGCTAGATAGAATCATGGAATGGTTTGGGTTGGAAAGGACCTCAAAGATCATCTAGTTCCAACCCCCCTGCCACGGGCAGGGAGACCCTCCACTAGACCAGGTTGCCCAAAGCCCCATCCAACCTGGTCTTAAATACTTCCAGGGATGGAGCCTCCACAACCTCTCTGGGCAACCTGTTCCAGTGCCTCACCACTCTTGACAGTGAAGAATTTCTTTCTAACATCTAATCTAAATCGACCCTCCTTCAGTTTAAACCCATTACCCCTTGTCCTGTCACTACAGTCCTTGATAAACAGTTGCTTTCCATCTATCCTGTAGGTCTCCTTCAGGTACTGGAAGGCCGCAATTAGATCTCCCTGGAGTCTCCTCTTCTCCAGGCTGAACAATCCCAACTCTCTCAGCCTGTCCTCATAGGAGAGGTGCTCCAGCCCTCTGATCGACTTTGTGGCCCTCCTCTGGACTCTGTCCAACAGCTTGATGTCTCTCTTGTACTGGGGCCCCCAGAGCTGGATGTAGTACTGCAGGTGAGGTTTCACAAGAGCAGAGTAGAGGGGGAGAATCAGCTCCCTTGACCTGCTGCTCACACTTCTTTTGATACAGCCCAGGACACGGTTGGCTTTCTGTGCTGGAAGTGCACACTGCTGGCTCATGTTGAGCCTTTCATCCACCAATACCTCCAAGTCCTTTTCCTCAGGGCTGCTCTCGATCCATTCCCTGCCCAGCCTATAGCGGTGCTTGGGATTGTGCTGACCCACGTGCGGGACCTTGCACTTGGCCTTGTTGACCCTCATGCTTTCTTAATAGTTGCAATTGCACACATGAAAATATGACTTATGTATTGATATGATATGAACAACCTGCAAAATGCATACAGTGTGACTTTTTATCTGTGTAAAACTATACTTGTAGACTTAAGTATTAATACTCCGAATGAAGGATTGCCTAGTAAGTCACAGTGGTTGTGCTTACTGAGTACTTTATAAGCTGTATTGATCTACAAATTGGGCAATCGCTTCCTTATTGGTGGGAAGTGTGACCCTGCTGGATTAATTTCAATTGCATGTCATTTTCCTTCCAAATCTAGAATTACAATTTATGAAAGTAGCAGGGAGACAGCTGCTTACTGGATGCTCTTGAGTACTTGCGAGGATTTTGGGGACACCCTCTGCAGCAAAGAGGCAAGGAGCTGTCGGCCTTCTCAGTTTGGTAAGCTTGTCCCTAGATGTGCTTGGTCTGCATAGCAGGTGCTGGAGGGCACCAGCTCAGTGCGTGTTTTGCAAGCTCTGCACTGAAGTGCTCTGCTTGGTTTGAGATACATGAAATTGCTGTATCTTTTCCCTGGAGGCTGAGCTATTCACCTACCCTGGCATTGAAGAGAAAAAACCAGCCATTGTTAGCGGATGAAAAAGTGCAGTCTGCCAGCCTGCCTAATGCGCAGGTTACACCACAGCCCAGAGCTGGGCTTTTTCTTGAGAGCAACTCAATTAAGAAAAGCAAGCAAACCTCCGAACAAAACAGAAACCAAAACTAACAAAGGAAGCATCTGCTATTCAGATGAACTGATACAGGTGAGGGAAGAAAAAACAAGTCCTCGAAGACCTCCAAAGGCTTTTTATTTTGGCCAGAAACCTGCAATTTGGAGATGGCAGGCATTTCAGAGTCTGATGATGGTGATGCAGATGTTCTTATGGTGCAACACTAGCAAAAGCAGTCTGGGTGATGAAGAGTGGCAGAAGATGCTGAGCTTGAATGCAGGAAAGCCATGTCTCAGGTCTTTCTCCATTTAGATGAGTTGAGATGCACGTCTCCAGGGCAGCTTCGGTTCTGCTCTCCACTGTGGTTTCAATACGATGAGAAGTACAGTGAGGAGGGAGGGAACCTGTCACACATTCGCCTCCATTTTCGGTTTGCATGGTAAAGCAGAATGCAGTACTGGTGCGTGGCAACACTGAGGGACTTGCTTGGCAGCTCTGCACAAGCATTACCCCATGTGCCATGGTAGTACAGTAGGAGCCCTGGTCTGCAGGACACTTAGCTTTGTGCTGAGGTGGGTTGGTTTATTTGAAAGTCTGGCACAAGGCAGAGATGTAGTATTTTTATTACTACAAAATTTGTAATGCTGGGTTAAGGATGCATCCCTGCAAATGTGGGAGCAAGAGGGCTGTTTGTTCTGGTTACTCTTGTAACTGTCTGAAGTCCAGCTGGTACAAGGTGGGAGAAGAAACAAGAGAAAGGGTTGTTTTAGCTGGATGCGGAACGTAAAAAGCAGGTACAACATGCCCATGGGCTTCATTGTCGGCACGTAAATCTAGTGAACGGGAGAGAGGACAGACTGCTTGTATTGGCACTGCTGTCAGCTCTCATTTTCTCACAGCTGGGGGACCATGAATGCACAGACCCTATTGATGGGATGTCCTGGTTTTAACCTTCTCAGTGAAGGGATTTGTCTGCCCTGAAGCGTAACACATTTCTGCATGTGCCTCTTCAATAGCAAAGGATTTCACACCGCTTTGCTGAATGGTCCCTGCCAGCCCCAGAGGTGGCTAGTGCCATGTCGCTTATCTTCACCTCTCTGTGGAGCAAGAGATCCCTGGCCTGGAGTTTTTAATTGTGTTCACTCTCATTATTACTGTCTGTAATGGCCATAGAGCTCAAAGTCTTCTATTTAACCAGCAACTGGTGGGAGCATCCTCATAAAATTTTAGTAAGCTATCATTTTAATACCTTAAAAGTCTTGTCTCCCTCCTGTATTCAGAAGTAAGTAACCTCACGTGTGAATGCCTGGTTGCTCATAGTGTGCACAAATGCTTGAAGGAGCTGCCGTGAATGGGAAGTACAGGAGGAGTGCAGAAAAACAGGAAGATTTTGTCAGCCTGGTTGGAAAGTATCTACAGCAGCGAGTAAATGCTTCCTTTTAATGCACACGCAGTTTCTAACACTGAGGCAGAAGGCTGACAAGGTGCCTTGGCTTGGAGGATGAATTGAATGACCTGTGTAAAGTCCTTATGATTTCCCCTCTTGAGGCAGAGGTGACTAAAAAACCTTTAGAAGAAGAGACCTCTGCCTGATTTTTGTTGCTGCTAATTTGTTCTGGATGGTTAGTTGCTGCAGGGAGGAGGATTGTTGATCTCTCTGCTCCCTATTACAGCTGTTGCATCTGCTCCTGGTTCAAGGGAGGTGGAGATGTCCTCTGTCTGAACCTGTTTCCTGGACACTGCTGTATTTCATGCATCTTCTGACAGAGCAGCCCTAAAGTGGAGCTGATCAGCTTCCTCCTGCCATGAACGTTCTGCTGTTAATGAGATATGTTTTCATTTTGGAGGAGAAACACATCTGAAGCTGCGTTGGTGCCAGGGTTCGACTCGAACACTTGGTCAAACAGAGGAACAGCTTAGAAGCAGTGCCCTGGTCATTCAACTGCCAGAGGACAAGTGCAGGAATAGTGGCTTAAACTCCCTCTATTCAGCAGTATGACAAAGCACCGTCTTCCTGTTCCTTGTGTGTGTACCAGTTTTTACACCTTTCCAGCATCATCCACCAGTTAATGCTCTGGTAAGTGTTTGCTGTGGAAAAGCTGTGGCGTACAGAGGTGATCCTGGCATGTCTTCCTGGAAGCTTCTCTGGTCTGGTGGCGCAAGAGTTCTGTAAGCACGATCTGCTTGTTGCAGCATTTCAGATTGCAGTGGTCGATGTGGCAGGGATGTCCAGGAAGATGGAGTTGCCTCTTGCCCTCAGATTTCCTCTGTAAAGTCTGTGACCTATTAATCATGAAAGCCGATGCCTTTGTAAAGGGCTGATGGTTGTGGATGCTGGATAAATTTTGTGTAACTCATTAGGGATCTCAGTCTTGGAGCCTGAGCTGTTGATGAAGGGTTGCTGCAATTGTTTTTTTTATGTTTGAACACTTGCAGTTTCTGTTTGAGTGACGTGCTGTGGAGAAAACAGGACATATTGTGTCTCACTATTTGGGACTCTGCACCTGGGAAAACAATGTTTCTCCTCCAAATCCTCTGCCCAAGAAAGAGCAGGTGGTGGGGGTTGTCTGCAAGGACGCTTAGAAGTATCTGTGATGCCTCCTTGGTCTGCTCATATTGCAGAGCCCTGGCAAAGATGGTCTCTTAAGATGCCAGGACAGAGGGCTTAATTATTGGAGCCCAAACCTCTCCCAGCTTTGTGGTAATGCTCAAGTGGAAGACCTGCCATGCTGGCTCCAGCCAAGGTCCAACTTGGCCAGTATCATCCCACCACCCCACAGTGACAACCAGAATGGATCCTCAGGGAAAGAGAATGAATCGCTGGGTTTAACAGCTGCAGATGGTCTTGTTCTACTGCAGTTTGCATGTTTCTTTGCAGACACTTTCTATAACTTCCTCTGAATAGCAGCAGAACATGCCACAGCCCAATTGTGGGTCAGTTGGAAGACGTATTTCCTCCTTCTGTTTGACTTTTTTAATCTGCTGTCTCGTGGTCTTTCACTGTGAACAGTTATTCTTTGTTCCTAACGTGCTTTGCATGACACCAGTGGCTCCTGCAGGTTGTTTTGTTTCTTGCCTCGGTACATAAAGGTCTTTTTCGTGATGCCCGCGGCTTAATATTTCATGGCTATATACTGTCTGCCCTGACTGCGCTGCTCTGGAGCCTGCGTTTAGGCAAATGCTTTGTGGATGCTTTGAAGAGGATTAGAACTGACCTTCTAATTGGAGAGAAAATAGGGTAATTGCAGACTTAGTTGAAAAAGCGTTCTGTGCTTCGTTGCATTGACTTTCTTGTTGGAGGAGTTGCTGAACGTACTGAAGAAAAGGAATTTGGAAACATGCCTACATGACCCCAAATCTATTACTCAGCAGACATTTTTGTTGCACATCTTGCATTTATTATCTTGCTGAAACATTAGGCAATTTATCACTCTTTCCATTCTGTAGCTGGACACCCCTTTGCGCTGTCTTTCCAGCTAAAAATGAAGTGAGAGCAATGCTCACTAACAGCATGATCTTGGCGGTTCATCTGGAGGAAGACAGAAGTTGGCTGCTCTCTCCATTTAATCACTCAGTTAAAAGTACTGAAAGCTGCAAACAAACTTGTTTCAGTTTTCCAAATGCTGTGATAAGAAAATAACCAGCCCTGTTTCCTCAAAATTGCCAGAGTTGATGTCCATACACATAAAAATCCAACACATCCAAGCTCAGTTCACAGGTTCCTATGCTTGAGATGTCTTGATGGAGGAGATAATGCGTCCAGTGAATTGATAGTCATGCTCCACAATAGATAGTACGCTTTCCAGGAGCTTAATTTACTGTGGTGCATAGGGAGGACAGGTCTGTGACTGCGGGTTTTTCTGGTCTTCCCTCAGCCTTCCCTCATCCCAAAGATTTTTCTTTGCGTGCCTATGAATTTCTGCTTTGTGCATATAGAGGTATGACGTGGTAGGGACTTTGGAAGCACAGGGAAAGTTGTACTAGTTACTATGAGTGGTGAGGGCTCTTGCTCGAGGTGGCTGATGAAGGGAACAAGCTAGAAGTTAAGCCTACAAATCTCTAATTCTGTTCCAAGCCTTGTGTTTTCTCTGTGCTGGTCCATGTTGAGACAACTGGAGATCCATCAGCAGCAATAGAGTAGAAACTTGGTGGTGACTGGTTTTGGTGAAACTTTTCCTGTCTGTCTTGGTCTCTCTTTCCAGTGGGATTTCCTTAAAACTCTCCCCCTTTCCCCATCTTCCGGTGGCTAGTGCAAGATCAGATTGAGAAGGAGTGTCCATGCCAAGGGCTCCCAAACACTAAGATGACTAATTTAATTGATGGTGGGTCTGAGCAGAGGAAATAACTGCCTGCCTAGCTCAGTGCTGATGGCTTGGTGGGACTTCTCCTCTCCTCTTGCTTTTTGGGATGTCCCATGGTACCTGTCAGATTTCCCATGAGACTTGCATTCACTGTGCGTGTGGGATTTGTTCTTTACCTGGGACGAGAACATGGCTGATGCTACCTCAGGAATAGCAGCAGCAAAACCACACTGCTGTCATCTGCTATCCAAAAAGCATTTGGTTGCTGTTTTTTTCCCCCAGTGCCACAAGAGCACTGCAGTCTTCTCCATCTCTTGCTCCAAATGCAAGTAGCTTGCTTTGGTCTTTCGTGTTTCTGAAGAAACTTGTGGCAACAAAACACCAAAATTCTGTTGTTCAGGTTGAGGTATGCCGTGGACATGTCCTTTCCCTAAAGGGAAGAGGAGAGCATGGACCAAAGATAACAGATGTTATGTGTTAAACAAGGTGACTTGCCACAGTGTAGTTGGCATTAGTGGTCCCGGGAGCTAAACTTCCTTCCCACTGTATGATGGCACTCTGCACAGTCTGGCTTTGCAAAGCAGAGTCAAATGCTGTTTCAGGGCTTTCTCCTGACCTTCTGCCTTCCTGCTGGAGCAGAGCCTGCAAAGTGCCAGCCCTTGCCAATCTGAAGCAAAGGGGCTGGTGTTCCACGAGGTGCGTGGTGCAGGGGATGGAGTAGCCTTATGGCAGGTTGGGAACAGTGAGCATCTGTGGTTGTGCTGAGCATGTTACGTACTCACATGCCAGAGAGTGTCTGTTAAGGCTTGGGTTTACAAACAGAGGAGCTCATTAGTTAGGGCAGCCAGATGATGTGGCAGGGGCCCCAGGTTTGGGTAAGTTTTTGGGCAGCTGCTTGAAGGAGGCGGCAGTTGCTGAAACATTCATAAACTTGACTGTGAGCAGATTCTTCCCAGTTACCTCATCCATAGTGGAGATGGGGGAGTGCAGCCAAAAGCTGCCATGCACATCCCAGGGAGGTGGCAGAGAGCAGCCTTGGAGGCCTGCTGCTCCCTGACACGCTCCTCTGTGATAGTTCTCTTCATTAATTCCCTTAATAAATACCTGCCTTCAAAAGCCTAAATGAGCAGAGGTCTGCCATAGCAATGCCAGGAGTGGTAGCTTTTTTTTTCTCCTTCTTCCCCTCCTGTAAGGTGGAAGGAGGAGTGTTCTTATAGTCTCAAGTAAAACAGCAACAAAACAATGTTAAATACTGGCTATAAAAAAACCTACTTATGTGCTGCACGCATGTTGCTGTGGCAATGAGGGGGTCTCATGTGAGCCCCTTGTTATTTTAGCTTTTTGCTGCTTACATAAGTTTAAGACTCTTCTTAATATTATTCCCCTGTATTTAGAAATAAGGGCACAATAGTTGACCATCTGAACACCTTCAGTCTTTGCATGTCTCACAAGATGGCTAGGAGATGTGCTGGTACCTGGTTCTACGGCCTCATGTCCAACACAAGCTAGGCTGACCTATATGGTGGTAAGCATTTCCCCAAATTGTTGTTGTCTTGTTTTCCTTTGTAAGTTCTCTCCTGTGTTCCTCCTGAAAAATATCACCGTGGATGGTGGCAGGAGCGGAGTCAGGGAATTCAAAGTTAAGTGCTGAGCTTGTCCTCAATTCACCCCCCTCAATGTCTCTCGCCATGGCAGCCTGTGATAGCAAAGATGACATTCTGTTAGCCGGAAGAAATAATTTTTCTGCTGCATGAGGAATTGGCTAATCGTTACGTGCCTTGGTTTCCTCATTTAAGAATATGTTCTTTAAATTTTTAAAACTGCCTGTCTTGTCCTAAGCTTGCATCTCTGTTGAATGGGCATGAATTTTTTTTATAAAGTCCTGCAGCATTGCTATTGTGAATCCGATGCTGCTTCCTGCAGACAGGCACAAAGGTCTCAGTGCATCATTTGGGGAATGGCCTCCATAACAGGATAGGACTTGAACTTTTCCATTTCTAATTTTAAATTTTTTTTGCAGGGTATTTTTGCAGGTGTTGTGGTTAAAGGCTTCTATTTCTAAGACCTTCAATCTTGGAATGTGGTTCCATGTCAGTATGTAGTGGGATTTGGAAAAAAGTTTGCTAAAACTGTATATAAGGGATAGTGCAACAGTCAGGTCATGTTCAAGTTGTTAGACTTTCTGCTGCTGGTGCATGTGACTTTTTTTCTGGGTTGTTTTTTTTAATGAACATAGAGCTATGAATGTTTTTATTTTAATAAAAACAAATTACAGGCCTTCCATCTTAGACAAGTGTCCCTTTTTTATGATGGTGGCTTTTTCCCAGTTAATAGCTTTTTTAGTGGGAGCTGCCCTGTTCTTTCCATCTGATCTCTGTGCCCACACATCCAAATGTTTCCGTGTCAGAAAGGAGGAGGATGCCAGTGCCAGCAGACAAACTTCAGAAGCTGCCATACAGGAAAGTGTCACAGTTCTGAGGTGTTAGGAATGAGCAAGGAAAAAAACCAAACAAACCCCATCCAGTACCAAAACCCCTTAAACTTTTACTGCCATGCAAAGATAACAGGAAAACCTTGCTTCTTGGTTCCTCCGATCCTTGTCACACTAAAATGCTAGAACTGAATAATCCTGTCATCCCCTAGAAAGAGTTTGAGAGATTTAGGAGAGCATGAGTTTTTAAAGGGAATATGATGTTTTACCTATTGAATGCTGCTGTCATGCTCAGTGACGTAAAATAGGACTTTTGGGTGCTGCTTAGCTGTAGGACACAGGTAAGGGCTCCATTTCTCCATATACCATCATATTGCTAGTGTTGTTCACACTGCAGACCCAAGTGATACCCGTTAGTCTTGCTTGTCCCCATCCCTAGTGCCTAACTCCAGCCATCCTGGTGGAGACAAGTTTGAATTAGGCAATGTTTTTCTGTCCAAGCCTCTTAAGAGCCTATTGAGAGGGAAGGGGAATGGCTTTTTATTCAAGAGCAGCTGAATGCAATGCCCTAGTTACCATGGTTTTTTAAATGGAGTACTTCAGAGGATGTACAAAAGCATCTTTAGCAGTTGCAGTACAAGGAGAATGAAAGGACCTAGATTATGTCAGCACTGGAGCGGAGGCTTAAATGAATGTCATTCATTTATTGTTAGGAGATGACCCAGTTTGGATCGTATTTATGGAGTGGGAGGGGAGAATGGACCTGTTTCAGATGACTTTTGAGCCTTAAATGTACTTACAAACTTTGTGTAGGGATTGCATCGACTCCCACTGGGTAAACGGAGCCCCTTGGAGGGTGTTCCCCTGTACCGGTGCAGTGACGCATCCTGCCCTTCCTGGCTAGACATGCACTGCCAAAATAGGTTGATTCATGCCATGTCTCTCTGCGTAGCGTATTGCATGGGGAAAAAATGAGTTGTCAGACAGAACCTGGCCAGTTGATTTTTATTTATTTTCTTGCAAGGCTTTTAAAGCCTCCAGTTTTTTTGCAGACCAGTTCCAGCCAAACAGATCCTTAGCTGAAGGCTGTGACCCTGCAAAGAGCTGCTGAAGGTAACAGGTCACTAATTCCACACACAGTGGGATGCTTCTCTTTTTGCTTTGCCCCCCTCCTTCCTATAAACTGACAGGCGATCTGTTTTAAGCACCACCAGCCTTACCGTCTGCTGCCCCCTTCTTTTCTCCTGGCTGGGATGGCAATGATGAACTTCATTTTCATCTTAAGGGGCTTTAAAAGTTGGGCATTAGGGTCTGCTGCTGCTATCTGCATCTCCTTCTGGAAGGCTCTTACTTGTCTTTTAAACAATTTTGGTCCTGCTGGAAGGAATACACCATCTGCAGATCCTGTTAAGGACATGATTTCTCAGGCTCCCCCCGTGCCCTCCATCTTGCAAGGGTTCCTGTAGTCACTACGTCAAGCTCAACCCTGATGATACAAACTGTTTTGAGAAAGTGTCCAGAGCAGAAGCTGCTCTGGGCTTTAAACCCATCTGTGAATTTGGGAGTGGGAAGGAAGAAAATAAGCAGGGAAAGCTCATGAGGAACCAGAGCTTGGAGAAGCTCAGCCCCTCTAGCAAACGCTCCTTGTTCAGATGGGCCTTGTATGAAGACTAGTGGAAATCTGAATTTCATTGTAAATTCATTAGCAGCATTCCCATTCATTTCAGTGGAGCCAGGGACGTGTCCTCCAGCTAACCAATGCTGTAAGCCTGGGCCTCTTCCTCTGGAGAGGCACGTCTGCTTCGCATCCTCCACAGCCTGCTTTTAAAGGAAACCCTTTCCCTATGAAGAGGGGGAGAAAGGCATCCGCCCCTTCCTGCAGCCATCCCAGCAAGCTGCAGGCTGGCGTGCTCCAGGGAAGCTGCACCCCAGCTCTGGTGGGGTTCAGCAGGGTGGTCACCAGAGCACTTGCCAGAGGAGGAGAGTGCTTAGAGGAACTCTCTGGATTTGCTCCTTTGGAGACACCTATCAGCCGCAAAGCCTGCAGGGATGCATCCAAGCCCAGATTGCGCTGGCGTCAGCTGACCTCTGCATTAAGGGAGGTTGTTGCTCTGTAGGAATCAGCTTTTAGATTTGCAGAGAACCTGCTGGCTGGGAAAGCTTTCTTCTTTGTGGGTGAAAGTGCCAAAATTATGTTAAATGCAGGTGTACCGCACAGCTGGAGGCAAGGGTGGGTGGATGGTCTCATGGGGCAGGGACCTGAGGGTCTGCCAGCACACCAAGGTCAGAGCGGCACCAAGTCACCTGCAGCAACTGCAGAGTTGCGCGGGTTGGGGCAAACTGGCATTTCCTCCTTTCCCTGGCTTTCCCAGGGGTATGAATGGCAGGTTTTGATGACTAAAGGCTTCGTACAGAGAGGTGTTTCTGGTGGGGGAGATGTGACCCTGAGTTCAGGCTTGCACGTGTCCCTTTTCTGTTCGTAGGAGCTTTAGGCTGATTACTGTGTTCAGTTCATTTTTTTCGTGATTTTTTTTTTTTTTTTTTAGTCAAATTTGATAATGCTGGTCCAGGTAAAGGATAATGAGAATTAAGTAACTTGCCCCACCTCTTACACAGCCATTGCTGTGTGTAGTTAGTAGTTTAATGAGAAATGAGATGAGGCAGAGCTCATTTTGCTTTCCTCTGCCCATGCTGGCTCTGCAGACCTTAGGAGTAAGATGGGATGGTAATTGACTGTGGTGCTGTGGTCTTTAAGGCGAGACTACAGGAAATTCATTGTATTCCTTTGAACAGGATGGAGCCTTTCACATGATTATTTTTTTAAAAAACTTTAATTCTGTAATCTTGATTTGTTATCTAATAGCAGGAAGACTCTCTGAACTTGGAAATGTATTTTATCTCCTGGGGAGCAAAAGACTCCATCTTGATCTGTCTGGGGAGCTCTGGCTGACCCCTTGATGTGGGGCATCTTGTTTAGCAGATGCTGGGGGTTGCTGTGCCAAGGGCAATGCATTGAATCAGCTTTTAACTTGTGTTAGGGCTGGAGGAGGTTTGTTGCAGCAGTTTGTTGCTGTGTCTGCTGCTGTTGAGAGATGTTGTCTTTCTGGCTTGCATCCAAGGTATGTTGTGGGCTGTGTAGCTGACACAGACCTCCCCCAAACTTCCCCTCTGCTGCACCTCTTGTACCTGAGAAGTCCCTCCAGAGTGGCTTTCCACTGCATCTTCCCACTCAGTGAAATCTGTCTGTAGGGGCGGTCTGTCATTCATCTGTCCTGACTGGTAGGCTGGCTCTTCCAGAGCTCGCTGGGATTTCAGAAGGAATAAAAAAAATCTTTAATGTCAGTGGCTTTGCATCAGGAAGATTGATTACTATTTTTAACCTTCATCCTGATAACTTTTCTCCTAGTCTTTTTAGGTGTGTGCAGATTATGATTTAATTTCATCTTGAATTTAACAGCTTGAAAGGGCCTAAAATCAGCAGCTGGTTGGAGTTTTGATTGGGGACGTGGAAACTTTCATGCTTTCTCTTCTAGAGAATATAATGCTTCAGGTGCAAAGGAGAGCAGAGAGCTGTCCCATAAAGCAATCCACTGCACGTTTGCAACCAAAGTCCTATTTCAAGCCCTATGGGGAAATATTTTGGGATACTCTTTTAATCTCATGTGTGAACCTCAGCTTTTAAAGAGCACAGCTAAGCCTGCGTCATTGCCTTGCCAAGTTTGAGTTACATGTGCTGTGGTCCACGAGTCTGGAGAGTGGCTTTTCTGCCACTGTGCTTATCCCTGATGGTTTTAACCTGGTTTCAGTGCAACGCCCCTGCTGCTTTTCCCTAATAACCTCTTGCCCTGTCTCAGCTAAACTTTTATGGGGTAGAAACCCCACAGAGCTAATTTTGTACTTGCTGGAGAAATGCAGTCCTAAGTTAATGGGCTCACCCTGAGGGAAGGCAGATGGGACTCTGGCAGCCCTGCCAGCTTCTCATATGCCAGCAGCCTGTCAAGGGTAGAAACAGTATGTCTGGTGGCTGATCACTGGAGATGATGAAAAGGGTTGTTAGTGTATGCTACAGGGTGGTAAGATGCCAGGTACAGAGGGAATGACTCCTTAGAAAGTTGGGCTGCAGTAGTTAAGGTGTCCACAGAATAGCTCACACCCGTGCCCCCGTGTTATGTTGGGTTTGGAGGTTGTGGGGCGGTGGAGCCACCCAATGACCTGCAACACGGATGGGAGAGCCTGCCGATGAGCTGTGGCACTGCGGAGCAGGTGACATCTTTGAGCATCCCTTGCATAGCTGGGGAAGGAAGTCCACAGAGCCTGGTGTTGGCTTGCTTGTCACCTGCCTGGCATTGGTGTGCTCATCACCTGTGTGGGCTCCTCGCTCTTGCATCCTGAAGCCCCAGGGGAGCATGAGCTCTTCTCTCTGAGGCTCCTGCAAGACAAAAGGCAAAGTGCTACAAACCACAACAGCTTCCACTCTAAAAATACCATAAAAGGCTGTGTCCTTAGAAGCTGGGCATGGGAGCAGTTCCCACCCACATTACTGCAGCATGAGTCACTAGGCTATTGCAAACTGCTCTCCATGTGGATGCCTGGCTGAAGATGCAGCAAGGAGCAGAGGGAGGAAGGGGAACTGCTCCGTAATGCTGTGGAAGTGATGAAGAGTTACTAAGAAGAGGATGACACGCAAGCACACATGAACTCAACCGAACTGCCGGATGGTTTTGCTTTCATTAGCAAAATTTTTTTTATTTATTTTTTTTTTAAGAACTTCCAGCAAATGCTGCTTGCTGATGATTTGAGCTTAAGGTGTTTGCAGCCAGGAGTCTTCTGAATATGCAGAAGCCCCCAGTTTGCTTTTAGGAAGCACAGTCAGTAATTGCCACATGAATAATATGAAGCTGGAAAACCCCTCTGCCATGGAAGTATGTTTTATTTACTCTCTAAGCAAAATTTTTCTCTCCCTATCCTCCCTCCTCATCTTCATCCTTCTTTCCCCTACCCTGGTGCAGAAATAGGCTGTGCTTCCTTGTGACGGTGTAAAGACATATCTCCCTCACTTTATGTGCTGCTCTTACCTGTGCTTTTTATCCAACATGCAGGTATTAGGGAGTAAATTTGGGTTTGTTTTGGGTTCTTTCCTGCGATGCCACGCACCTGCCCTGGTGATGGTACTGTTATTGTTTTCCCTTTCCCTTCCCTTCTGCTTGATGAAGTCTTGGCTATCGGGGTTTACCGGATTAAGTTTGTTAGTGGGAAATTCTATAAAAAGCTTCCTTTATTTAGAGGCCAACCCAGTAATGACATCATGTGGGCATGTCTTCCAAGTTCCTCCCGGCTGAGCGGATGGAGGGAGGTGGTGACCATAAAGCTGAGCCCTGCCTCTTTCCCAGTGCATCTCCATGGTCCTGCTTGGTGGCTGTCCTTCAAAATAACCACAATCCTCCTCCTCCAGGGAGAGCATAGGGAGGTCCCCCAGCAGACTGGTGCATCTCTTTTAGCAAACTCTAACAGTATAGCATAGCTGTGGTTGTCTTCCTGCTCATCACTCTCAGGTTAGTCCTCTGAAGTGATTTTTGGTGGGTATTAATCCTGACTTCTCAGGGAAGTAGGAGGCTTGCATAATCAATATCTTCGATGCTACTAAATTTTGCATTTCAAATAACTTTCACAAGGGAACAGGTGGACTAAAGCTACAAATGCCTGCGTGGACAGGCAGAGAGCAGGGGGAACAGGCATATGTGAGATGTGCTGCTTGTTTTATGGTGGAGGGAAGGGGGCAGTTGGGGGTGGCAGCAGGGCAAGAATTGGCCACCAAAGTAATGGACTGACAAAACTGGGTTTTGTGTGTTTCTTGAAGTTTCTTTAAAAAAAAATAATTTGTTTTAAGTGCTTCTGAATGGGGGATGGGTATGTATTTATTAAAGGTTAGAAAGTAAAGAGTGTGACCTGAACAAGGCTCTGTAACTTCTGTAGAAGTTATTCCTGGATTTCATTTACACTTTTGGAGGAAGAAACATGCTGTGGTGTGCTAACCTTCCCCTTGTATGTGCTCAGTTTGTTAAAATGTTAGCACAGGTATTCTCTTACCTGCCTGCAGTAATTCCTGGGTATTTTTCTACATGATCAATAAACCAGAGCTTATTTAAGCAATGAAATGGTACAAAACTCTCTGCTTGGGGGGCATTTAATTGACTCCCTTTATTCTGCTCATTCTACTGTTGAAGGAAGCCATCAGGTTGCTGTACATTATGACTATTTTGCTGTCCATTAAATGTCAATTACACCCTTTAAATCTAGAAGGACTTTGGGCAGCAGACTCAGTAACTAATTCAGTCTGACCATAATGCAGATTTTTGCAGTCCTACCTAGGACTGGGGTCAGACAAGAGGCGGTTTCCAGCCCTGTGCTGACACTTGATCTGCACTGCTGCTCCACTTGTTGATGTTGTCTCCTTCCCACATTCTCCACCTTGATACTCTGAAGTATTAAAAAATAAAAATAAATCTGTTTTGCACAAACACTCTGCAACTTGGTATGGGTGGCCAAAATACTTTGTTCTCTTTAGAAAATTATTTTGCAAAGTTACATTGTGCTAGAAGAAAATACAGATTTGCAGGTGCTAGTTTCAGACAGAATTTTACCATCAGATGGCACATAAAAGTGGCATCTTGGAGGCAGCAAACAAGGCCTTTCCCTAAGGTCTCTTGTGTTCCCTGCCAAGAAAGTCCAGTGTTAAAATACCACCTCAATTAAAAAACAAACAAACATGTTTTTACCATTGGGAAGTGACATCTGATAATGTTTTCTCTAAAGAAGGGGTGTGGGGATCAGGTATTTTTAGCTGCAGCTATTCTCAAGTTGCTGTTCTTTTATGACCTTCTCTTAACACTTTAAAGTTTTTGTAGTTCCAGAAGCTTTTTCAGCCAAAGATGTATTGTTGAGGGGAGGAGAAGAGGGAGGAGCAGCCCAGAGGCAGGAGAAGTTTGAAATCTGCTCTCCGGTGGATTTTGGCACCTAAGAGGGTGCGATGTTATGGTTGGGTGCATCTCATGAGGGACCTTTCCCAGGTCAGAGGAGTGACTTGTGCTTCAGCTTTTCCCCCTGCTGCAACAACTGCAAGATTGCCACCACCACCTTCTTGAAAGTAGTTGAGAGTAGGATCAAAAAACTGAATTTGGACAACAAGTTTAAAACGTTGGAAGAGGAAAGCTTGGACAGAGGAATGATGTGCTGCTGGAGATGCTGTAGTGCAGGAATCCCATGGGAGGGCAGGCATAAGGAATGGCAGCTTAAATTTGTGTAGTGGTTTGGGCTGTGGCTGACTGTCTGAAGACACTTGGGACTTACATGCAAATGTTGTCTCTGAGATAAGAGCGCCAACAAATTCCCATGTAAAACCTGAAGGTCATCTTCAGCAGTCCACAGACTGCTGGGCTTCTCACCTGATGTCTCTGGACTGAAAAGACAGCACAGATCCTGGGGGTCAGATGAGCTGGTCCTGGGCTTTTGTGAACATCAAAGTGGCCATGAAAAAGCTTCTTAAAGAGTGGTGGTATAAAAAGCTGGAGAGGAGAAGCGTTTTCAGCTTGGGTTGATTGATGCTATCTGTCTCTTGGTAGTTACCAGCGGAGATAGTCAGGCTTTCCAAAGTGAACTGTGCAGTTAGGTGTTTCTCCGTGCTTACCTCTGATGACATTGGGTGAGGAAAGCAGTTAAGCCAAGTGTAAATAATAAGTATGTGCCACATGAACGTGGGCAGGAGGAAGGACAGGCAAGAGTTGTCCAAGCTGCATCTGTGGCATGCCACTGCATTGCGCTGGGCATTAGGGAAGTTGAACCTGGTGGTGGAGCTGGAGAGTTGTCTGGCTTAGGCTGAGCCTAGGGAAGGGACAAGGAAGGTGTTTAAGTGGTTGTTTACTTGTTTATATATATATTTTCTTCAATACCTAAATCAGTGATGAGGAGCTTCTGCTAATTGGCAATAAATGAAATGAATGCAAACATTCCCAAGCTGAGACTGTTCTAGTTGCCAACAAGTCCTTTCATGCTGTAGTGCCTTTTTAATGACCGCAAGCACTCAGAAATTACAACCTAGCCTACTGAAGGCATTACCACTGCACTTGGTCACTGGTCCAGCCTTGAGTTAGAAAGAAAAAAAAAAAAAAAAAAGGTTGTTGCTCTGTGAAATACCAAGCCCACATCCTGCAACTGCTGGTGGGGGAGAGCAGGGCTGCAGGGTTATGAGGATACTTGCAAGCCCCACACTGCTCTGAGGCTGGGCAGGACTTGCCATGGTAAAGAGTATCTTGCTTGGAAGACATTATGGATTATTTAACACTAGAAACTTGCCAAAGTGGTCTTTTTTAACCTTGTGTTCTTGGACTGAGAATTTACTTATTTATTTTGAAGCTCATACTGATCATAGAATCATAGAACGGTTTGGGTTGGAAGGGATGCTAAAGATCATCAAGTTCCAACCCCCCTGCCATGGGCAGGGACACCCTCCACTAAACCAGGTTGCTCAAAGCCCCGTCCAACCTGGCCTTGAACACTTCCAGGGAGGGGGTATCCACAACTTCTCTAGGGCAACCTGTGCCACTGCCTCATTACCCTCACAGTAAAGAATTTCTTCCTTATATCTGATCTAAATCTATCCTCCTTCAACTTAAGGCCATTACCCTTTGTCCTATCACTACATGCCCTTGTAAACAGTCCCTCTCCATCTTTTCTGTAGGCCCCTGTCATGTACTGGAAGGCCACAATAAGGTCTCCCTGGAGCCTTCTCTTTTCTGGGCTGAACAACCCCAACTGTCTCAGCCTGTCCTCATAGGAGAGGTGCTTTAGCCCTCTGATCATCTTTGTGGCCCTCCTCTGGACTCACTCCAGCAGGTCCATGTCCTTCTTATGTTGGAGGTCCTAGAGCTGGATGCAGTACTCCAGGTGGGATCTCATGAGAGCAGAGGAGAGNGAGGATCTGCTCTATGATCTTGCTAGGCACAGAGGTGAGACTGACCAGCCTGTAGTTCCCTGCATCTTCCTTTTTCCCTTTTTAAAACTGGGGATTGTGTTTCCCCTTTTCCCATCAGTGGGAACTTCACTGGATTGCCACAACTTCTCAAATATGATAGATAGTGGCTTAGCAACTTCATCTGCTGGTTCCCTCAGGACTCCTGGATGCATTTCATCAGGGCCCATGGACTTGTGCACCTTCAGGTTCCTTAGATGTTCTCAAACCTGATCTTCTCCTACAGTGGGCAGTTCTCCATTCTCCCACTCCTTACCTTTGGCTTCTGCAACTTGGGCAGTGTGGCTAGACCACTTGCTGGTGAAGACTGAGGCAAAAAAGTCATTGAGTACCTCAGTGTTCTCCATATCCTGGGTAACCAAGTCTCCTATTTACTTCCAGAGTGGGCCTATGTTTTTCCTAGTCTTCCTTTTATCGCTGACATACCTATAGAAGCTTTTCTTGTTGCCCTTGATGTCCCTGGCCAGATTTAATTCTATCAAGGCTGTAACTTTCCTAACCTGATCCCTGGCTGCTCAGACAAATTCTCTGTGTTCCTCCCAAGCTACCTGCCCTTGCTTCCACCCTCTGTAGGCTTCCTTTTTGTGTTTGAGTTTGTCCAGGAGCTCCTTGTTCATCCACACAGACCTCTTGGTATTTTTGCCTGACTGCCTCTTTGTTGGGATGTATCGCTCCTGAGCTTGGAGGTGATCCTTGAAAACTAACCAGCTGTCTTGGGACCCTCTTCCCTCCAGGGCTTTGTCCCATGGTACTCTACAAAGCAGGTCCCTGAAGAGGCCAAAGTCTGCTCTCCTGAAGTCCAGTGAGCTTGCTGTGCACCCTCCTCACTGCCCTGAAGATCTTGAACTCCACCATTTCATGGTCACTGCAGCCAAGGCCGCCCTTGAGCTTCACGTTCCCCACCAGCCCCTCCTTGTTGGTGAGAACAAAGTCCAGCATGGCACCTCTCCTCCTCCTTACCAAATCTGTTCAGTCTTCAGCAGACCCTCATGCCAAAGTGATTGCCAGTGTTAAGACCTGACCTTTCCTCTCCTGGATAAGACCTTCTGGGAGCTCTTACCAGCAGATAGTGCAGGGCTGGTACTGAGCTCTTGCAGGAGCATGTTGTCTGTGACTCCACATTTTCCCTTGCATTGGTTTCAGGGTAGAGTGGCTGTCTGTGTAATGCTTTTGTTGCAGGGAACCACCACGTGTTTATGAAAATTGTTTGGGCTTGACAACAGCTGTCATCAGATTTCAGTTAGGACTTTGCAAGGTGTCAGCTTGGGTTGCGGTAGTTAAATATTTCATATCCTGAGTTATTTCTTATCTTTAGACTTTTAGTGCCCTTCTTGGTTTTAGGACCTGACACTTGATGCTCTGGTTGTTTAAAAAAAAAAAAAAAAAAAAAGTGACCAAGTGTGTGCACGCATTCAGTGCTTTTTTGGAGAACTGTAAACTTGGCACTGTGTTTTCATGTGACACCTGTGTTTAATTCTGCATTGGTCATTGGCAGGAGCACTGCAGACTTAGTGCCTGGTGCAAGAGTGTTTCCTTTGGTTGCTGAATGAAAGAGCAGCATCAGCAAGAGTGGAAGTTTCATCTGGGTAGTTTTGGGGTGAAACATGGTGATAAGGGATCTGGCAGGAAGGAAGCACAGTGTGCGGTGAGAAGAGAGAAACAGCAGATACTCAAAGTATGATGCTCAAGTATGATACAGCAGATACTCAGAGTGGGCAGAGTATCTTCTAGAGATGGTCTGCTGCTAGAAAACAGTGGCAGCCACTTGAAGCTCGGTCAGTGGTGCGGAGTTGGCCACATCTCTTCAGGCCACACAGCTAGAACATGGTCTCCTCCGCAGGACAGGTAAGGTGATGGAGGAGGTGCTGGAGCATGTGGTCCCCAGCAGGGATGCAAGGGCAGGGCAGGGCTGCGCCTGGGTCCAGGTTGGGTTTGCCAGGTGGGCTTTGAAGGGCATCTGTCCCAAATCACCCCCTGCTGCTTTTAGTTGGGAGAGAGCCTGTTATTCTACTGAAAACCATTCTGAAACAAGGAGGGGAGAAACAATCTGGGAAAGCAAGTATTTTCTGATAACAGTGAGCAACAAGTTATCAGAAAGTACAAGCTTTTGTTTTTTTTGTCAATGGGAGGAAGTGGGAGAAACACGTAATAGCTTTAATGCAGCACAGACTTTACTGCTGCAAAAGCGATTTAGTGCTCGCCCTCCTGCAGTGGGTCCTAGGAGAGGATCTGGTAGCGACATATCCATAAGGAGAGGATAGGCTGCTTTTGTTTTGCTGCAGCCGTGCATCTGGCTGAAGTAGGTGCTAAAGGAAAGGTCTGCAACCAGTGAGCTGGGATGGGAATCCAAGTCCAGGCTTACACAGGAAGTGGGAATCAGGAAGATGAACTCTGTGGTTTGTACTCAGCCAGGACAAGACTGAAGCAACTGTGCTTTAAATTAAAGAGTGGGCTCACAGAGGCCCTTCTCTACTCAGCTAACGATGATGATAAAGAGTGAACCAGCTCTGATCTCTGCTCTCTGGAAAAATCCTTCCTGCTGAAGGACTTGATGTTTTGCAAAAAATGAAATGCAAAAAACTGTGCAATTGCTATTCTACTTTGAAGTCTTATCTGAAGGCCTGCAGGCATGTTCTAACTTATTCTTCGTGCTGGCCTCACTCCTTAGGAAAAAAAAAAAAAAAAGTGATTTCATTGTGCTTTTCCTATCAGAACACCCTGAGCATGTTTTCAGTTAAGTAAGACTGCATCTTGAAACACAGGTGATACTTGAGTTGTGTTCATGTGTTTCCTGGGGAGAATAGCATCTGCTGCTGCTTTTATAGGCAGCCTTGTATGGGTCTCCATACCAAATGCTGGTCTTTATATCACTGCCACAGGCTCTCATCTACTTAAATTTCTCCCTCTGCTTTCTATCTCATCCGAGAAGTTTTGTAATTTTTTTAGTTCTTCCATGCATACTGTCACCTTCCCCATGCAAGCTCCAACGTTCATTAGAAAAAACCCTCTCAAACATTTTCATATAGATTTGAGCCTGCTGTGGTCCCCTTTGGCTTGCTTTTATCCTGCTTCTGTTGCTGTCCGTTACTCACATCCAAAATGCTGAGGATGTGGAAAACAGTAATTGTAGGTAATAGATCCATTGTGGCTTTGAGCATTGATTGTTCTAAAGTACCGTGTGTTGTTTCTCAAGTGTAATTGATTGAAGGTGCTGCCTGAATGCCTCTGAAAAACTGGAAGTGGAAAGACGACATGTGGTTTGATGTCTGCCCATGCCACTTGGCTCACTCGGTTGTACGTCCCCATGGGTACTGGGCTCCATGGTGGCACCTGCAGGTTCTGGTCCAGACCAGACCTGCTCGGGGCTCTCTGTGCACCACATGGAGCTGGACTCCAAACATAGGGCTAGCTCAGGCCAGTCATTGTGCCACCCTTCCACCTTTGAGTTCCTCATGGGGAGCCAGATGATGTGCTTGGGCATAGCATTCTCCCCCCAGAAACCAAGCTGAATTTGTGCCTCCTCCTGATGTTGTTATCATCGTAGGAGGTTTCCAAACCAGGGGTGGGGAAGAGGGTAAGACGCTGAGTTGGCAAACCTGAATTTCTGGTTCACACTGGTTTGAGGTGGCCTAGGGATGCTGGGGGCGTACCTCATTACACAGTGATATGTGTCATGAAGTGTGACAGTGCTCTGCCGTCTCCCTGATGGAGGGGTGTGTGCCGGGAACTTGGCCTTGCTGCCACGGGTCGGGGGAAAACACTGTCATGGCAGCACGGTGATGTGAGCAATCCTTGCCAAGCCCTTCAGAGGCTGGTGTTTAGCTAATTAGGAAATGCTCCAAGTGCTGAGGATATGCTTGCATGGAAAAAAAGGGTCACTGGGGGCTTTGGGGTGGGTGGGAGGAGGGGAAAGACTAATTTTATTCCGCAAGCACACGTGCAGAGGTGCCAGCTGTTGACACCCACTGTCCAGGGACCAGCGTGGCTTTGCTCTGGGAGTGCAGTGGGTGTAAACTCCCGCCAATGCAGTGAGGGGGAGGTGTGCCCCACACTTCAGCGGGGTTGTGGTTGGTGGTGTGGGCTCAGATGGCAGTTTTGGGAGCACTGGTTCAGCTGCTGTTGATGGCCGGGAGCTGATGCTGCTTGCCACTGGTCAGTGCCTGGCATGGCACCTCACCAGCTGCCTGCTACCAGCACTGGGGCTTTGCTAGTGACCAGGAGATTTGCATCCTCTTCCACACTTAGATCTTACCAGTGTCCAGCACCAACCTGCCTGCCTGTGTTTCCACCAGTCCCCTGAGCATCATTTCGTTGCACTTATATCTAATATACGGAAACTGTTATTGGAATAATATGGCTTAGTCCAAAATATCAGTACCATTTACTTTTCCTTGGCTGGAAAGTTGCGTGTCTGTCTTTCAACCCCAGCAGTCTCAATAGATCCATTTTTAGTGTCAGGTTTAGTTTGATGTTGACCACGGTAAAGTGGTAACGGCCAAATACATTGTGAATTGTAAGATGTATTTTGGAGCCCTAACTAAATGACACAGATGTTGATTTCAGCACTATTAAAAAAACCCCAAGAACCCTTGAGTTATTTTTATAGTGACTCCTAAGCTGGCGAGCTGCTTTTAACAGGGTGTCCTACACGACTGTTGCTGTTTCATAAGCTGAAGCATTACATCTTGTCTTACATCTTCACCTCCAGTTGGATTTTATAAACATGTTTTCCATGAAGGGAAGAGGGGACGACTTCTTGTGTGAAGAATTTCCTCAAAGGGAACACAACCATTAAATTTTCTTGTTTATATAAAATGTTGCTTTTGCACAAAAAAAAAAAAGAAAAAAGGCAAAAATTTCTGCAACTGTTCAGTTGGGCTTATTTGAGCAGTTATCAACAAGCAAAAAGGAAGGCAAAGGTTACGTTGTAATTAAAAGAAGATTGCTTCCATACTCCTTAAAAATGTTGTGTATCCTAATGCTGTCCTGCATATGGTCCCAGGCTGTAAAAGAGCTTTTGGAGACATTTTCTCAGTACTTTCCAGTGTTGAATCAAATACTTCTTTTTTCCCTGAAGTTTTCTATTACTGGACATGCTTGCGTGGGGCTTTGGTAGAAGAAAAGAAGTTAACAACAACTCCCTCATTAGTGTCCAGAGATGCTGTTTGAAGGTAATGCAAGTCCAAGGTACTGCCAGCAAAATGGTCAGGGAGTGTCCTCTGCAGAGGCTGCCAAACACAAACAACTTACTGCATGGGGTTCTGTATTTGGAGGCGGTGTGAGCTGATTAAACTCATTAAAGCAGTTGAAGGAATGAGGGTGGTACTCCGAGAACCTAATTTAAAATACATTTTTTCCTAGGGCATGGGCATTAGTCTGGGTCAGGGTCAGGCCAATGGCTCAAGCTGCCTCGCCTCCTAAAAATGGGGTGCAGCCAGCGACTCTGGCAAGGAGTGCCAGACCCATACGGTCAGCATAGGTCTTACTTTAACTCAGTTTACATATCTATAAATTATAAATAATTCACCTCAGTGATTATTTTGGGCAAGTTTTCCAGGGACAAGCTGCATCTCGTTAGTGGATTTTTAACTTCCTACCCATGTATTTTGTCGGCTGTCCCAGTGACTTTGTATAACAGCACATTTGTTACTTCCTTATTTGTGTTTTAAAAAAAGATGCCGCCCCTCTGTGCCAAGGAGAGCGCAGGCTGCTGGCAGCACAATAGCTTGTTTTTGCATCCTTGTTCCTTTGGTTTTGGCTAGTGACTATTGCTAGCTCCACAGTGCCCAGTGTGACATCTTGGGTATCAGCCAAGGCACATGTTAGGTGTGGACCTCTAGCTGGTGGTTGCAACCAAGCCAAAAAGCAGGCAGAGTTTTAAATAGCAAAAGGACATGCAGTAGCTTACCTTTTAGCTTACCCAAAATTGCCATGTGTAGCTGGAGGCAAGAATGACCATGGCGATGGCAAAAGGGAAGAGTAGCGTGTCCCATGGTATTGCTACACCATCGAAAAGAATAAAATACAGTATTCTGAGAGGAATACATGTTCAAGTGGAGAATGACCATCATTGTAGCTTACTTCAGTTTATGGTTAAACTGCTGGGTAAACTGCAGTTACGGGTAAACTGCTCTTCCAGTCTTAAGCAAACAGAAGAAGCATGTTCCTAAGCTCTGTGTTTATATAGTTCCTTTCCAGGTCAGTGCATCATCCGAAAAAAGGAGATTTCCCCCCACCCCAGCTTTTCTGGTCTTCTTATAGACACCAGAATGGAGGAAGGAGGGAATGCAGAGAGAAAATTAGTTTTCTATTCACAAAGCAGCATGTAGACTACTGCATTTAGTTTACTTCTCTTTTTTTAAATGAGAAATCATTTAAATAATGATGCTATAAAAACCAAATTCATGCATCTTGGGGGTTTTGTGCTGGTGGTTTTTTTTTGTTTTTTTTTTTTGCTATTGCTGACTGGAGAAGATGAGTTCCTGTTAAAAAGAGCTTAAAAAATGTTTGGATGCTTTTTTATTCCCTGTGAGGTCTGAAAATAGAAGCTGCCAAAAAATTGCTTGTAGACTCATGGTTCTGCTTGGAGGGTTTAGCTTAAGTCTAAGGCCGCATCTTCTGACATTGCAACAGCTGAGCTTTGCAGAACCACCAAGGCTGGGCTTACCAAGTGGAAGCAAGGAGGAGAGCAAATCTCTTTATCAGCCCTCTTGCTTCTCTCCTCCCGTCTCCATTGTTGGGCAGAAGACCTTAACCTGAGTGCCAAGGCACAGCATAAAAAAATGTGTGTGAAAATGAAATGTAAGTGCTGGGAGCATAGGAGCGTAGGGAGAGGGTTGAGGTTTTATTTACTGGCAGCACTGCCACACACGCTGGTAGCATTGAGGGGGGTGGATAGCATGTAAATGCAGCCTTACATAGGTTTTTAGTTATTTCTATAAGTAAAAGACTTGGCCAATGTATTTGGGTTTTATGGTATTGCCATAGTGTAGTGGCAAAGCATTATCATTGTCATGAGCACAGCTTGCCATCGTACTTTAAAAGCTTGGTGCAAACTGGGAGAACAGAAGAAAATGTGTGTAATCTGTGTTATAATGTGCGTAAGCCACATTATAAGATACTCGGTGATAATGTATAGATAATGTAATCTGTGTTATAGCCTACTTGATGATAAAAGTGGCCACCTCGGAAAGGGTGTGAAGTCGCCTGCACTTTGGAGTCTCTGAGTTGTTGTGTCCAGGTGCTGGAGGGGTGACAGCGGGGAAAGTGTGTGGAGACAGCCCAGGAGTGTGGGGAGAAGTCCATTCAGAAATGCCTGTGAGGGGGATCAGAGGAGAGGTGGTGTTATTATAGTGGCTGCTCATGACAAAAGTGAGCTGTGCTTCCTCTCCTGGGCATTGGCACACGCTTCCCCCATCCCAGCACTTGCTGGCTTCAAACAGAATTGTCGCGCTTTGGGGTAATGTCTCGATTTCACGCTTGTGAAACCAGTGCATTGCTTCTCCGGATTGCTTAAGGTGACAATTAAAAACTTGTTTTAAAAAATGATAACTGTATGTTGGGCTCTGGTGTCCTTTGAACTGTGTTAGATGTTTGGATGTATCTGGTAGGAACTGCAAGTGCTGGAAGGTGGCTCAGGTGATGCTGCTGGTGCCAGCTCTTCCAGCGTGTGGGTTGGTGATGTTGTGTTACTGCTCATAACCTGACCAAAGTCCCATATGCTGCATCTCCCTTTTCCCCCAGTTTGGTCCTGGAGGAATGGCCTGGACCCCCCATTGCATCCCTTCTTGGCAGCAACACGCTCTTAGAATGGCTGAAGCTGGGTGTAGTACTGTGCCTTTGGCTTGGGCAGGGGGCATTTCTGCCTGCTGAGTTGCTGGTAGCATGTGTGTGCTGGTGCAAAGGTGTGATGGATTCTGAGATCTGCATGGGAAGCCCTTTCATCCCCAGCACTCAACCAGAAAATGGGCTAAAACACAGCAGACCAGCTGCTGGGTTGTGTCTGAGCTGAGCATCCTTGGATAACCACCGTGGACAAGATGATGTTGTGCAGCTGGAGGCACACAGGCTGGTTTTCTGGTACCTGGCTGTCCAGGCCAGCCTCAGACAAAATCCCTGTAACGAGTCCTCTGTGTTAGCGCAATTCCATGCTGGACTGATGCTGTGAGCTGAGTGGGGAGGAAACTCATCATGAAAAACCCACCAAATCAACAAAATCCAAGCATGACCCACACCAAGGGTTTTCTTCCAGCTCAGACAAGCGTAGTTTGCTTTCTGACATCGGGTGTCCTCCTGTTACAGCCTGTTCCTTCCCCACCAGGCTGAGACGCTGCCTTGCTGCCTGCTCCAATGGGACCTGCCTTTCCTGTGTGGAAAGACCCCCTGTGCCAATGCAGCACGGTGCCTCCACTGTGCCAGAACTAGAAAACTTACCAACTTCTTACTTCCTTTGCAGTGAGCGTGGGGGAAGAGAGAGCCCGTGTGCGGATTGCCCCCCACATTGCCTTTCCTCCCAGCCACTCACGGTGAGCCCCCACGTGCCGGGGGAGCAGAGGGGAGAGCCGCCACACTGAGCTGGTGTGAGTGAGGCCAGAGGGCATTGGACCGGCGGGCTGCAGTGGCTGGGGGGCCTCACCACCCCGCAGCGGAGACAGCCAGCTCCTGCCAGGTAGATGCCCGCAGGGGAGAGGACAACTCCAGCTGAACCGATGCATCTCGGCACCTGATACCGAGCTCAGGTAAGGGCATGTTGCTTGGAGCCGGGTTGCATTTCCACACTTCCTTTTCCAAACTCACAAAGCGGCTCCAGAGCAGGTGAGAATCACACCGAGAGCCATTGTATGCTGTTGGGTACACATGCTAATAAATCTGCAGGGTCTTGTATGAGATGATGCTGGGTGCTCTGGCTTGTTGGGACATTGCTGGTGGCATCAAAGCAAGTTGCAGTGGAGGTTCTCACCTGGGTGTTCCCAGTGCCTCTGCTACGGGTGGTGAGCGTGGTTTTATCCAGTGCAGCATCCAGCACAGTTTTGGATACAATGCAAGTTTACTGGGACAGGACCTTGTTTGAATTTTCTGTAACACATCTGCAACTCATATTTAAAATGATCTATGGGCAGTCATTTTCAAAGACCCCAAGACAGTTAAAACATAAACCTCCTTGCAGTTCAGCTGGCTTAGTGCTCCTTATGCTCTTAAAAAAAAAAAAAAAAGCTTGCTTGTATGCTCTTGAGTTTTTGTTGTAGTCAAGGAAATAAACATGCAAACAGGATCTCCTGGATTTTGCTTTATCCTGCTTGATAGTAATTTAATTCCTGAAGTCATAATTCACTTTGTGAGTGGAAGTCCGATTTCCTTTTCAGTAGCAGGATTGTGAGTGCCGGATTTGGGCTAGGATTGGTGATGTGCAGTCCGGTGACGTGATGTTTAGAAGCTGGTGACTGACCAGGGCTGGGTTTGTTAATGAGAGAGCAGCTGCGGATGGGGATCAGTAGAAGTCCTCGATGCAAGCACCTTGAGTGTGTTGTCTGTTTTGGGCTTGAAGTTTGGGTTTCTAGTAACAAATACTGCGGCAGCTGTGATGGAGAGGGGACACTGGCCGGTCTTGTAGCAAGACGTTGGGAGCGGCTTGACTTCCGCGTGGGGAGATGGGTCTTGTGAAGCAGAAGCTGTGCCTGCAGCCAGCAGCACGTGGCCATCACTTCCTCTTGCAGCTCGTCACCGCCTGGGCATGCAGCCCTGTGTGCCGGCGCCTGCCTGCAACAGCCCGCAGCTTCTCCTGGATATCTTGGGAGGTTTTGAGGTTTCCTTGGGCCGTGGTGATGCAGTCGAAGCAGACCCAAAGCCGTGCTTGTTTTGGCTGTGCTTGGTAGGTATGTACAGTGATGTAACCCTGCAGCTTTGCTTTTGAAAGGCTTTAAGCGCGTGGAGAAGAGCCTCTCATGACAGCTCCCATCGCCTCACAACTGCTGATTGTGCACCCCCCAATTACACCAGGCTACCAGGATGGGGAGTCTGCTGCAAGCCAGTAGCCTGCATGGTTCAAAGCATGTCGAGGTGCCTGTTTCATGCTCTTAAAAAAACCCTGATAGGGTTTACTCAACTTTTTGCAGCTTGCTTTAGCCACTTTGTAAGCAGACTGTTGCACCACTTTGCGGGGCGGGGTTTAGGCTAGGGCGTGCAAGCACAGGAGACACTGTTACAACTAGTAGTAGCTTTACAAGTGAGAGCAGTACTTTGCTGGGAAGTGGTGCAGACTGCAAGTGTGCCTCGTGCAAGGGTCTCACCTCTTAGCAGATGTTGAAAAGAATTTCCACTTGCATAGATGCATAAGCATTTCCTTCAAGCCTGTTCCCCTAAAGGAAAAATTGCAGGTTTATAGCATAGATGGCTAAAGATGTAAAACGCTGTGTTAAAACGTGCTTTTAAAATAGAACATGAAACAGAAACAGCGACTTGCTGACCTTCGGCAGCGGTGGATGTGGTTGTCGTAAGGACGTACCTTTTTGACTATTCCACAGCAGTAGTTTCAGTCTGATACAGGCCATCAGGGTATTTAAGTACAATGTGTCAAAATTTGCTTTTCTTTTTGCCTTTTTTTTTCCCTTTTCCTTTTCCTCCTTACAGCAGTCTGTGTCAGTAGTTCCTTGGGTACATTCAAGGCTCCAACACACCTGCACCTGAATTCATTTCTCCTTTTTCAATGACCTTCTGCTTGCAGTAGCATACAGGAAAAAAATCATATCCATTTCCATGGGCTTGGGTATAGCTGGACAGGAGAAACGTATGGTGCGGTGAGAGCTTACAGAAGCAAAAATGGAAATTTTACAAGTTTTATCCTGGAGATGGAGCATACTAAGGAAGGGTGCAGGCGGTTGAGATGACTCTGCTCGGGGGATGTAACTGTTAAGATTTTGTAACTGAACTTTATTTGGCTGTATGCCTGCATCATGCTTGCCTTTAATTTGCTCTAACTGGTGGATGCAGCGGGAACAGAGAAATAACCAAAACATAGTCTGTAATCTCAAGTGGCTTGAGTAGATACTTTTCTACAATGTAAAATATATAAAAGTTGGGTTCCAGGAGATCCCCAACCCAGCCCAAGGCTGAGGTGCTGTACTTCCTAAAAAGAGATTTTAGTGATATCTTCATTTTCATAAGCCCTTCTGCCAAGGGTCACCGGATACAGTTCACCTTACAGCAGAATAGTGAAGTTGAGCAATACAACCTGATGCTGGTGCAGCCTGACAGTGTGAGACCAGTATAAAAGCATGTAAAACTTTTGTACTTTCCTTGGAAGGAGACAGAAAAGGCTTGAAGAGACTGAAAATTCAGCCGCTTTGGCTCCGATGGGTTGCTTGGTAGCATCACCACAGCTACTTTGTTCAGGGGCTGGGAAACTGCTTTCTGGCCAAGGTCTCAACAGCAAAACTGCTTTGTGAGGAGGGCTCGGAGGAGTCGGATCTGGAGTCATGGTTGCAGTGAATTTCTGGGAGGGCATCTCAAGACACGCTGATGTGCAACCACCTGCAACCCTCTGCAGGACCCAGCAGCTGAGTCTTTGATATCTCAGCTCCAGTCCTTAGATCACAGCCATTTGTGTTTTTGATGGATGAAATTCTGCGTACAAGTCTTGTATCCCAGTAGTTTCTAATGGAAGTTTGTCCTTGTTTCGTATAAATTGAGATGTGGGGAGAGGAGGACCTGGTGGTGAGCAGAAGGCTGCAGACATGGCCGGGGCAAGCAACCTCTGTGGAAAGAGGTGGCGGTGTCTGTGTCATCTGCAGGTACTGGCATGGAGGGAGCGAGCCAGGCAGGGTGGTTGCTAACGATTGCTGATATAAGTGGGAGGGTTTATAAGCAGGAGGGGATGTGTGCGTATGTGTCCCCAGGCTGCAGCTCGAACAGCATTGTTGCTGGGCTGTGGGAAATGCTTGGTTCCTCTTCTGGGCAGTGAGCAGGCTTGCAACACACGGGTTGGGTGACTGGTGGCCAGAGGTTCCCATGGTGCCAGCCAGGCTCGTCCCAGTGAGTACCACTGGGGACCTTAATGGAAAAATACAGGACCTTTGAGGAGGGGGTTATAACAGTAAATCTGATTTATGGATAACACTTTTTGCACCAAGTCTTGGATTTTTGATGTGGACACCTTCCACCTTGAGATTCCAGATGGACAATTGATTTCAGTAAAGTTGTCATCCAAAATTCGAATATTTTATTTCAGGTTTGCTAAATGGTGAGGTAGTGTTCAATGTGGGTAGGCAGTAACATGCATTTTCATTAAGCATCTTCAGGCTTACAGTTGCTGGGATTAATTTTTTACTTCCTTAAATTGTAAACTGGAAGCTGCAAGCTTGAAATGTGTGAAATGACAGACTGTGAAATTTTTCAACTTGTTCTTTTTAAAAGAATTAGTTGCTAACTTTGTTTCTCAGTTGAATTTAAGTGTGTGTGGCTTTGGGCTTTTTGTAGCTTACATCCTAGTAAATTTTTCTGATACCTTTCTCGCACTGTTCACATTTTCTTACCATTCCTGTTTATAGCTGCTTCACCTTGTGTGTTTGTCATGGAAAAAACCCTGTTTGCTGGAAAAATACAGTACTTACAGGAGAAAATTGTGTGGCAGGCTTGAGAAAGTAATTTGAGTGGTCTATTAAGAAAAAAGTCTTCAGTCTTATATAGGTATACGGAGAAGTGTGTCAGGTACAGGCTGCGCCTATTTATAGGTATTGTATTCATATCAGGGCAGAATGATGTGTTTCGTCAAACTCCAGGAAACAAACATCTCTGTAGTTTTCATATACACAAGGTATCATTTCCCTCAAGCAAATGCTATAACTTCATAGTGTCAGACTACTCTTGAGTTTGAGTATGCACAGAATTAAATCATAAAAATATGCATATTCAGTATCTATATTCAATGTAGGCTGATACAGAGCTAAGCTATATTCTGTTCCCTCTCCAGAGTACTTTGAAAACCACCTAGTCAAGCACAGCATGGCCCTTGTACTCCAAAAAGCACTAGTATTGTGGTCAGATGCTGAGGTCGTGCAGGCCCTTTCCATCTCCATCCCTCCCTCAACCATTTTCTCTGCTTTCCAGTTTTTCCTAAATTTGGACTTTTGTGTTGTTGAATAGAAAAACAAATGTGTACATTCCTGGCACGAGATGCAAAACTGGCTCCTTTGCACCAGTCTGGCATTTCTGGCTGCAGAGAGGCTTTCGCAAAGGTGGCTGCCAAAATATATGTGGTCTAGCTGCTGTCTTCTGCTGCATAAACCCTCCCATGTTACTGAGTCGCTCTTCCTCTGGTTGTTCTATTACAGAATGTGGTCAGAGACGTTCAGAATAACTTACACTTCATAGAGGTCTTGAAAAATTGCCCACTTGATTTGATGTACAGTTTATTTTTTCCCTCCAGTCTGCAGAATATTTGTATTTTTAGCAGCACGTAAAGGACATCATTTGAATTCTTTGACCCCATAACAACCAAAAAACAATGTTAAAAGTGGGGGAGTGAATTTGCCTTTGAGTGAAGCTTCACAGAAGAAAGATGTGAGAAGGAGAAGATGCAGAATTAGATGACACTGTGAGACAGTTACTCAGACGTTGCTACTTTGAAAAATGAAGCTGTGATTAACATGTATAGAGCAAAATTCACGGGAACATTTGAAGTAGGAGCCGCAGCTTGGAAAAATAAAAAAACAAAATACACTTTAATATCTCTATCCTTGCTCTGCTTTGATTGTGGAGTCAGTAACGGAGGAAGGATGCACCCATTCCTGCCATGAAGTTGAAGAGTTTGCTTTTTTCCAGGGTCTGTACAGGTGAGCGTAAAGCAGTGAAATGCTTGTGCTGTTGGCTGTGACGTGTTGCAGAAGAGCTGCCCTTGTAGCCCCGATTATTGCACGTGGTTTAATATTTCTATCACACCACTGGCAACTGGGAGTGACAGCTGCTTTCGAAATGAGGAGTTAGGGAAAGATGGATCTCCCAGCCGTCTCCATCTGTGCCTGAAAGACACAGTGGCAGCGAGCAGGTTGCATTAAGGAGTTGGTAAGATGAGACAAATAATCTGTTATGGATGTGTGAAGGTGCAGAGAAATGGGCTGAACCTTGGAGAGCGCTATTGCTTTTGCTCATCATCTCTCCCCCATTTTTTTTTTTTAATAGCTCTTTTTTTTTTCCCCTCAAGGAAAAACCACATTCTTCAGATCATCCCAAGTGCAATGCCCTTGGCTGCTCTGGGTCTTCCAGTGTCAAGTGCTGCTGCAGCCAGCTGCACAGTGGCTTGCTGAGGTGCGGCTTCAGCCAGAAGCTGGGGTACCGTGTCCTACAATGAGAAGGTCAGGATGGCTCTTGGTGTCCATTAGAGAGCTGCAATGGCAGTTTGGAGTAAACTTGTTCTTGAGCAGCTATAGCACAAAATTTTATCTGTGGATAAAACTCTTCTCTGCAAAGAAGTGGTCACCAGCGCTTTGGGAAAGGACCAGAGCACAGAAACACAGGATTTACTTTCCAGCTTTAGATGCAACATGGAAGTCAACCTGCTCTTTTTTATTTTCAGATGGCTTTTCAAAATTTTGTAGTTTCTGGTGGGAGGCTTTCAAGTCTGTTCTGCTAGGGCGATCCCAGACGCTCCGAGGAGCTCCTTTCAAGCCCTACAAGAAAGCTCTGGACTTTATTATTGAAGTTGTTTAGCTTTCAGGTGTTCTGGGTAAATCACTGGATCATTTGTAATGTGACAGTGGGGAAAATATTTTAAGATGGTGGTGGCTAACAGTTTTTTCCCATCCCTGCTGAATTGTTTTACAGCAGGCAAAATAGACGAAACCTCCTTAGAGCAGGCAACACGCAGTCTGCCTCTATAACAAGCTATTCTGAGAAGCTTTACACTCTTAAGTGCTCAAAAATTTTTCCACACTCTAAGCCACTTGCAACTGTGGAATAAAATTATTTTACCTTGCTGTTCTTGAAACGTGTAGTATCCATCTGTAGTATCAGCAGGACTCTGAAGGACGGAGCCATGTAGGTGATAACACAGCATGACTTCTCAGTGCTTATCCTGTCTGCACCAAGCAGGGTTTATAATTCATAGCAGAAGTGTGGGAAAAACTTAAAACTACTTTAAAAACCTTAAGAAAAACCTTAAAAAAAAAAAAAGAGGGCAGAAACCACACACTGGGGAAGGGGAGCAAGGGGAAGATACCAGAAAGATGGGATGGGCTGGAGTTTGTCCGTTTACAGAGCAATTGGGAATGTGGTCAGTGGGCTGGAGATGAGACCGTCCCCATCGGCTGCCTGTCCCTACTGCTGTCCTCCGTGCCCAAGCGCGGCTGGGACTGCACTGCAGCATTGCGCCTGTAGCCTGAGGGTTTGGGTAACGTGGCTTGTGGCACCCTGCCTTCAGGTGGTGCTGTAGCCGTTGTGTATTCTGAGCTGGGCTGGTCGCAGCTCTGTAGAGTTTCAGAGGAGGAGGACTTGGTAGACCTTCCCTCTGCCCTCTTCCTTGCAGCTGCCACTGGGCACTGTGGTCCAAAATCCCTGGGGATTTTGTCTATGGTTTCTCCTTGGTGTGTTAGTTCAACCTTTTGCTTTGGTGAACAGTGAGAAACTAGTTACAGATTGGCAGGGAGGATGCTTTTTTGGGCTTGTACAAGACAACACGTCGCGTTTGACATGGGAAGTTATCTTGCTCGTACGTATGTGTATGGGATGAAGCAGAGCAGTGGGCAGAGACCTCAGTGAGCTAGACTGGGTCTTGGTTAGACCAAGACTGCTCTGTCTCGGGGTAGATGGGGACTCTGCAGTCATCTTGCTGCTGTGTTGTTTTTCTTCTGGGGGTGTGTATAGAAGGTAATCATCTAGAGGCCAGTTTACTTGTGTGCACACTTCAGTAGGCAAAAATTTACCTTTTAGTTTCTTCTTTGATGTTAAAGCTGCCGTTGGATGCCCCTACAGAGATCTCATGGCTTCACATCCATAGCTGCGGGCAAGAGCATTGTGGTTGGCTGTCACCCACGTGAATGCTGTGCTGTACAGCACCCAGCTGGCACGCAGCCTGTGCAATGCAAGGCCTCTGTGGTTGGTTTGCGTGTATCGATTTAAAAGCACAGTATGTTTTGTATCGGCATGTGTGTGCCTAAGAACAAAGGGACAGCATTTTGTCTTCCGGCAGACAAGACTCCCCCTTGCTCAGATTCAGTTGTGCCTCCATGCAGAGAGCAGGCAGCTCACAGTCCTGCTGCGTGCAGGCAAGCTCCATGCACTCTTTGTATGGGGGCTTTTCAACCTCAGCCTGGTTTTAGCTATGGAATGTTACTGGAAGCTAAAGTTGTCAGCAAAGGCTTTTCCTAAAATATTTCCCATGCTGTGTACACATTTACTTACCTCCTTTTCCCCTCTTTTTTTTTTTTTTTTTTTTTTTTTTTGCTTTACAGCTTCTGACATGAAGAAAGATATAGAGTCTTTAATAGCCCAGGAAAAAGCAGAAATCGTTGCCAAATATGAGAAGGTACCAACCTCATGTTTCTCCCTGACATGCTGGATAAGGCTAAAACTATTTAATTGATTAGGAATCCTTGAAATAAGAACTTTTGCCTCCCTGCATGCATCACCCCAGTAATTCTCATGCCATCAGGCTTCGTGCCGGCTCTCCCTGCCTGCTTCTGCATGCACATCCCCTCTCACCACATCCTTAGAATTTCTTGTGGATCCCTTATGTGCTCAGGACAGATACTGAAAGGTCCTGGGCTTCTCGTGCTTCAGTGCTCCCTTAACACCATGATCGCTTATGCCCAACAGCACTGCTTTCTCTGACATACAGCCCTTCCCAGCCCATAGCAGAGGCATGCCAGGGATGCTGGATAAACTGAACTTGTGTATTTTTCTCTTGCCTGCATTGTATTTGTCTCTTTAGAGCAGGTTGATCTCTTGGCTCTATGTCTTCTAGCGTGCAGGGAGGGAGAGATGTGGGCACTGGGGGAGGGATGCAGGCACTAGGGCATTCCCGATGCTTGGGCCGGCTCACAGGTGTCCTTTCTGCTTTCAGGGCCGGCAGGACGGAGCTCAGATTGACCAGTGGGAAGATGCTGATTTTGCGCTGTATAAAGTTACAGACCGGTTTGGATTCCTGCAGTAAGTCCTCCTGCCCTCTCCTGTCCTCTGGCCCACGTGTCTGTGCAGACCATCCATCTGCACCAGGCATGGCAGACCCAGCATCTTTCCTATAAGCTGCTCTGTGGCTTGACTTGATCAATCCCAAATGCAGGAAGAAAGACTAGATGTGCCTCCTCCCTCAACCACACATGTTGAAACACTCTGATGCTTTGAATCTGCTTGCAAGGCAAGGCTTGGAAATGGTTTCCCATCACAAGCTTGATGTCAGAAGGTGCAGGCTGGTGTTCCTGTGCCTCCATGGAGGCTTGTGGTGTGTCACAGAGGGAGAGGCTCTTGCATTTGCACCTGATGATTCAGGGAGGTGTAGGAAGAGATGAGGCAAGATATCTGATCATTCTTGGTTCCCTTAGGAAATCCCCATCCTAAGCAAGGCACAGATGAATTAGATGCACACCTTGTGCCTGGGGAGAATGCTTAGAAGAATTATTTTTATTCCAAATCCAATCAAAAAGTTATAATAATAGGTGTTTTGTGTGCAGGAGGGGGTTCGAAGAAATTGTTGTCCAGAAATCTCCCCCCTCTCCCCTTTTAATTGCTGATTATGTATGTATTGAAGAGGAGCTTTATGCCCAGGATTTCCAGCAATGTCCAACAGCTCCTACAGGGTGGTGGGGTTTTGACTGGTGCTTCCTCTATGTCTTTCTCATCGGGAAAGGCTGTAGGAAAGGCATGAAGCCCCTGAGCCCTGACTCCTCAGATGCCCAAGGTGGTCCCTGAAATGCAGCACCCCACACTTGTCCATACCCTTTCTTGCCCATAGAGTAACCAGTGACCCCTTGCTTTTCCAGCGAGCAGGAGCTGCCGACCCGCACAGCCTTGGAGGAAAAGGTGAGAGCTGCCAGCACTGTTGTCATGGGTATCGGATCCTTATCACATCGGCTGGCGAGGGGATGGTTTTTGAGAAAACAAACATGCAAGTGAGAGCGAAGCAGGCAGCCAGCGCCAAACTGGTCACTGGTGCTGGTGCAGAGATGAGAACTTTGCATGATGCCTGGCTGTTGGACCTTTATTTTGCTAGGTCAGGCATCTCCCCTCCTGCACTGAAATCACATCTTTTAAGCACTTTTGGGCTTTTCCCTCTGCTTTGGCACAGTGCTCAGTGGCTTCTGCTTGAAAAGGGGATTGCACATGCAGGGGAGTGCAGTGGAGGTTGTAGGTAACCATCATCTCCATCCTCATCTCCCCTGAGCTGAGTGCATCTCCTTTGTTAGGATTCTGCTAACTGGGACTGAATAGCATCTTATTTCTGCTGATCTGATACAATGATACAATTTGAGGCTAGCTCAACCTGCAAAGATTTTTCTTGTCAAGGAATACTCCTCTTGGAAATGCTTTCTCTATGTTAAGCCTGTGTGTCTCATCATTTTTACCAATGCTGCTTTAGTTACCACAGGTTGAAATTACCAGTTCCTGCACCCACCTGTGGATTATTCCCATCCCTCATGCTAGGTCTTTGCTTAGAAGTTTAAACCTAAAGAGCATGAAGTTTTATGTTTTCAGGAGGTGTCTTCTGGGGCTTTTTTTCTTAAATTTGTCTCATCTTCTTCCCCCTCCCACCAGCAAAAACAGCAGGAAATCGAACGTGTGGACAAGTGGCTAAAGATGCTGAAGAAATGGGGCAAATACAGAAACAGTGACAAGGTAAGAGGAAAAGAAAGAGCACATGTCAGAGGGACAGGAATGGTGCATCTTTCCAATGAGTCAAGCTCTCGAAAAGTTAATAGAGAAACCAGAGATCACTGGAAAATATGCCTAATCCTACTTATTAGTCTTTAATATTTTAAAGCTTTCCTTGAAGTTGCTGGGTTACCAGTCAAGGGAAAACTCCTGTTCTGACAAGCATAGGACCCCTGCTTGGTAAGGAGAGGAGCATCATGCCTGACCTGCTCTGCTTACAGCTCTCTGGGCAGGAGAGGGCTGAAGCCCAGCGTCACGTTGTTGCCATGGCCTCTGCAGCCTTCTTGTTTGGCAGGAGAAGTGGGGCGTTAGGCCGTATTGCCTCTAGGTCATGCTGAGACTCCTCAGGAGAAACTTGAGCTTGGTTCAAAGGCTGTGCAGAGGATATCTGCACAGCTGCAGGGGAGGCATTAAGCAGAGCATCCCCCTCGCTTGGCCATCCAGAGTGAGGTCAGGTTCCCCCAGCTGAAGAGCAGCTGTAGTCTTGTCCTTGTTTAAAAAGAAACCCAAGTCCCTGTTACAGCAGGGATGGGTTGGAGATGGGTTTGGGGTTTTACCATCGTTCCACTTCAGAGCGGTTCTAATTACTTTGTTCATCGGTGCCGCTCCACAGGCAAAAGCGGAGGCTCTTCCCATGGCTTTGTTTTTTCTAATTAGAAGTTAGTACTAATTGGTTAGTGGTCTTGTGGGTAAAACACCAAATTCCAGCAGAGTGCAGGGAATTCCTTCAGGACCTGGATGATGTTTGGTATGAATAATGCTGAGTCCTTTTAGCATGCCTTGGCTTCCCTGGGTCATCTGGTGGGGACAGACAGGATCCGGGGTGAGGGCTGTGTGGACCTGTGTCTGTCTTTTGGATTTACCCTGATAATTAGCGGGTATGTTAAGTGTGCTGCAGCTGACGTCGCTCAGGTCTGCTGGATGGCGTGGGGCAAGCAGGTTTTGAGGGTCTTTGGGTCAGAAAATCACAGAGTTCTTGTAAGGGAATAAATGATGTTATTTATAACAGCCTGTAAATGGTTGTTGATTCTTGGGCACAGACATGGCATTGTCCCAGTGCTGGGGGACTGGAAATGGCCATCCCCCCTCCTAGCAAATGGAGAAGCAGCGCTTGGCCCCAAGCAGGGAAGGAGCAGTCTGGTGACCCCAAGGAGTAGAAAGGAGCTTTGGTTTCAGTCCCATCCAGCCTAACACCCCCTGCTCACACCAGCACCAAGTGCAAGCAAGAAGGTATGTGCATCAGAGCAGCCACGCAGTGTTAAGTGCAAAGACCCTGAGAGGCACAAAAAAAGTGCTTTAAAAGAAAAAATTAGGTTGCATCCTTCACCTGGATGTGCAACCCCATGCTCTTGCTTCAGGAGCGTGGAAGCTGCTCAGAGATTCCTGCTGCCATGGCTTGATGCAGCTCAGACATGGTGTTTCGAGGATATTATTCTAGGATCACAGTCACACCATTCAGATGGTTATGTTTTTTTCCTAGCTGAAGGAAATGTCACAAGCACTTTGTCTGATTTTTCTAAAGCAGAGTGGGTTGGTTTTGTTCCCTCTCTGAGCGCTCAGGCTGTCACATCTGTATTGCACGTTTCCTTTTCTGCGCTTAACAGATGTGATGGAAGCCTGAGTGTCACAAGACAGCAGCTCTGTGTTATTTTAATAAAGACTAGGATGTAATCTTTGAAAAAAGCCTTACTGAAGACAGGAGGCTTCCCTTTGTTCATTTTGATAGACTGCACTTTATCAGAGGGGAAAAAAAATCTTGTTGCAGGAACCCCAGCCAGTTTCACAGGGAAGCTGCCTTGACTTTGGCTCTGCTCGCGTGATGTAGAAGCCTGTCTTATTTTCCACGCTGGGACTTCCTGGACTTCAGGGCGAACCTTTCGAGTCCCAGTTCACGTGCTGGACCTGGCAGGCAGCTGACCATATCGAGTGCTTGAAGAGGGACTCTTGGCTTATCAAGCAGGCTGTCATGTTTTGCAGCGTCTTAGTACCTGATTGGGGCTTAGGTTGTTGTCTCAGCTTCTGTGATCTGAAATGTCAGCGGGAGGAGGGAGGTTGTGTACCTGTCCAGGGCACTGGCCCCAAAGCAACCACCCGTCAGTGGGTGAGAAAGCAGGTTTTTCAGACCCCCAGCATGAGCCATTGCCAGAGCACAGCAGGTTTTGCTTTCTGTTCCCCCACCTGCTGCCAATGTGCGTCCCTGCGTGCTGCTTGTTGCAGTCTGAGTGTTGGGGCTCTCACAGATTATAGGAAATAAGGCTGAAAAAAACCCTGAAGAGGAAGGACTCTTATAATGCCTAGCCCAAGATGACCCGGCTATGCCTAAAATTATTCCTGGCATAACATGTTTCAGGATTTGCAACAAATAAGATTATCTTAGTTAAAGTGATTCCCTGGTGTTCCTTGGACTCATCACTGCATCAGATCTGTCTCCATCTCTGTTCTAGACACATTTCCTAGCAATCTGATTTAATTTCAGTAGCAACATCAACAAGTGACACCAGAACAATTCCTTGCATGGATGGGGTTAGATGGGGTCCTGTGCTGCACTGATGCAGTGGTACCTTCTCCTGGCTGTACTTCCACAAGAGAAAGGATACATAAATAAAGGAGTCAATGCAACGACCACACTGCTTTGCAGAGTTAAGGTATGTCAAACCTGCAAAGAAGTGCCAAATTGTGTAATTTGGGGTTCAGCACAGGGAGGCTCAGGTGGTCTATGTCCTTTTCACTGCTGATTTAAACCCGAGTTTAAATCCCAACATGACTCTACTTGGGAAGGTTAGGAAATGGTTGGTGCCATGTAAGAATACACACAGTTAAGGCAGCACGGTTTTGCAGAGAAAAAAAGAGGCTGTGCTGCATGCACTCCAATAGCAGGATAATTTATTCATCATAGCCCTGAAATAAGTGGATTTCAGCCAGAAGTATCAGTCCTAGGAAGAGGATATGACCTCTGCATCATTTGCAAGCTGCTTCTTGCTGCTGGCCATGTGGGATGGGACCTTCAGAGAGGGATGTCTTCAGGCAGAGATGTCTGGTTTTTAGGCAAAGCCTGTCTTTGTGCATGGGGATAGCCTTGTGTCTGCTAAGGTCATGGGAGTGCAGGGCACTTAATCCAGTGCATGCCAGCAAAGCGGTTTAGGATGAATTGGGGCTCTGTATGGACTGACACGGACCCCCAACAGCAAATAATCTGCTAACGCTGGGGAGAGCCAGCAGACATTTGTCATGGCAGGGTCAGCTGAAGTCAGATCTCCTGCCTGCAGGTGGCATGGGAAAGAAAGGGCCTTGCGCCTGGGAGCTGCAGGGTGGCTTCTGCTGCTGGGTTTTGCCATTTTGGAAAGGCAAGTAGCATTTTCCTCTCTCCAAAAGTAGCCCTGGTAATAAATGTAAATGCCCACCCCTGACACATCAGCTTTAGGATTTAAATTTGCCCCTGCTTTGCTGCCAAGGCCTCTGCAGACCTGCTGGCACCCCGTCCGGCATAGCCGATGCTCTAACTGCAGAGACAACAGCTGAGTTGGGAGCAGCCATTATCCATACAGAAAGAAAACCACGTGCAGCAAAGTCCAGGCTGCCAAGCGTCTTGCCACATCATCAATCAGCCAGTTTCGTGGTGTAAAAAAGAAGTTCTCTTCTCCAGGGTGGTTGTGGTCATGGTGGTGGTGAGGCTTCACCCACCACTCCAGGAGTTTCACAGGGCAGCTCCCCTGGTGCATCACTGGTGGAGGAAGTGTGAGTCCTTCGTCTCCAGAAGGATCATTCTTTGAGTCCTGAAGGAACTGAGGAAGGGGGGCTGCCCCCCACTTCAGGGTGTTGGAGGTCTTGTTGGAGAGGTTTGAAAGTGAAATTGCCATGTATACCCAAAATTCGGGCATTATTCCTGCAGTCTCTTCTTGGTGGACCATGCACATGGCTGAGAAGCTAACAGTGACAGGCTCCAGAATGTGAAAATGGGCTGAAATGTTCTGTTTTAAAAAAACAACCCACCCCTCCCAAGTCCTTTTTAACTTCAGTGTCTTACTCCTGCAAAAAGATGTCCTGTATTTAAAGGCAGTGACTCCACCTCTCTAATTAAAGACCCAGACCATTTGGTTGGGTACTTGTCAGAGGAGATCTCTGATGCAGGAAGATGGAGTTCAGGTCTGTACTTATGTAGTCTTGCCCATCTCATCTACTGGAAGGAAAGTACATGGGGAGGGGAGAGATGGGGATGGGGTGATGATGGCCTCTGTGCTGTGAGCTTTGTATGTTAAAGCCTGGAGAGGGAAGATGATCCTATGGCAAAATCCAGAGCAAGTTTTAAACACTGTGAGTTCAGTCCTTGGCTCTGACATGGCCTTCCTAAACAGCACCTTGAGCCATCACTTTGACCACCAGCATCTCCATTTGTGAAATGAGATACGTCCGTTCTTCCTGCCGTGCATTGGTCGGTCTGTCATTCTGCATGGGGCATGGTCTAGGTGCTCTCTTCCCATCTGTAAGGGCTGAGTGGTTTGTAAGAAACAGAAGATAGTGGCCTCGAGGGTTGTTTTTTCTTCTCACATAGAGCAGGAGATGCCATCACCTGCTGCCTTCCCTCTGTCAGTTCATTCCAGCATAAATGCTGCTTTTAATACAACTTCCCTGTTTTCATTCAAGTTTCACAATGAAGGAAAATTGCTCATTTTTCCTCCACGTGACTCACAGCTCTGAGGTTTTATCACTTTCACATCTGGAGGCGGTGGGAGGAGGAAAACCCTTGGATAAATAGTGGGGAGGCATTTCAGTTCAGTTCCATCTCAGCATGTTTTGTAACTCCTCTATTCCTGCCACACTCTCATGTGGAGAGAATCATTACAGACATGTACTATATGCCAGTGAGGGTTGCACTCATTAAAGTACAACAATACCAGCTCTAGGAATTAAAAACAAAATTATTTTCTTCCCATGGAGCTGAGCATCATCTTCTACCTCAGCAGCTGTCAGTTTGTCTCTCCTAATCCATTAGAAATCAATAATTTTTTCTGAATTGGTGATTTTATCCGAACTGGTACGTACTCCAGTTTCTTGATCCCGTCTCAGCTTTTGCTTCATGAAAACATGACCGCTTGCAGGAGCCAGACTTTAGTGGGCGCCTTGCCAATACCACTTTGAGGAGGTGGTTCATCTAACTCCATTGCTTTGTGTCTCCTGATGCACTACAGTTCTTTTTGTCCTGATTTAATGACTGTCAGGGAATGGGAATCTCTTGTTCATCTCCTTCGTCTTTCAGCCATGGGGATGAAACTGTCCAACATGGCATGAAGGTTTGCTGTCCTCCAGAGACGCCTCCTCATGTGAGCTTGGACGAGCAGAAGTGGCTCCCCTGGGGGTGCAGATGGTGAATTAGTGATGTCCTGCTTAAAGTGCAGGATGCTGTTGAATAGGATGGTGGCCTTCTTGGGGCATGTCTTGGTAGTGGGATGATTTTTAGGGGAGCAGCTCTTATTTGGCATGTACAAATGGGAGGGCAGGGTCTTGCAAAGCATTTCTGTAGGGTATGGTCCTGGCTGTGCATTGGACCTTCACAGCTGGTGCTAAGCAACACCTGGGGCAGAGCAAGCATTTGGTAAGCACTGAGAATGGATTTTTAAATGCTGAATGTCCGTTACACTTACAGGATCAGGGTACATTATACCGACACTTTCTGTGTCTGCAGAAATACTGAAATATTTACCATAAAGTGGTGGAAAAGTGTTCTAACACACATCTAGCAGTCTTAGTACTACATGGTGGTCTTGGCATTTATTACATAGCTATTTTATGTACTTATTTTGACTAGGATAACGGCGTTACTGCTTTGCTGTCCCCTAGCCTGTCTACTTGAACCCCACCTCCTGTCTCATTTTGTACTAGTTCTTTGGGACAAGAGCCACCCTTGCTTTGTTTTGTACTCGGTAGGTGCAGTGCTACTGTGCTGGCTGTAACGAAACGAGGAGCGTGGGTCTGTGCTCTTGAATGCTGCTAGCCCAAGTGGGTTGACAATGCAGTGCCATGGTTATGGTCTTTATAACTTTGTGCATAGGCTGGCATTAACAAGTCAAGCCAGAAGTGAGAAAGTTGATGATGTGAGATAGGTCAGAAAGGAAAGGTAACAGGAACAAATGGTGTAAGAGATGCAAAGGCAACATGGCAGGACCATATCCAGAAAATCTTCTACTAGTATCTTGATGCTTCCCTATGAATTGCAGTCCTTCTCTTGCATCAGCCTGAAACCCATGAAGCAGAACATACTATGGAAAGAGGGATTTTGAAAGAGGTTGGATGCATTTGTAACCAGGCAGTGCCAGTAGCTCCAGTTGATTGCTTGGTTGGGCACTGCCCTGCTGAGCCCCAAGCTCATTCCCATGACCGGGAATCTGGCACTTCTGTCCCCTCCCAAGTAATTGCCTGGTCCCAAGGGATTGTTCTGTCACAATGTAAATCCCCTCCACACCTGGAGCTTAGGAGTGCAGCAGATCCTTAAGCATGCCCCAGGGTCCTCAGGAACCTGGAGGAGTGCCACAGTTGGCTTTGTAGTGCAGCTGCGAGGCATTTCACAGGTGGGATGAATGAAAGGGTGGAAATATTCAGAAATGAGGCTTTTTTCTTTTTTTTTTATGTATCTACTTCTTTTAATGGGAGAAGTCAAGAATGGAACAAAAGCTCTTTTCTGTTTTCCATTGAAATGTAATGGTCTCTTTAGAGAGAGAGGGCTTTATGTCAAGAAAAAAGGGAAGAGACATCATGAAGTGATCAAGTGGAGGCAAGAGGAGGGACATATGTATGTTTTTCCCCAATCTCCCTCTTCACTTGAGGAGTACCCTGCACGTTCTGGGGAGAGCCTTTGATGTAGCCCACAGTCTCCTTTGCCATGGGAGTTGCTGAGGACATGTCCCTGTGGCTCTCATGGTAAGGGCTCTCCTCTCCAAGGGGAAATGTATTTTTCTCCCAATCCCTGAGGATCCGGGTGAGAACAGCCATGGGAGGTCAGATCAAAAGCTTCAAAGCCACAGGTGCTGGGTCTGGTCCTTTGAGAGAAGTACAAGGTCAGGCTTGTGTGCATGGAATATGACTGCCCTAAAGGACCTGAGATGTTTCCACATATAAAGGGGATGGTCTGTATCCAGTTCTTCCAATAAGATCAAAAGCATGAGATGTGACTTGATTTTGACTGAGTACATGCCTTCAATGGATGCAGGTGCTCAGCTCATCCATCAGATTGGAGATGCCCTCTCTGCGCCAGCACAGGCAGAGGAAGTGATCAGTTGGGGTGCCTGCTCAGAGGGCTGGCGGTCAGCAGCAGCAAACCATGGAGCAAATCTGTTCTGCCACCAGCAGGACCAGCTAACCTTGCATGCATTTACCTCCCCGCAGATGTGCCGGCGAGTGTACAAAGGGATCCCGCTTCAGGTGCGAGGCCAGGTCTGGTCACTTCTGCTGGATGTTGAGAAGATGAAGAAGGAGAACGAAGGAAAATATGAGGTACAGGCTCTTCCTGGCAAAGATAATGGGAGCAAGGTGATGGGGAGGCTGGTTTGGTGGGGCTTTACTGGCTGGGGCAAGTTGGACCCATGGTGGATGCAGGCATCTCCATTTCCACCCACATGGGCAGGAGGGAAATGGGGGTTCCTACAGGGATGCTTTAAGAGTCAGAGGGGAACACCCAAACCTTGCATCCTCCCTCGCATGGTAGTGGTGTACGTAGCACCCTATCGTATGCATTGGTGGTGGGGCCCAATCCTTTCTGTGAACTGCTGCAACCTCTGAGAAGGAAAGGCTTAAAATTAGTGAGCACTGAGAATGCAAAGGGGATAAACTCTTTATCCATGTGTGTGCATATTAGGCTGGGGCCTTTTAGCATGTTCAGCCAGCTGCTTTCCCTGGTATACTGCTTCCATTTACTTTCTGATGGAAGCCATGAGCAAAGATGCTGTCAGTGTTACTGCATCCTTAGGGAAAGATGCAAGGAAAAGGGAGGGGAAGCTTAGCAAAGGTACAGCTCGCAGTTCCCTAAGCTCCCTGGAGCGATGAGGAGTAGCCACAAGTACCCTGAAGTGGGTAGATGCTGGATGGGGGTACCCCAAATGTCTCCCTGTACTTGAAAATTTCATTCAGGGTGTTTTGAAATGCAGAAGGTCAGAAGCCTTAAACCAGCTGACAATGGGTCCTTAGTTGAGAAACCCAATTAAGGGTGGGTGAGGGCAGGTCTTTCAAGCTTGGGGGGCATTTCTGAGTGAGGGGTCCTGTCTTACAACTGAGATGTGCAGCTGGAAGTTGACTGGCAGCGTTGGAAGAGCTTGGATTGAAGTGGCTTCTTTTATCTTCTGTCTTCAATCTTTTTATAACTGTCTTAAAAGTTTCCATTAAAAATCAAATAAAAATCATTTTTCTATTAAAAATGTTTTATTTTCTCTGCAGATTTCCTTAGCATGCATTGAACCTGAGTGACAGGGGTTACTGTATTTTGTTTTGTTTTGTTTTTTTTGAGCATCTCAGCACCTTTACGCTGCCTCTTTCCATAGGCAGTGTGTGGAAGCCCTGGGTTGATAATTAACTTATTTTCCAAACTTGTGTTGTGATCTAGCTTGCATCACATACCCAGGCAAGGATCAGGGTGTCATGAGGACAGTTATGTTTCAGAGGCAGGAGGTGGAGTGCTGCTTCCAGCAGGTGTTTCTAAAAATCTCTGCTTATTAAGCAGGATGACGCTAATGCTCATTATAGTTAGTCAAGCATAGATGTTAATAGTGAGATGCCGCTGGGATGGAGTCACGCGTAGGGGCTTGGGGAAGCCGGGCTGGGTTCATGGCAATAAGCAGAGATAATGAAGCTCTCCCAGCACGCAGATTCTTATCGCACTCCTTCCCTCCAAGCTGTGCTACACAGGCAGGGAAGCAATCCAAACAAATGAAAGTCTCAAGGAGTTTATCTGTGCTCCAGAGGGGTCTGCAATAAACAGGAGCTTCAGGGCTAATAGGCTTTGCTGGATGCAAACCCCCCTACAAGCTCATCTTAATCCTCTTCTTTGGTGCCACCTGCTGCCAGTAATTAGCTCTCCCCTAATTTCCTCCAGAAGAGGCTCAGTGCAGGTCCTGGATGTGAGGTTTTGCTTTCAAGAAGGTACTAAGCCTCAGCCCTAGTCCTATGTCCTGGAGGGGCTGCTCCCAAGGCCACCCCGTTTCTCCTTGGGGCATGAACCATGGCACAAAAGCCTGGCTTTTGCATGTGCCTTGAGTTTTGAGCATGCCACCTGGCATGTGCCAGGGGATTTATCTTTTTTTGTACCCAATGCTCCCTCTGTAGAGATGTCCCCTGCGCTCAAGCTGGCAGAGGAGCTGCTTTTCCAACCAAATGGGATACCTTGCTCCCCATGTCTGTGTTGCCTCTGGAGTGATAAAATTAAGAAGCCTGGTCCAGTTGCTTCCGTAGTGCTTTAATTCATCCCACTTGCCCTCCAGGACTTCTCCATGCAAGTCTCCTGAGTCTTCCTCAAGGCCATGGGAGCTCAGTTGTCCCTGATGCTGCAGGAGCCCGGAGGCTACCATGGGTTTCAACGTGGGCACGAACTTCAGCCTCCCTGGGGTTTTATAGCTACAACCAAGAAGGCTTGAGGAAAGCTGAGAAGGTAGCAGGAGAAACATGCCGACCATGGGGCAGAGCAGAGGCATCCTGTCTTTTATGTGCTGCTTTATAAAAGGTCTTTGGGACGGGACCACCAGCTTCCTAGCCTCTGCTCTGCTGCCAGCTTGCAGGGCTCGCAGTGCTAACAAGCTCAGCAGAGTAGCTGTGGAGCCTCCAGGTTACTTGGAAAAAATGCGAACAACCTGTCCTGGGCTTCTTGTTTACTGTCTGCAGAATTACTGAAGCCTCTTGGGTGCATGGAGGTGATGAAGCGCTGTGTAACCTACCTGTTCTTCAGGTGCAGTGATGTAAAAAAAACCCAGAGTAGGAGGTTTTACAGTCTTTGGGAGATTTTGGTGGTGTTCTGGCAGGGAAAACGAGGGCCTTTAGCAGGGAAATTTGAACTGAAGTGGCCCAGCGTATATGAATAGTCATCTTGCCTCAGGTAGTCTGCCCGCTTTATAATGGGCAAGGAGACGTAAGATGCACAGAATACAGTATTTACAGCATGGAAATGATGTTCATCAGAACTTCATTCCATCGTCACTTTTATCCTCCCTTGTCTTGTGCAGGCAATAGTTCAAAATGGCTCCTACATTGTTGCTCCTCCATACAGCTGTTTTCAAGGTTGGAATTAATATTCCTGAGATGCTGTGACTGCTCGGAGCGTTGGCTGTGCTGGATGCATCTGGGTGCTAATGACATTTTGATGTTCCCCAGAGCTGATGTGGCCACCTCAGGAGGTCAACAGCAGCCTTGGAGGCACCTTGTATCAGGCTGACAAGCATTCGTAGGATGGCAGCTGCTGGAGCAGATGATTAAGTATCTGTGCAGATGTGCTATTTTCTGTCTCCTGTGTGAGCAAGGACGTGTCTTGACCCTGGGCTCCAGGCAAGCTGGGCTTGCTGCTCATCTCCACTGCCCCTAATCTGCCAGTGGATCTCAGGCTGCCTGAAGACAGTCATAAAATGTATTTTATTAATGCAATTAACCCTGGAGATATTAAAGAAGGAAGGCAATTGCATGATCACCGGTGGTGTCTAAAGGCTGTGAGAATGAAATGTTTGGCTATAGCATAATGGTCCTTGTCCACATGCACGGGGCTGAACAGTGGGTTACAAATGGGCCTGCAGTGGGATTCCTCCATAGAGTCTGGGACTCTGAGGGCACAATTGTTTGAGATGGGCTTAGCTTGGTTTGAATTTCCTTTTTTTGCAGTGGACTTCAGTCCTTTATCTGTGTGATGCTGCCTTAAATGATTAGCCAGCATGGAGGGAACACGGGGATTCTTGTTTTTAAGTTTAGCTTCTGTTCTGGACTCTGCCAGTTCCTTAAAATTTGCACCAGTCCAGGGGAATACCCCAGAACTGCTTTTCTAGTGGAAATTCCTTAAACCTAAGATGATTCTTTTCTGCAGGGGGAGTAGTAGTTGGAGATCACTTCACAGAGTCCGTCGTAACATTTATTATGACTGAGCCTCTGAAAAGCTCAGGGACTCTGTTGGTTATAGAAGTGTATCATTCCTTAAGCACCAAGAGGTCTTGACGGTTTATGACAGCCAAGCCAGGTACCACAAAGAAATCCAAAGAAATCAGAATGGAATTTCATTGTAAAGGTTTTAGATTCTGAAAACTTGGTATTTGCATTGGAAGATGGGAGAAGGCTGGGTTGGAAACATGTGAGTGTGGGGTCGTACCCTTCTCCCTGGGCCAGCAGCACAGCCGAGAGGCCAGGGATTCCTCTCCAGACTGCAGATCATTGCTTACTGCAAGATGTCAGCGTTGCTCTGCAGTCGCTCTGTGCAGCTCACAAGCTGCCACTCCTGCTGTAGGAAGCATGCCTTCTGGCTGCGTGGAGAGGTGTGGGCTGAGGTGGTGTCTGACTCCTTTCTCTTGTCTGCCCCTCTCCCTTCCAGCAAATGAAAGAACAAGCAAAGAGCTTTTCATCGGAAATCAAGCAGATAGATTTGGATGTTAACCGCACCTTCCGAAACCACATCATGTTTCGGGATCGCTACGGAGTGAAGTGAGTACAGGAGGCTTTGCATGGCTGTATGGGCATCGGTGCTGGTTGGTGTGTGTGGGATGAGCTGGATGGGGTGGCCAGAAGACCTCTGGGTCAGAGCAGCTCACAGGAGAGCAAAGCCATCTCTGCCTTCTCCACAGACCATCAGCATGTGGTACAACCCACAGATGTTGGGCTGATGATTCTCTCTTCAGACAGGTCTATACTGTACCATGTTCAGCCACAGTTCCTGGGCCAAGCAGCAGCCTGTTGCAGTGCCTTGTCCCCCAGGGTGATGGAGTTGCAGTTGCAGAGGGCTTGGTTCGGGATGGCTGGGATAATGGAGTGGGTCTGTCGGGAGCTGGGTGGGATGGGGCATACGTGGCCTCCACAACAGACAGGGTTGGAGAGGTTTGACAAAGTGGCTTTGTCACTTGGATGAGTCACACCTGGCTGCCCTACACAGACATAGTCTGTGCGGGAGCATGCACTGTGTATCTAGATAGTGATGACTCTTCAGCAAGGAGGGAAGGGTGAAAGGAACCTGTTAATAAAATGGTGGCAGTGCTTTCCCCCAGGATCTATAACACTTGATGCCTGGGTGTTTGCAAGTCTATTAAAAACCCACCTCCACTCCAAGCCTGAAGAGGAGGTGTGTTGAACCCAGCACGTGTGGGTACGTGCATGTGTCTCCAGGAGACCTGCTGATGGGCCAGGCTGGTTCAGCCCCACTCTGAGGGGCTGCTGGTGACTCCCTCCTACAGGAAGAGGTCCCATCTCACATGCCTATCAAAGTGCTTTCTGGTTCTGTGAGCCCTGCTCCTGGCAAAAGGCATAAGTACCAGTTGGCTGGGTGGTTTCAGAGCCTTTGTTCTCTGTGCATACACGTTGGTGTCACATGAACCTGGAGACCTCATGCTCAAGTGTTTTAATATCCTTCTTTCTCCCCAGGCAACAGGCGCTCTTCCATGTCCTGTCAGCATACTCTGTTTATAACACCGTAAGTAGTAAGTTAGTCCAGTTAAAGTGAATAGCATTGTGCTTTTTATATATATATATGTATAAAAATATTTTTAAAAAGCTTTATATTTATATATGTGTATACATGTATGTTTGTGTGTGTATATACACATATACACACGCCCCCATTTAGCCAGTGGTAATTCCAATTTTAAATCCTAATACTGGTTTGTACAGACAGCTGCAAGACTCACAGGCAGCACAAGACTCTTTGCACAGTTGTTTCATTCCCTTGCTCAATTTGTCACCTGGTAAATGACATCTGGCAGATGCAGTTTGGGTGAGTGTCAGCAAAGAACAGGGGGATTGCCCTTTGGCTTTCTAGCAAGACTAACCTCCCAGCTGAAGGTCCATCATGTTTTTTCTTGTCATACACTGAATGGCATCCTTGTTGAAAACACTGATTTATTACAGCAAACTAGTCATTTGTAGCTGAATAAGCCTAAATGGGCAGAATAAGCCTAAATTAGCAACTGAACCTACTGCCTTCATCTCCAGGAGCAGACAATTACCCCTGAAGGCACAGAAGATAATCGGGGGGATAGTCAAGGAAACAAAGACCCTGCCTTCCCTCATACAAGATAAATGCTTACCAGATTTATTTATTCTTTAATTATTTCAGTGCTCACGTGGCTGAAGGAATCCAAAACAGTATCGGAGCCACATGCTGTTTATTGTCCAATCCCCTATTCCTTGAAGTAGCTGTGGGCACCTCTTTATGTTGGGGTTTCTGTCCCTCGTCCTCCAGGCTTGAGCAGGGCTGGTGGGGGAAGCAGCATGGTGGGGGGCATTGCCTGCAAGCCTCTCACCTCCAGCTGGAGGACAGAGGAGGGCCATGAAAATGGTCAGAGGGCCAGAAGACTTTTCCCATGAAGAAGGGCTGAGAGTTGGGGATGTTGAGCCTGGAGAAGAGAAGGAGAGGTCTCCAGGGAGACCTTATTGTGGCCTTTCAATATATACAGGGGGCTTATAAGAGACATAAAGACTTTTTACCAGGGCCTGTAGTAACAGGACAAGGGGCCATAGTTTTAGCTGAAAGAGGGTAGGTTTATATTGGACATAAGGAAGACATTTCTTACAATGAGGGTGGTGATGCACTGGAACAGGTTGCCCAGAGAGGTTGTGGAGAGGCCCCATCCCTGGAAGTGTTCAAGCCCAGGTTTGATGGGGCTTTGGGCAACCTGGTCTAGTGGAGGGTGTCCCTGCCCATGGCAGGGGAGTTGAACAAGGTGATCTTCAAAGGTCCTTTCCAACCCAAACCACTCTGTGAGTCAGTGACATGGTAGATGCTGTAGACATACGGGAATTGTGAATTTGGGCATAAACGATAAAGACCTTGAAACAGGACAGACCTTGAAAGAGGAGAGGGAAGCACAGACAGCCTGACCTGCTTCTGCAGCTTTGGCATCATGGTGGGGTCTGACGGTGTGGCATCACGCATGTCCTTCTTGCCTCTTGCAGGAAGTGAGCTACTGCCAAGGGATGAGCCAGATCGCAGCCATCCTCCTGATGTACTTAAATGAAGAGGATGCATTTTGGGCACTGGCACAGCTGCTGACCAACCAGCGGCACGCCATGCATGGTAAGACGGGGGCGGGATGTGGATGGGGGCTCTTGCGATGGGAGGGAAGGCTGTTTAGGTTGGTCAGTAGAGCCTCGTTTCTTCTCACATATACTTGTTTAAAGCGGGTATGGCTTGATTATGTGCTGAGACAGCCCAACTACGGAGCTGCACTTCACTCTTGGAGGCAGACAAGTTCATCAGAGAAAAATGTGGTTTATCAGCACTGAGCTTCAGTGATCAGTAATTAACACTTTCACAGAGGTGCTGTCTTCCCTCCTGAGTGCCTTGCCCTTGGCAATCAATTAACTCAAGGTTACGAGTTTTTAAGAAGTCTTACAGAAGTACATCCAAGAGCATCATGTAATGCTCCATTTTTAGCATGCCATGAGCTACGTGCCCTTGTGTCTTTATGAAGATGTAATTCCACCAAATGTGCTGTATTATTTTACTTCAAACACATTAAAGATTCTTTCATCTTACTTGTGGTTAGCAGTAATCTATGCACAGAGGGTTATTTTATGAGTGGAGGGCTAAGCCTTATGGCTTGATAACTCCAGACCGTATTAAACAGATGTCCTGGTAGATTACTGGGTGCTGCACAACCTTGTGGTGTTCAAACATCTTCAGCTTTTCTCTGAACCTTGGTAAGCACCAAGAGGTATTCAGAGAGGTCTTGGCCAAGCCAAGCCCTAGGCGGGCAGGCAGTGGGGAGGTGAGTGGGTCTGCTCTGCAGGGCCGGAGTGAGAAGGACCAGCTGATGTTGGTGCTGAGGGTGCTGTCACCCATGAGGGTGGGCTCTGGGAGCAATGCCAGGGGAGGTAGCTGAGTGCACTGTGGTCCAGCCGACTTCAACAGGGAACACAAGGGATGAGTTTCTAGAAAATCTGGCAGCCCCTATGACTGCTCCAGAGCTTTTCTGATTATGTTTTATTTCTCTCATCTTTTCTTGTTAAGGTTTTTTCATTCCTGGATTCCCGAAGCTGCAGAGATTTCAAGCTCACCACGAGCAGATTTTAAGCAAACTGTTTCCCAAACTGAAGAAGCACATGGTATCTCTTTGCTATCAGTCTTCCCATACTAATACAGTGTTTTAATGCTACAGCAATTAGTGTAATGTTCTGCCAAACAGATGCACGACTGAGCATCTTTCTAACCATGTAGGACTGCTTCAGCCACAAAGAGCCAAGCGTTTATTAAATGGGATGCCTGAATCTTGCTGAGGCAAATGGTTATCATTTGCTTGCTGGTCATCATTAGTGTAGGGACTGCTAAAATCTGAAGGCTTCCTTAGGAAAGCCAGGTAGGAAGGCTCACAGAGCCTGCAGCAAAAGGAGCTGTTGTGTACAGCAACAAGGTGGGGCTGTGTTCTTGCACCAGCTGCAAAGCCCGAAGGGTGATGCTGGACTGTGTGGAGTCTTAATTCAATAATTATTAGCCCCAAGTGCTTGTATTTAATGGCTTTGTTGTTGTTGAAAGACCGGAGGCATGTAAGATTTGCTGTGTGTTTTGTTGCTTGGGCACGTCCAGTTGTTTTTCTCTCTAGCAGATGGTACAAGGCCATTTGGTGGCTGGAGAAGCATCTGCAGGACACATCGATTGCAGTCTAACGTTTAGGCGACTATTTAGCAACATCTGCTCCTTTTTGCTGTAGACAGTTGGGTTTCAGTGGCCAGACTCCTGAAGGTTTCTTATGCTCCCAAGGAACTAAGTGGCCCAGCTCCAGGAAAAGCTGTTTATATTGCCATCATCTGCAACAGCTCTTGCGCTCTGCTGCAAGTGAGCCAGCCCTGGCTGTATAAGTGAAACAGAGCCAGGACAGATTTTCACTTAGTTGTAGCCATAATGGTAGGGAAACCTGGGTGGGGAGGACAGGAATAACTCCCTGAAAGCTGCTCATGCCTCCTGCCTCCCAAAGGCTCCCCAGGCTTGCAGGTGCCCAGCACCAGCCGAAAGCAAAGATCAGACCCGACTGTTAATCCCATGGGCTTCTTTCTCTTCCCATCCCCACCACCTTGCTGGCCTTGCAGCAGTGGTCTTGTCAACTTTGTGCATGTGCAGGGCACTGTGCATCCCAGCACCAGCCGTGTCACACCATCAGCTGTGCCAGAAAAAGCAAAGCTATGTGTGAGTGCTGTGCCAGGTGCCAGACAGGGATGGAAAAATGATAGACCAGGGTGATGTTGGTGAGATTTTTAAGAGTTTTCCTTAGTCTGTCAGACCATCCTACTGCAGCAGCCATGCCATGCAAATGAGGTAGTGCTAGCAAAGCTGGCTTGACTGTGCAGGTCTGGATTTACCTGTGGGATACTTGGGGTTAATCATTTAAGTGGTCCTCTGAGAAGCTTGCATGGGAATTGCTATGGAAACAAAAATGGTAGTCTGCAAGGAGTGGGTGCCTGGAAGGTTTTTGTAAATCCCTGGAGTGGATATTGGGCCAGAAAAGCTTCTTCTAGAAATCCCTCTCCAAAGCTGTGGCTGAAGTCTGGCCACATTGAGGGTCAGGTTCAATGAATATCTTGGGCAAAGGGCCAAAGTAGGGCTTCAAAATTGGTATTTAAAGTAAGGGCTTTGTTGGGAGACAAACTGCAGCCAGATCCTGCACCCAGACCCCAGCATTAATAAAGCAAGCAAACAAGCAACTAACCAACCAACCTCCCCAAAAGCCCTATGAGTTGAACCCTTGAACCTCCAGCAGCCAGCCTGGTGAAACGCCTGTCTCTCTTTGCTGTCTCCTCCTAGGACAAGGAGCAGATGACTACGGGGATTTACACGACCAAGTGGTTCCTGCAGTGTTTCATTGACCGGGTGAGGACGCTCTGTGGGTTGTTTGCTGCTCTGCTGCTTGCATGCACGGTTAATCTGCCTGTTGGGGTTTTTTTAAAGTATCATAATTTGAAGAAGGTGTTAATATTTTATAAGGTGGGATATTATGCACACCCTCATATGGCAAAAAATTAATAAGGGAGAAGCTAAAAATAACTGCATGTCACTGATGACAAGTCAGTTCCCACTGCCTCATCACAAGCGGTCGCTGGGAGATAGCTCAGCAGCAGCTTCAAAGTCAGGAGAGATCTTTCTCTTGCCCACTGGCACTGCTGAAAAGGCAATTAACCTCACTTTGGCTCTGGAAACAATGTAGGGAGAAGAAGAGCTGGGGGCACAAACCTGAAAAAATAGCACTGCAGCAGCTGCAGACAAAGGAGTGGCTAGCCACTGCAGACACATGAAAGCGTGAGAAAATTACCCTGATTTGTCCAGAGCAAATTTGCCAGTCCCTAGCCAAGACTACTTTATTTTTAGGGGCAGTCTTGTGCTTGCACACTTGAATGCAAGATCCAGACTTGCTAATGTGTAGGACATCTGTGTGTCCTCAGTCTCAATTTTCTGCTGCCCTGTTTCCTATAAAACTGTGGATGACCTCTTCCCCATGGAGAGGGAACTCACTGCTTTGCAGTCTGTCACCAAAAGCTGTATAAAAATCCCTTTAACTGCAAAATCCCTTTAACTGCAGTAACATGTCAAAAGGAGCTGCAACGGCCAGTCATGCCAAACTCTAGAGTAAGCACAACATCCTAGATTTGAACTTAAATGTCACAGTAGGACTAGTATTAATTTCTGTGTTGGTGAGATGCCTTAAATCTTTGCTGGGAGCTGATGGGCTGCTCCATTGTTGGGTGTAGCATCATGCCTTCCCCATGGTCGGGGCATGCTGGATGCAAAAATGAACTGATGCACAGTTCGGGTTTCATTTTGTTTTCTCTGCTTCCAATGCAGCAAAGCCTGAGGAGTTCCCACGGAAACCCCTGGGCCTGGAGCTCTCCCTCAACCCTGTGGCCAGGAAGGGCAATGTGGCGGCCAATGGCCAGAACGGCTGTGTGGGCGAGCACCCCCTGGACAGGGAGCCCCATCCCCACAGAAGTCCGGGGGAGCCGGGAGGAATGACAGCAATGGAGGCGAGGACTCCATTGGATATGAGTTCATTCCTGTTTGTCAGATTGGGTCCAGGTGCAAATGAATACCTCTTGCAGAACTCTTCCTAGCAGGCAGAAATAATCCTGTGTATAAGACAGACCACTTCTCTAGATACAAAAGGAGTGATTTTTT
>VXBL01002258.1:7083-133153 GCA_013400195.1 Aramus guarauna
GCCGGTGACGGGGATGAGGCCGCCGCGGCAGCTGCCTCTCCCCGCACCTGCCCTGGCCCGGCCGGGTGCGGCCCCGCGGGGGGGAGGAAGGGGGCTGCTGGCGGCAGTTGGCCGCGCGTAGCCCCCGTGCCGGCGCCGTGGGGGTGCCAGCGGGGGTGGGGTGGTGACCCCCCGGCTCTGCTGCCGCTTCGTTGGCGGCGCGGTCCGGCGGAGCCCGGCCCGGCCCCCGGGAGAGCTGAGGCTGGCGTGTCTTTGGCTGTGCTTCCTCCCCCCCGCCCCGCCGTCTCCCCTCTTATTCATAGAAAGCAGGTTCTGTTAGCGGCTGGCACTTGGGGCTGTGTGCGCGCAGTTCTGGCGTGAGGGGGTCTCTTCCTTTTTTTTTTTTTTTTTTTTTAATTTATTTTTGATGTGACCTCATTGTCTCTTGGGTCGGTTACGAGTAGAGGCTTCTTGACACCTAGACCGAGTCTTCCTCAGTGTTTACACAGCCGCAATTAGGAGCTGAAACTTGACATTGCCCAGAGGCCCTGCTTATGATGTGTGTAAACAATAATAAATCAAGGGCTGGTTTTATCCTGAAATATTGCTTCAATTAGCCACATGTCCCGGGTCTCTGTGGAGTAGTCGATAGCTTTCCCTCATTCCCACAACCCCAGCTGTATGGCTCGGAGTTCATCAGTTTATAGTATAAGTAGTTAACACATTTGTGTGATGCTTCTCTGTATAGCTTATCACGATCTTTTTCTTAAATATTTTCTGTTGTCCTAAATGTAGTTTTAGAGACACCATCATGTGTTTTTTCTTTTTTTTTTTTTTTTTATTTTTATTTTTAATCTGCTGCTGGATTTATGACCCCTTTTATCAGTTATATCTAAGTAAGAGACTAGTATGGTTTTCAGAGAGAGAATGAAACTCTAGATCTGGTACAATATCCTTATAAGTGAATTTTTTTGCCATGCAATGAATTTTTTATTTTTTTTCTTGGTCACATACAGATAAGAGCTGTCAAGGCAAGATTCATTTTTGTCCTTGCCCTTATTCAGAATATGATGTGTGCATTCCATTGAACAGATCACAGGAATAGGGAGCACGGACAGTATGTTCTGATCTGTGGATGTTGGAAAACACTTGAGCCAGCATCCTATGCAGGAGGGTGTAGATAATTTTCAATGTATGCTAGAAGTCTCATCTAATTGTTGAAAAATTCTTTCTTAGTCTGTACAAAAACGTGCACATAGAGTTCATAATACTGCTCATAATTTTATTCTAGAGCATGCTCTGCACAAAGTTTTGCTGTCATAGATTGTTTGATTAGGGGAACTGTAACAACTACAGCTTTAGAAATTTATGCACCTTGCTGTTCTCTGTAGTGTGAATACACTTATTCCCTTTGCTCTATGGGATATAAACTGTTTACAGTCTACCTGTGCTATGGGGTTATATCCCTTTAGTTATATATGTGTAGTTAAAGTGATACAGCTTCTGCAGCTGAGTAAGTGCTCAAGTCTTGTTTAAGAATGAGTCCTGGTTAGTCCCTGTTAGCTGCGTGTACAAATTTTATGGATTATACTTAACCAGGAAACAAATTGTTGTGATTGTATCAGAAATCTTTCTGTGTATTTCCAGACCTTGTAATTGCTCGAGTATCAAGCAACAGCAAATGCGTTTTGAGTGCATTTTCTAAATAGCTGTGTAAAACAAGATTGCGGCATTATCCTTTTCTGAGTGTGTGCGTGTAGCCGTATATAATCATTACATGTAAGTTTTCAAAAACTTGTGAGGGGGGAAAAAAACCAAAAATATTTCACATTTATTTAGTCTGAAGAAACAGTTTCACACTTCTTGGTATGTCATTGTTTTTAAGCTATCCAAAATAAGTAATTCTGATTTTGTTTTTAATGTGTGTTCTATCTTTATTTTATGAAGCGTATAGTATATTTTTATTGTTGACTGTTGCCACTTTACGTATTTTCTTGTCATCTTATGATTAAAGTATCCGTCAGTGTAGGTTTCAGTTTGTTTTCTTAACAAAACCTTCAGTTAAGTGGTGAAAGGCATAGCTCCATTTACTTAGTTCACAGGGTAAAGATAGATAGTGCAGAGGCTATTGCACTGCACTGAGACCTTGAAGACTGATACTGTTCATTCTCATTGATCTCCTGAGTGATTTGAGGGCATGTGTTTTTTAATCTGTGCCTATGTCTCCTTCTCTAAGTAAATTGAATACTAATACCTGTCTCCTGTCTGAAGTGGGTTTTATTATCACATAGTTAAATTGCTTTGCTGGACTGGAATTTATCTTGTTACCATTTCCTACGTGCTAATAGGAAAACCGAGAATTCTTCAAATTTTATGTGTCTTGTTGTTACGGTTAGTTGGGGGTTTTTTTGTGTTTGGAAATTTCACTTTGGCATGTAAAAAGTTAGTCTACTGTTAAGTAATTTAAAGCCTTAACTTGTACTCTTTCTTAATCCAAATCTTTAAAATTGTATTTAGATTATCTTTGAATATAAAAATAACATTTTAAAACTAAGCCTTTGCAGTCTTCCATTAGAGTAACTGAAAGGAGTTTAGAATGAATTAACTATACATGTTTATTCTAAATACTTCATTCTTATTTATTAAAATGGGTATGCTTTCTAGAAGCTGTACTTTCTTTTTCAGAATATTGCTTTCTGACTGTATTTTTCTCATACCTTTCCCTGTACTGTAAACGCTCTGCTGTAATAAAGTCATAATTCTAATTGCTACCACAGCAAGTTTAGAAGTGTTTAGGAGCAATTCAATTTCCTGGAAAAGAGTAACTCTTTTGCTGTTACTAAGCCCTGTACTAACAGCCAAGGGTGAAGGATCCTCAGACCCACTACTGCGATAGTGGAACTACTTGTTCTAATGGCTCTGTTAATGTCCTGAATGAAGAGAGATATAGTCCAAATTGTATTTTAGAGTATTATGTGGTGGTCTGGGAGCCAAATGTTACCTCTGCAAAACTGGAACACATGTGAAAGCTTACAATAAAGCAGATTAATATTTTTATTTTGGTGTAAGTAAGACTGAGTTATTTTTTTGTGTGAAATTTAAAATTCCACAAATGTTACTTCTCTCTTGCAGCAGCTGGTTGCTTCAGTCTCACTTGTTAAAAGAGTCTGTAGGTTTACAAATGATAAGTCTCTGGGGGGGGGTTATTTTACTACAGCTGAGCACTGTACAAAATGTAAAACAACTTATTGCTCCTCTAAGCAAGAGGATTCCAAGAGCAAGGAAAAAAGCTGCTGATAGAGTTCTTTCCTTTGCTAACTTGCTGCCAGATGTTACCAAAGTATTTTACTGGGACCATTATAGCTCCACCTAAGATAACCAAATGCTAAAGTATTTGTGTTTCTTAGCAGGTTCTTCGCTTTGTTCAATAAGACTGTTTCATGTTTTAACTGTAGAACATGGATATCATCAAATGGAACTAGGGGTAGGGTAGAAGATAAAGTGGCAACATGAAGAATCCGGAAACACCAATCTTTGTTAATGGAGCAGTGGCATGTTTTTATGAAGCAGCATCGGTATACCAAGTCACATACATTACTGAAAGACAAAAAGGAAATTGGTGTTAGAAGTGGAAACAAAACTTAGATCTGCTTGTCATCGCATGCTTGCTTACCATCCTTTATATGAATACCCTTGTCTTTAATATAGCAACTACTCCAGGCCATGGTGTTCTCACAGATGTGTATAAAAGAGCTATTTGCTGTTAAACAGGGTGGCCATTTAAGTGCTTGGACAGTCAAAAGGTGATTTTTGAAAATGGGAGCTAACTGGCTGTGATAATCGTGTACTGTCCCTTAGCCTGCTATACCTGTGGGTCTGTAACTGTCATCTTCTGCAGCTGACAGTAAATTTAGACAAAGTAGAATATGGTAGTTTACTGCTGATGTACTAAAAGAGGAATCCATTTTTTAAAAAACACCAATTCCAATTGATATTTTATATCTGAGCTTTTGGAATTGCCTGTGTTTTTTCTTGAGGACAGATGAAGCTAGGGAGTGTGGCTGTACTTCACTTCCTGCTTAGTGTTTTTCAAATTACATAGCAAACAAAGGGAAAAGGATACTATAATAATTATTACTGAAAAATAAAGTTCAAGCCTTTTATATTCGAAGGAAACAAAGGCGATTATGAAACAGAAATTGGAACATGAAACATGTTTAACATACCTAGAGAAAATGGGAATGAAAATGTGTGTGTGATGTATGTTTTGTAACTAAAAAAATTGAACTTCCAGGTCAGTCTGTGATCACTTAATTTATATGTGTTCTGTTCCATTTGTGTGGTTTGTAGGCCATGATAGCAACGATGCCAGGAGTAAGTTTACTTTGGTTTCTTTTTTTCTTTTTTTTTTATTTTTTTTTTTTTATTTTGAGGTGTTTTCAGTAGAGAATTTCTTACTCATCATGGCAAATTTCAGTATGACAATGTTTGAGCACGGTTATTCTGGAAACTTTAATTGAAAATGACTCAGCATTTTGAAAATTCCTTTAAGAGAAATTAAATATGTTAATTTAAAAGGCGGGGAATGCTTCTTTAGCTTGCTTAAGAGCATATCAACGCTTCAGTTCTGGAATTTAGCATTGCAGAGGAGAGTGGGGAGGAGAGCGTAAACATTGACACGGAACGTATGGCTTTACCTTGAGAAACTGCAACAAATCATAAGCTCTTGAAAAACTGTTTTATGCATGTTAGCAAATATTTATTAACTAGGCTATCTGAAAATTCCATGTAACACCCGTATCTCCCTGTCTGTTGGTCCTTGCATGTTACCTGACTGTGCAGTCATCATCTGAACCAAGTAGTTAAGCACGATGCATTCCACAACAGTAGGTGATGGGTAAGTTTAATCCTAAATAGTCTTTATCTGTACTTCTCCCCCACCCCCAGAATGCTTAGGTAGCAGTTGTACTCATGGAGGGATGAAGACAGGTGTTTGGAGAGAGGTGGGGAACAGAGATTGAAGCTTGGTGGAAATGCAGTAGGCCCAGGAACCTGGAAAGGGTGGTAGCAGCAAAATTACAAATGATCAGAAGTGGAGGGAATGAGAGAGGGCAAGAGGTGAGAAAGAGGACAGATTGTATGTTGGTGTGGAAGGGTAGTATGGGGCTGAAGAGCAGAAAGAACATGGATAGAAAAGTCAGGGAGCGTGAGGAGAGCAGGAACAGAAGAGGCTAAAACAGAGCACGTATTCTTTGCAAAAACTAGTTGAACTGATTGCTTCTGGTTCACTGTTGCTAAAGAGTTGTGGACAAAGTGGAGCAGGAAAGAGAGAATTTTTATTCACCACTTTGAAAAGAAAGTAACAGTACATTTTAAGGCCTACACTTAGCAAAACAAAATTGTTTGTGTTCGACCAAATGTTGGTCAAAAGAAGGAAGATACAGCAAAAGTTACTGACCGATTGGAACTGGATTTGACAGAGTTGCAGAATTTTGTCACGTTTAGTTTATTCAGCTAGTCCAAGTTAATGCTTGGTTCATTGACAGGCTCATTATTTTTGAAATCAAAAATGGCATAAAAAAGAAATAACTGATACATCTTAATTTTGATGAAGTGTTTAAATGCCAAATATGTCTAGAGGGGACTTTCTTACGCATTCAACATCTTAAGTCCATTTTAAATGCAGTTATTAGTTAAAGAAAACTCTTCTTCATCCTTAAGTGTACTTCAGTAGCATTAGGAATCCAGTCTTTCATAGAAAGAATCATTAGAAACTTGTATTTTTTTATAATAAAAATGTTGGAAAACTTACATATGTTTACATAAATTGCTTGCTAACGTTGTATTTAATAGCAATAAAGGCATAGTGAGATTGGTAGTTATTCTGTGTCTTCTTTATGAAACCACAAAGTATAAACACAAAACAAGATTAATTTCAGTCATAGTTTATTGGGTGCTGATACAAATCACAATTAAAATAGGATTTCCCATTGCTTTGGCTTAATTCGCCTGGAAGGATGTGGCTCCAGAAGCAAGACATTCACTACACGCTTGTGTGGATGTTCCCAAGGCTTCAATGCAAAGGAACAAAATTATGTGCTAGACACATGCAAACCTGTTGTTCATCCAGATGGGGAACGCTGGGGAAATGTGGAGGGTGGAGTTCCGTATTTTTGTTGGTGTGGGTTTTTGTGTTGTTGGGGTTTTTTTGTTGTTTGGTTTGTTTGTTTGTTTTAATGAAATTGTGTTTGAAAAAGTAGTTAAATACCATTAAGTAGGAAAGTTGTACCAGAATCAGTTCCAGCTGTGAATTTGATGATACGTGCCCTCTGGTATGTTAGGGGGGTTTGGTAGTCTTTCTAATTTTCTCTTACCATGATAACAGCAAGGCAGATATTACACTAACTTTTTTTTTTTTTTTTTTTTTTTTTTTTTAGTCTAAAATGTTATTATAGCAGCACACTGGTTAAATACTGAGGGGGAAAAATATTTCTTTGTCCTGTGACAAGGAGATACGTATGAGGAATCATGATGTGTAAGCTAGGATTCAGAAACAAAAACTAGAAAAAGTACTTCAGTTTGCAGTCTTAATACAGGAAAAAAAAAAACCCCTAAAGGAATCTGTTTACTATGTGAATACTGGAGATGAATGAGGGAGTGATGGGAAATATTTTGGTCCCTCATACCCTAATCCTTTGGGAGTCTTGGGGCAAATAAAGAAGGGAGGTTTCCTTTCTGCCAAGTTTTGTTTTCCTTTTACCAAAACTTCTCTTTAGTTCCCTTAATTCCTTCTATTCCTTCTATTAGCTCCTTTATGGAGCTAATAAAGCAGGGTCAAATTACAGTCTGAAATGGGTAGAAGAAACTGAGATGCTGCAGGAATTTTCTTGAATTTGAGAATCTTTTAATAGAAGAATGAGTTTTTCATTGTGCAGAAGGTAGGAGAGCAACCTGAGGATTTCCTTCTGCAATGCCAAGAGCTACCCGGAGGCAAGATACCTAGCATAGTGAGGTGACATTTATTTTATCACTAGATTGGATAGGGTTTCTCATCTGTCTCTTCCTTGTTGTTAAGAAGCACTGTGGTAAGTTGGTGTTTACACGACACGTGAATGTGAACCATGATTATGCTTGTTTCCCAAGAAATATGCTGGTGTAAACATAAAACATGTATGTGGAATTAATGAAGTTCATCAAAAGACCCAGATGCCCTTAATTCTGCTTTTGTTTGTTGTGCCTTGAGAAATTTATATTATCTTATGCATTCTGAATTTCCATTTTATCAGTTACTGCATATGTAATTTTAGCTTGTAAAGGAGCACATTTTTATAATTTATTTTTTTTTCATGTTTGGTACCCGCAAATAGAATTTCCAGAATTCCTTTAAAATACCAAAAGCAGAGTTTACACAGAGGGTGAATTGCTAAAGGGACACAGATCTTTTCATGAGATGGTTTGCTGTTTGTCATGCTGTGTGACATTGCGTGGTGGTGCTTGGAAGATAGTCTGGGATATAAATTCTTAGCATGGCTTATTAAGTTCTGAAATCGGATGATATGAAAAGAGAATGCTGTGAAAGATTAATGGGACAACAATGCCGTATATATAGTGTTAGAGAGGTCTTGCTGAATAAAGTCACTCTTACATAGTATAAATGCTCAAAATCCTACAGGCAGAGAAAGGTTGATGATGGCTTGTAGTGTAGCCTGTATTTCTGAAGAAATTTAACCTTAGTGGTGAATTTTAATTTATTTTTAATTTTCAGGTTATTAAAGTATAATATGCATTCATTTTTTGATGTAATCTCGTATTCCTCAAGATTAATATATAAATAACTTTATTTCACCACCAAATGATAGAGGGGAAAAAATGACATGAAGTAAATCTCATTTTACTGCAGCCGAAAATTGGTTTTGTGCCTTTTTAGGGCTTGTCTCCCAGGGAAATTGACAGCATAGCTGTTGTGTAATAACTGTTTAGCTGTATCTATGTAGTGCAACTCCCTGAGGCTGGTATTATATTCCTGAACAGGAACATAATCTTTCTAAAAGTATAATATTCTAAATAATGACTATACTTTGTAAGTACATAAGATAGAGGAAATGGAAGCCACCTTGCTGCGGAATGAGGAGGACATTCTCATTGAGCACAGTTTTAATAAACTTGTATGCATCAACTTCATATTGATTTGTTTGTCTTAATTTTACTGAATGCCTCTTTGTAGGCAGGTTGATGGAGATAGGTAACCACTGCAGCAAAGGTAGATTGAATCCCTGATGGCATGTTGTCATATATATTCTACATATTGCTTCATTATTATTATTTGAATCTATAAAAATATAATGATCTTAATGTCTGCTAATTTTTTATATGTGAATGCATGCACAGGTCTTTGTTTCTTACTAGCTGACATGCAAAATGGGAGAATGACTGAACAGAGGGTCTTCTACGCTTGAATGAACAAGGTCATGTTTTACTTCATAGTAAAAACTTCAATCATGATATGCTTTTCAATTGACAAAGCAAGTTACTCTTGGTTTTGCTTTCATAGTTAAGGATTTTTTTTTATTATGATAGTGTGACTTTTAAAGCTTTTCTGCAAGAGGAATAAAAGGAAAAAACAAATTGGCGATAGCAATTCCAAGTTTGGGCTCCGCAGTGCCTTGATATTGTCTCTGTCCTTTAACTGGTGTATCTGCTCCCTGTTCTTGCCCCCATTGGGATACATGAGAGGACACAACATGCAAGCTCAGGTCTCTCTTGTTTTCTTGTCTGATATGTTTTAGGGTAGACTCTTGTCTTAATTGCTATCAAGTGTCTCTTGGAAGAAGGCAATATGACTGCAATGTCCTCTGGTTCCTTCTCAGTCAAAACTCTTCCTCTGCAGCCTCTTTCACATGAGCCTGCATTTCTTCAGTACCTCATTCTTTTTGCCCTCGATACCTCATATGCTTGCTAGAAACTTACCTATTTCCAGAGTTTCACCTGAGAGCTTTGCAGGCAAGGGCTACTTCTTCATACATGAAATAATTTTTGACTGACCAGATCTGGCAGCAATGGCACTATTGTTTCTTTGCTGCAGCTGTTTCTGAATGAAGGGAGCAAGGTTTTCAGATCTGCAGTGGTGAAGTAGCTCTTTATGTCTGAGCAGACACAAGGAATAAATAATCCAAATTTATCTGGCAGCGATCTACATTCAGAAGATGCTATGAATAGTGAGAAATCCTCTATTTGAAAATAGTCCAGTAAATTGAGGTGGGTGAAAATGAGTACCAAAATTATAGAAGATAAATAGCATGCAAAGAAGGGAATAAGAGGGTACACTGTTTTCTCAGAACAGACTTAAGCTGCAAAAATGAGAGAAGCCCATTCTTTGGGGACATTGATCTTTGATAGTTTAAGAGAACATGGTAAGAATTTCTAATGTGTCATCTGCCCCTTGAGGCTTCGAAACCGAGTGTATGGGTTTGGACTGAAACTCCTTCTAACTCAGTATTTTGTTTCTAACCAATGCCTGAATCTATACTGCCTTCTAACTCCTCAGAGTGTCTTCCCTGTTCTTTTAGAGCGAAGTTTCGTGAACCAGAGTTGATATCTATATTGAGTGGCCTGTAGCATTTTGTTTTTCTGTGAACTTGTCTGCAAAACATCACTTCTACACTTCACGTGGATAAATTTTGGTTCTCAAATCCAAATACAACTTCATTTTACTTTCAACGTTGGAGTTACTTGCATTGCAGTTCTCATGCAGTTGGCAAAACTGAGGACACAGGAACTTTGTCCATGTGAGAAATGGAGATAACCTGATTCAAGATCTCGGCTCTGTGTTTTAGCCATCATATAATTTCAGATGGCCTTTGTGCAACATCAGTGTCTGGAACTTCCCCTGAGATAGTTTTGAAGGCTTTTTTTTAATGCTTTTCAGCAGTTGTGTTTTCTAAATACATTTTCCCAGTCTTTGCTACTTTGCTTTCACAATCATTCCTACTCTTTAAAAGTAGCTTTAATCTATCAAACAGATGGTATTAAATTAAATATAATTAAAGTAATTTTCAGTGGTAATTTTTGAAAAGCTTTTTAAAATTGCAGAATAATCCTGTAGCAGAACCTGTCTTCGTGGAACACGTGATTCTAATAATGGCTTGTGCCCCTCCCTATAGTCTGTTAGTTTTTATCATGTAGTAGATTCCTTGATTATAGCCATCATTAGAATACATTCCATGGTAAAATCAAAGCATGATTATGAAGGAGATTTAAATAAAAAAGTCTTTCACTGTTCTTGGTTTGATGCTTAATTTTTACAACACTGATGAGTAATTCCTATTTGCATTTTGTAGTTTTATTTTTGGGATGTGTCTTGTCTAGTCTAAGCAGACAGACACTGAGCCAGAGAGTAAAATATAAAAGTTGAACAGCAAGCGAGTTAGCAGTCCAAATGTAGCCTTCTGTTAGAAGTATCAGCAAAGACAAAGATAAGTATGGAGAATGAATGGAATAAGATAAGGGAAAGTTCAAGTAATAGCATGGGATAGTGGGGTGATCACAGGTTATTAAAAATGAGGAAAAAAAATTTGTGAAATATGAAAAAAACCCAACTTGTCAGTTTAAATATTTTGGTTTATTATGTGGTTCCCTCCCTAAGTTTATTTAATCATATTGTCTCAGAACATATGTTCTATGTTGTTGTCTGCTGAATATTTCTCTGTTGGCTTTTAGGTTTCTGTCCTCTACATTGTACATCAGTGGGATTTACTCCGTTGGAACAAAATAATGTCGTCTTCAACCCATTGAAGGAAAGGGGTGAGCAGCTTTCTCACGGCCAATATTTTATCGCCTTTAGAAAGTAGTGTGCCCTGGAAGCAAATACCATAATGTATTTTGATGAAAAGTGAAGACAGCTAAGTGCTTTTCATATGTCAAATGGGCTTGCTGTGTTGATTTTTGTTTCTTTTTAACTTTGTAAGTGAATATAAGGGTCTGTGTTATAGAGCAAGTGCCGGGACTAAAGTTAAATAAGAATGAAAAATAGCCACGTTGAATCTGCCAGTTGTCCATTTCTCCCTGAAGGACTTCAAAGGAACGTGTATAGGGGAAAATTAGAAGGAATGATTACTTGTTAACAAGTCTGTTGGGTACTTTCTTCACAACCCTAAGACACTTAGTGGTTAGTTTATACCCTGAAGCATAACTATTTATATCTCTTACAAACATCTGTTGTAGCTTGTATATGTTAGAAATGATACTACTGAACTCCAATAGCTTACTTGCACCTTACGTTAACGTTACTGGGTGGTCCCTTTGCTCTTAATTATGAAGGCGTAAGTAGAGCAAGTGAAGAGTGATGTATGTTAAGTGATCGCTTTGTGTACATGTTTCAGCTCACCTTTAATCTTTTCTCTTAGATACTCCTTAACTTGCACAAAGGTTCTGCACTTCTGATTATGATCATCCCTCTTAATTTAGCTTCCTTTCTACTCCACATTTCACCTTCATACTTATTTTATTAAAGGCTTGAATTTTTTTTACTTTTGCCTTGTTTTGCAGAACACAATGCTTTTATGAATTCCCTTTCACCACAGATGTCAATGGAGTTTCTGATTGCTGTTCATGCATCAGCGTCCAGTTTACAGGACCTTAAACATCTCCTTGGGTTTTCCTCACACTTTGTTTTCAAAATAAATAGAATGAGAGTTAATTCTGTTCTGCATGAAGCAGACTGACTGACTCTCTCAGCCTTGAGTTATTTGTTTTAATTTATAACTATTCGAATATAGTACAAATGCACAGTTTTCTTCTACTCTCAATTTCTTTAACAAAGAATAATGGGCATTTTTGTAAAGCTAAGTTGTCCAAAAGTCACATGTTGTTAGGCCCACTTCAGATACCTTAGGCTGTAGAGTATTGGGTATAGCTGTGCTGGTTAAAGATGGTCCTGCTGTGAGTTGGTAATCGCCACATATGAGCCAGAAATTACCACACTAATAGGTCAGCCAAGAGCAGGGGTTGTATGAGTGCACAGCAATGTGCTTCAGACGAAGTCAGCTGGTTTACATCATAGCCACCTTTAACAGCGGGTTGAACTAGCCTAGCTGACTTTATGTAAAAAGGATCAAAAATCATTCACATGTTCTGTGGTCTCAGTGGTAGAGCTGTGGAAGTAATTAGCTCTGGCAGGGTGGCAGTGATAAACATCTGGGAGCGATACCAGCTTCATCTAGCATCGTCGTTTGCAGAATGAACATCTGCTTAGGCTGTGTATCTGCTAACTAGAACTGGATGCTGTATACTAAATTTGGTTATAAAAGCCAAATGTATAAATACCTTTTCAGTTACTTTTCTTAAAGTTTAATATACTTTGTCTCTTACCGCTACTGGGTAATGAGAAGATGTTTCTCTTTAGTGAACCAAAGTAATTCCTCAGTTAATTGCCTCAATTTAAGTGTGTGATTAGCTCAATTTGTTCTTCTTGATTTGCAGTAGTTGTCTTCACTAAATCTCATCAGTTGCTATCTTGCCTAATAGCTTAATCTTCTACTGTAATTATAAGTCAGAGGGGAAGCTCTTATGGGAAATAAAGGATATACATGTGTAGAATTCTTTCCAGCCATTCCCCTGGGAGAGAATAGGGCAAAAGTCCTTCTTGATGAAATAATCTATGGATCTAGCTCAAAGCTGTGCACCTCTTTCTTCCTTTGTGTGGCCTGAGGGATTTCCAGATGTGGAATGTCTCTTCCTTATGGAAATCTGGAAGGAAGGGTTGGCCCACCTTGTCTGATTCTCCAGAAATTCTTGCTGTGTCCCACTATCTTCACCAGTTTACACGTTATCTTTGTTGCTTCTCTCTCCATGTTGTTGTGTCACTAATATGATCTCTCATCCTTGCTTAGTTCTAAGACATTCTTGCTCTTCTGTGACTGTTTTACCTCCTCTTACTTCCTCCTTTCTGACTAAGGACTTAATCTTTCTCCCACAGCCAAACAATTTCTTTAACAGCATTTTGTGAGGAACCTCTTCAGCTTCTAAAGCAATCACTGAGTAGTGTTTACTCTTTCTTTGTTGGTCTGTTCAACTGCTACTTTTATTTTGAGGGTAGTCTGGTCTGTGCTTTGAATATCACAGTCAGAACTTAAATGTGTGGCCTTTGAGAAGGAAGAAAAACAGCATTTTGTTTGTGCCCTTTCACTCTGTAAATACAGAAAGACACTAATGACCCAGTTGTAAGCTACTATTTTTGAAAGAAAATAAATGTTTAAACATAAGGCAAATGCTTATAGGGCTGATGCTTTAGAATATGTTCTCTTAAAGTATTTTGAAAGATACCTCGCTTTGCTAATGTGGCAAATGCTGATTTAACTTTAATATTAAATGATTCATAACTATAAAAAAAAGTTCAAAATACGAAATACTTCTATCAGTGAGTGCATTTGTCATGTGTGTCACCCCTTTTTCTTTTCTTTTGGTGGAGAAATCAGTAATATTTTTTTGAGTTTCAAGGAAAGTGATTCTGATGTTGTTTAAAGACAGACGGACAAACTAAAGCCAGAAAATATTTTAATTAAAGATATTAGAAAAACTCTAAATGCAGTCTTTACTCTTTTTGTCCATAAATTGCGTTCTTAAGAAAAGCATACTTTAGCATAGGAGTTCCCAAACTGTGGCTTACCTTTTAGCTAGTATTCCACAAGCTACTTAAGACGATATGTGCATGTTGTCTACAGATAGAAACTTGTTCAGCTCTGCAAGCGCATGACCCAAAGCCAGAACCAAGATCTGCTCTGTGTGGTCATATTTGTGGTTCTCAAGATGCTTTTGTGTGTGTAAAATGGCATAGACTCCCAAAGAGTAACAGCTCTTCTTAAGCATGAGTGAGTGAAAGTCTCAATAACCTCGTTTGTAAAGGAAATCATGCTGACAGCACTCTGGTGAACTTCTCTGGTTTTTAAAGCTGGTTTTTAAAAAAAAAAAAAAGAAAATGCAATAATGCTTAGGAATCACACTTTGAGTAGAACTTGGTGCAAAGTAAGGCTTGAGATATGCCCTAAGAAGTTAGGTTTTTCTCTGTGCCTGAAACTGTTAAGTGAACAAAGAAGGGAATCTTGACATTTGTCCTGTGTTTCCTAAGTGAAACGTTTACATGAGACTATTAAAATCTGTAGGGGAAAATATCCAGAAATGTAAAAATTGCCTTTTAAAATGGTCATATGCTGTATTAGTATGCAATGGTGAAGGAAAGATTTAAAAATAGTTGAAAAATTTGGAGCGATTGAACACATTATTGCAAAGAAAAACGTTTTTGTTTCACATCTTAAACTGGTGAAAATTCTAATACTTAATTTTGTGATGCTGACATAAGTGGAAGAGAGCAGAAAACCTGGAATTTATACCTGGATGTAATCTTTTTCAAGACATGAGCTCTGTTGTCTTTTTTAGTATGAATATTTTTTATAGTAGCTAAGCATTAGGACTCCTATGTGTCAAGGAAAATTGAGTTCTATGGTAATATTTAATGGTAATAGCTTAATGAATTGTTTGATTTCAGTTGTAATAGTTTCTAATCTGACAAGAAAATGAAATGTAAATTAGTAATTTGATGGATAAACTATCTGGTGGTGGTGCTATGCTGATTTTTTTTTTTTTTTTTTAAATTACTGAACGTCTAACTTTTAAACTCATCTGGGCACCAAAGTCCAGCTAACGCTTAGAGGAAATAACATACATAAATTAAATTGTGTTATAAATCCTACTAAAATTTGTATTTCCCAAAGTATCAAATGTTTACGAAAATGAGACTCCTGAATTTCTAGGCCACTTTTGAAACTATATAATCACATAGGTCCAATTGTTTCAAAGTTGTTAGATCCTGTTCCATTCTTTGTTGAGCCTTAAATGACTTGGATGGTAGATTACTGATGTCAGAAGTGATTTCAGACTTGGTTTCTAAAAGTAATGTCAGGCCCTAACTTTAGAAGATGGGATTCATGCTCATGAGTAACTAGGATATTCCTTAACACTTCTTACATTTGGTTTATCAGTTGTAGACTTCTGTTATTTCAGTTACAGTAATGCTCAGTGTGTTGTTAGCCTTTTCAGAACACAGAAACATAAATCTTTCCTTGTTTCTTTATTTTAGGCATTACCTCAGAATAAGTTACTTAAGTAGTGCAAAAATAAAAAGTTTACTTGAAGTTTGTGAATGTAAAAGAACCTGAGCCTCTTATTAAAAATCTTATGTTAAATTATAAAATGATACAATGAACTTTTTGCTGATGAAACCTGTTGCATTTTCCAACTTGATTTTTTTTTTTTAAATGCACGTAACTGTCATTGTCAATTTTCATCTTTTAGAACTGGATTCTAGGTGGTCACTTTTGTAACCGACTCCTTTTCTTTTTCAAGAATACTTGTTCATACTTATGATGATTTGACATAATTAACATTTTATTAACCATGATGGCAACACAGACATTAAGTATAGACAACTATCAAGATGGACAACAGGTAGGTGTGGTTTTCTTTCTCTATGAACTATTACAGTTAGCAAGAGAAAAAAGGTTGTGATTTTCTCCTTAATGCCTGCTTTGGCATTGTTTTAAGTATCTGTTCTTGTTTGTAAAACAAGATTTTTAAAGTGATAAACTGCTATTCTTTAATACTTGGATACTTATTAAAAGCTTAGCTAATCTTTGCATGACTTTGCTTACCTTCCGGAAGAATGGTTAGATAAGTGCTTTTCTTCTGAATCTGCTCTGGATGATTTGCTTGCTGTAATGTTCCTATTTTTAGGAAAGTCACATGGGTATCCACAATATTTGGTGTATACGATACTTCAGTGTTCTTACGTGTCTGTGGTTACAATAGATGAGGTTTACACAGTCACAGACTTGTTGATCTTCAGCAAGTATAGGATACATTTAGTTATCTAGAGGTATGTGCTACTTTTGACTGCCTTTAAGTTGATACAATTATGCTCCAGGCTGAAAACCAGTAAAATACTTAAATTCATTATAATGAGGTTATTGATGAGAATTACTAATTAGAAAGCTGGTGAATGGGCTTCCAGTTTCTTGTTTCTGTTCACAAACAGCTGGAATACTGAAACACACTCAGATATATCTGGTCATGATGTTTCTTTTTTGTACAAGGGGCTGTATATTGCAACAATTTGAATTGCTAAATTAAAATACTGTTAACTGGAGACAAGTCATGCTGGTGTCCTGTACTCTGAATATCCATTTTTACGTTACTATGTGTCAGTCGTAAGCAGTAAATACAAGTACTTCTCTCAGCAGATGGCAACAGTGGCAAACAGTCAGAAGAAAACCAGCAACTTTTCCCATATCTTATAAAAAGATGTTTATCTGAATGCAATTTAGGATTATTGGCTGTTGTTGTTTGCTTCTTTTATTACAATTCTAATTTCTGTCTCTCCTCTCACCTACCTTACATCTTTTACTGTATTCCCCCCAGCAAATACCATGACATCCTGTGACATGTCAGGAGAAGTAATACATCTTTTTGTAAAGAATGGATTGAGAGAGAGCATTTTCTTTCTATATGTTTTGTATTTTAAACTCTCAGTGACTGAGACAGACAGGTAATTTGGGTGCCTGCTGCTTTTGTAATTTGGAAATGGCCCACAGAAAATAGCTTGCAGTTTTAAGTAAGCTATTTCCTCCTTCTAGTGAGATAGAGCCCTAACTGAACATGCTCTCTCCCTTTGAACTCTGCAGATGTGTGGCTCAACATTTATAATCACTTGTATGAGTCATCCTCTTTATTTTGTTTTTCCTTCTTGTCATTAGCCAAGAAATGAGTCCATTAGTTGCAGCTTTTTTGCAAGCATTCTGGCTTAAAAATCATCTATGCTTGCTGAGGAAGCGTTTTGCAAGTCAAGCTGCTTCGTTGCGTAGGATACGCTAGCATTTTCTCAGTTTCTGATTTTGCTAGGAGATGGCTTGGCCCCAACAGGTAATAAAGCACAAACCTTTTGGTTCTCCCAGACTTCTTTCTTGTTGGGAATAATATAAATTCCTTTTGCTTATGTTGTGTGGAAATAGATTAAATTCTGTCAGAGTCAGGCTCTCTAATAGTTTCTGGAGGCCAGCTCTCCTCTTAGAGGGTTCCTGTGAGTGATGCAATATGTACATTTCATGGGAAAAGAGGGCAGAGGGTTGCATTCTGTACACTTGCTTTTTGCAGGCATCAATTCTGGCTGCCTGGTGATGTGTAGAACAGTGCCTGTCCTCTGCTCAAGATAAAACTTGTTGGGGTTAAAGTAGGAAAAAAAGATTGCAGTGATTTTGTCTTTGTACAGATGTTCGCAGTGCTCAAATGGGAGAAAACCAAGGAGTTTGGGGGGGGTGGGGGGGAAGCTATGACTTTCAGAGGTCAGGTTCCTTTAAGACCTTTCATCTGAATGATATTTAGCTGGAGGTGATGGAAAAGCCACTCTTAATGCCTTCAAAGCACCTCAAAGGCTACCAGGCTCTAGTGCAATTTAGAGGTGTTGGGTAGAAGCTGTGGTTCTATGTTGTTTTTCCAGTGGTGGCAGATTGTGTAACGGTGTGATAAGTGGATTTGTAGAAGCAGTTACTGCTGTTTTCACCAGTAGCTTCATATTCCTAAAATAATTTATTACAATATGTAAATTTGAGTGGTAAAGGTCAGGGGAGGTTATGCTTCTGATAATTGAAAGATTGGAGGGACACAGAATATTTCAGTTCTTTGTAAGAAAGTGTGCATTTTAATGGACAAGAAAAGCTTCAGGATCTCTTTTCTTCAGTATCTTCATATAATGTACAGGAAGAAAGAAAACTTAAGAATAGAAACTTTCTGTTGTTTCCATCCTAAAGGCTTTTTATGCAGACATACAGATACATTTTTTGGAGCAAAAAAAATTTCCTATTTTTTGCTAACCTATTCCAAAAATAGGCACTTGAGGGACAAAATGCTTTAATTTACTAATATCTGTCATTCCCATTTTAAAGCTGAAAACTGAAAATTGAACTGACCTTTACTCATCAAAAAGTGTCAAGGACTGAAAGAGGGCTTTTGTAACTGCTACGGCTTTCTGTGTAACTGCCAAGTCATACCAACCTTCTGGCAATTTAGTAGCCCTTTGCATTGCTGTTTCTTTAGAAAACAGTACACTTATAAGTAAAGCTTGACGTAAAATAGCTTTCTTTTTTTCTACAGATGCAAGTAGTAACAGAGTTAAAAACTGAACAAGATCCCAACTGCTCTGAAACTGATGCAGAAGGGGTGAGTCCTGCCCCTGTAGAATCTCAAACTCCAATGGATGCAGACAAGCAGGCCATTTACAGGTAGTAATGGACTTGTGTTCGGTCTTTTGAAGGGTAGAGAATAGAGGAACGTTTTTAATTAATAATAAGTAGTTTAAAATCAGATGATCGCTTGGCTAACTGTCTCAGTTTGCAGGGAAAGAGTGAGATCAAATTAGCTTCACTGTCAGTCTTCAGCCAAGGAAAAAAACCCTTCCCTTTATTGTGGGATTCTTCAATTTCAGCATAGTTTTAAAGGATATTCTAAATGTGGCTGCCTTTTAAAGCACAAGTGAAATTTAGCAAGCTACTCACTGTTGAACTATGGTCACTGTTTGTTATATTGTAGTTTTTATCTTTAATGTGAGATTTTATTTTTATTGTAATTAGATTGATCTCTACTCCCATTTCTTTAGGGTTAACAATCTATTGCCCAGTAATTAGCTCAAACTGGATTAAATGTTGATGTATAAACACACTAATTTGAGATTTTTCCAGTGTTAAGTGCTGTGCTAAGCAGTATGCTTTGTTTTGATGAGGTTAAGTGTTCTTTTACTTTAAGTGCTTTATAAAGATATAATTACTACCAATTTGCAGATAAAAAAACCCAAACAAACCAAAAACCTGAAGCAGAAAGATGTATCTGCTCATTTATAGGCTTGTCCTGACAAAATCATCTTCTGCTCTGATCGTGATTTCATAGGAGGCCTCTGAGTACAGCCTGGACACTATTTTCAATTCTGTAAAGTTATTTATGATGTATAAACAAGGCTCACATTGAATAAATAAATGTATTTTATCAGACTTTATTTCATGATTTAAATTACATTCATCCTATTTGTAAATCCTAATCCTCATTTCTAACGCACTGTATTAATGCATCTCTTGCCACTCAATTACAGTGAATTAAACAATATGTCATAGCTTTTTAGTGTGTGATTGTTCTTTTTATTTAAATATACATATTTTACTGCTTTACTTGCCTCTAGATTGTGTGGTAAATCAAAATGAAAAAACCCAAAACTTTCATCATGTTTTCCTATAGCCAGTGGTGTTATACACAGTCACTACTAAGACTTGTCTGTCTTTTTCTTACGTGGGTCACTGTTACCTCACAAGAGCTGGATGTCTTACTTTCAGTGGTGTACATATAAGTGAAAATACTTATTCACGTATTTTAACTTCTATTCTAGGCACCCGCTATTTCCCTTGTTAGCACTATTATTTGAAAAATGTGAACAATCTACACAAGGCTCAGAAGGCACAACTTCTGCTAGTTTTGATGTAGATATTGAAAATTTTGTAAGGAAGCAGGAGAAAGAAGGAAAACCTTTTTTCTGTGAAGATCCAGAAACTGATAATTTGGTAAGTGTAAGCTGTTTCTTTTATTTCTGAAACAATCATCACATTTGCCTCTTCTTCCTAATTTCTGATCTCAACTGGTGTTTATGATTTCCTTTCACATTTTTCTTCCTACAAGAGATTCTTCTTTATGTTAATGCTGAGAAGCATTTTAAAAAAAATTCTTCTGACCCCTTTTTTCCCTCTTATCTGACATTTGGCCCCTCACAGTTGTTTCTCATTCTAAATTGTCTGAGATCAGTATATTAGAGATGAACAGAAACATATGCTTGCCATATCCAGGTTGACTCTGCAAATCAATTTTCAAGTGTCAAAACATATATTTATGAAAAACATGTAATCAATGAAAGATTTTGTCCAACAGTTTGTTTTAACAAGGATTCATCTAGTTAATGTGGGAGACAAGCTGTTATAAGATGAGCTTAGAAACTGTAACATACACAAATTTTTTTCTTACATGTCATTGTCTCTTTTAGGCTTTCTGAAAGTCCTTCTTATAATGAAGCTGTGATTTCCCCAGGCCCTTAGTCTCCCTCTTGAATCACGTCTCTAGAGAACACCTCTCTTGACATGCTACTTCCTAAACTCTCTACCTGCCTTCATCTCCTCTTTAGAGTCATGTTGCAACTAGATTTTATCTTATTCAAGCGTGTTAGAATTATAAGGGTCAAGTGCTTTGTTTCATTTTTGAAAACCTGTTCCTTTAAGGGGGCTATGTAATAAACCAAGTCTTCATCCTTGAGTCTACCTCATAGGAGAAAAGGTTACTTAAAATATTGAAGTTCACAAACTAAATTGATGGGAGGTTGTAGACAACAGAAATGGTAATGTTTTAAAGCTGATATATAAGAAGATTTATGTGGGCAAATAATATTCTGCGTGGAGGCCTAAGGTAATGTACCTGGAGAAAACTCTTCAACAAAAGCAAGACTTAAACAAGAAATAAATCTGACATGCGTTTAGAATTGGCAGGAGTATTGCAGTGAATAGCATGTTAGGAGGAGCATGTATTGTTGCAAAAAAGAGGTCAATCTTGGCTGCTTTTGCAAGCAGCCTAAATAGCCATTTTGCATAACTTGACTGCTTTCCAAGCACTTCATGACCAATTGTTAATGTACTTAAGTTCTGGGAAGATAGTACTTAAATAGTATCATGGAAAATAAAGCTACAAGAGTCTCTATGTATGATTAGACCAGTGTGAGTAAAGAAGGCAGAAGAGACTATGTTCTAGAGTGAGGCAAGCTTTTACAGCTCCAGCTAAAGAGACATGAAAAGTTACCTTCTTAGTTATTTGTTATATTCTTTTAACTGTAGGTTACAGTGCCCAGGATTGAAATACCTTAATACATTGCATCAATAATCTTAGTCTACATAAATATGAAGTCACCTTAGATTAAATCTCCTTCAAGGATGGATCAAGTTCACTTTGTACTAATCCACCTGCAAGAGTGCTTTCAAAAAGTTCTCTTACAGCTATGGCTGAGGAGCGGTTGTCTTACAGAAGCTTTTATTTTCAGTTTGGAAACATTTTGAGGCTCAGATAAGGTTTTTGTGTTAGAAGGTGACCCAAAACAATGCCCCTCAGAATGATGGGAAACAGCTAAAGGAGGATGCATAATATGATACATAATGATACTCTCAGTATTAGTGTAAAGATTCTCAGTTTATAAATGAAGAACTGAAGAACAGGCATTGACCTCTTTGGTCAAAGTTACAACTAGAACAGAATCGGACCCCCAAAATCTCTATGTAATACCTTAATCATTAAATCTTTGTGAGCAAATTGTGATGCATCTCACCTGAGAAACCTATTGATACAGACAGTGACTTAGTTTTCTAAGTAGAAAGAAGCATTGACATATCTACTAAAACAGTTCCATGAATAAACCCTGTAGCAGAATGACTGTTGTCACTGTAGGAATTAAAAATAGCATATGAAAGAAGAAAAATAAAGGCATGGGGAAACAAATGATAATTCTCCTCTCTAGTTACTGCCCTAGTGTGAGCAGCAGTGGTGTGGGGTTCTTTGGGTTTTTTTATTTTTTCTATTTGAAATGTAGGTGGTGAAATACCAAATATTTATGAAATATTTGTAGCACAATATGATTGTCTTATGTTTGTAAGCCAAAATAAGTACTTCAAAATGGTTATAATGGGGTGGTCTATCTGTGAAGAGTATGGCTGTTCCATTTGGGTGCAGAAATCCTTGAAGATTGAGGGCCACTGGTACCATCATTTTAGATCTTTCTTGAACAGGAAAGCACTCAGGCAAATTTTGGGGGAAAGAGAACATTATTGAGAGAGGAGGAGATAAATGCTTTAAAGAGCCATTAGTTTCTGAGGAAGACTAAATCCAGGCTAAAAAATGCAGTTCATCACAGATGCTAATTTGGACATGTACAAAATCCTGTGTAGCCTTTGGTTGTTAAAGAATGAATTGCACAAAGAATTCCTCAAATAACATACCAGTTTCAGGATCTTGTGGTTTGACCTTGATATCTAGAAATTTGACTCCCAGGAATGGTTATAATTTTGGAATCACCTCTTTATCTCTTTCACTCTATAACATGTTTGGGTTTTTGTTACTGCTATTAGTGACACCTCCAGAGTGCTTGCATATCAGCTGTGAATTTGAAGACATCAATAAAATTTTCCATGGCTCTTCCTTCAAAGACTTTCTTGAATATACTGGCCTCCAATACTTTACTCAAAAATGAGTTAGTTCTGTTCGGCATGAAGCAGGTCTTCTGACTTGATAAGCTTCAAGTTATTTTCTTCATTTATAACTCTGAATTAAACACAAATATACTGTTTTCCCTTATCTTTTCTAATCCCAGTTTCTTTTCAGAAGCACATCTGAAATCTAATAGTCAGAATGTAGTAGTTTTGGCTCAGTGGATGAGGAAAGAGCAATGAATGCGGTTTATCTTGGCTTTAGTAAGGCTTTTGATGCTGTCTCCAACAATGTTCTCATAGGCAAACTGATAAAATATGGACTAGAAAAACTGCTGGGCTCAAAGGATTGTAGTCAGCAGCATGAAGTCACAGAATCACAGAATGGTAGGGGTTGGAAGGGACCTCTGGAGATCATCTAGTCCTGCTAAAGCAGGATCACCTAGAGGAGGTTGCACAGGATCATCTCCACATGGGTTTTGTGTATCTCCAGAGAAGGAGACTCCACAACCTCTCTGGGCAGCCTGTCCCAGTGCTCGGTCACCCTCACAGTGAAGAAGTTTTTCCTCATGTTGAGATGGAACTTCCTGGGTTCCAGTTTGTGCCCATTGCCCCTCGTCCTGTCACTGGGCACCCCTGAAAAGAGTCTGGCCCCATCTTCTTGACACCTACCCTTTAGATATTTATAAACATTGATGAGATCCCCTCTCAGTCTTCCCTTCTCCAGGCTAAACAGACCCAGCTCTCTCAGCCTTTCCTCATAAAAGAGATGCTCCAGTCCCTTATTCATCTTTGTAGCCCTCCACTGGACTCTCTCCAGTAGTTCTTTGTCTTTCTTGAACTGGGGAGCCCAGATGTGGCCTCACCAGAGTAGAGGGGGAGGATAACTTCCTTAGACCTGCTGGCTACACTTTTGAATGCACCCCAGGACACCATTGGCCTTCTTGGCCACAAGGGCACATTGCTGGCTCCTGGATAACTAGTTGGCCACCAGGACTGCCAGGTCCTTCTCAGCAGAGCTGCTTCCCAGCAGGTCAACCCCTAACCTGTACTGGTGCATGGGCTTGTTCCTCCCTAGGTGCAGGATCCTATACTTGTCCATGTTGAATTTCATTAGGTTCCTCTCTACCCAACTCTCTAGCCTGTCCAGGTCTTGCTGAATGACAGCACAGCTTTCTGATGTATCAGCCAGTCCTCCCAGTTTAGTATTGTCAGCAAACTTGCTGAGGGTACACTCTGTCCCTTGTCCAGGTCATTGATGATTATGTTGAACAAGACTGGAGCCAGCACTGACCCTGGGGCACAGCACCAGCTACAGGCAGGCCTCCAGCTACACCCTGTGCCACTTATCACAACCCTCTGAGCTCTGCCATTCAGCCAGCTCTCAATCCATTTCACTCTCCACTCATTTAACCCACACTTCCTAAGCCTGCCTATGAGGATGTTATGGGAGACATTGGCAAAAGCCTTACTGAAGTCGAGGTAGACAACATCATCAGCTCTCCCCTCATCCACCCAGCCAGTTGTGCCATCATAGAAGGCTATCATATTGGTCAAGCATGATTTCCCCTTGATGAATCCATGTTGACCACTCCCGATAACCTTCTTTTCTTCCAGAAGCTCAGAGATGACCCCCAGAATGAGCTGTTCCATCACCTTTCCAGGGATGGAGGTGAGGATGACTGGCCTGTAGTTTCCTGGGTCCTCCTTCTTGCCCTCTCTGAAGATCAGAGTGATACTGGGGTTCCTGCAGTCCTCAGGCACCTCTCCTGTTCTCCATGACCTTTCAAAGATGATGGAGAGTGACTTAGCAATAACATATGCCAGCTCCCTCAGCATTCTGTCAGGGCCCATGGATTTGTGGGTGTCAAGTTTGCCTAAATGATCTCTAAACTGATCCTCCTTAACCAAGGGAAAGTCTTCCTTTCTCCAGACTTTCTCTCTTACTTCCAGGATCTGGGATTCCTGAGGGCCAGCCTTAGCAGTAAAGACAAGCAAAGAAGGCATTCAGTAACTCTGCCTTCTCTGTATCCTCTGTCACCAGGGTACCTCATTCAGCAGCAGGCCCACATTTTCCATAGTCTTCCTTTTGCTGCTGACCTACTTGGAGAAGCTTTTCTGTTGCCCTTGACGTCCCTTGCCAGATTTAATTCCAAGCGGGCCCTAGCCTTCCTTGTTGCATCCCTGCATGCTCTGACAATGTTACTATATTCCTCCCAAGCGGCCAGTCCCTAACATTCTATTAGCTTCCTTCTTCCCTTTGAATTGTTCCAGGAGCTCCTTGCTCATCCATGCAGATCTTCTGCCTCCTTTGCTTGATTTCTTACTCTTCAGGATGCACCAATCTTGAGCTTGGAGGAAGTGGTGCTTGAATATTAACCAGCTCTCTTGAACCACCCTACATTCTAGAGTCCTAGCCCATGGAATTCTGCCCAGCAGGTCTTTGAAGAAGCCAAAGTTAGCTCTCCTGAAGTTCAGGGTTGTAATCCTATTTACTGCCCTTCTTCCACGCAGGGTCTTGAACTCCACTATCTCATGGTTACTGCAGCCAAGGCTGCTCCCAGTCTCCACATCCCCAACCAGTCCTTCTTTGTTTGTTACTACAAGGTCCAAGCAGCACCCCTGACCTTGTGGGCTTCTCCACCCCCTGTATCAAAAAGTTACCATCAATGCTCTACAGGAACCTCCTGGACCATGTTGCCTTTCCAGCAAATATCAGGGTAGTTGAAGTCCCCCATGACAGCCAGGGCCTGTGATCATGAGGCTACTTCCAGCTATCTGTAGGCCTCTTTGACTTCCTCTTCCTGATCAGGTGGCCTGTAGTAAACACCCACAGCAGTGTCACCCATATTAGCCTGCCCCTTAAGTCTTTCCCATAAGCTCTTGATTCTTTCTTCATCCACCCCTAGGCAGAGCTTGATAATTCCAGTTGCTCTCTCACATAAAGACCAGTTGAAGGTTGGTCGTTAGCGGCATACTCCAGGGATTGATACTGTAAGCAATACTGTTTAACATCTTCATTAATGACCTGGGTGGTGGGGCAGAGCATTTACAGATGTTGCAAAACCAGGAGTGGCTAATGACTGCATGGCTGTGCCATCATTCGCAGGTACTTTGTCACTTTTGGAGAAATAGGCAAACAGGAATCTCAGGGAATTCAGCAAAGGGAAATGCTAAGTCCTGTGCCTGAGGAGGAATAACGCTGTGCACTGGTACACACTGGGGGCCAAACACCTCTAAAGCAGCTTTGCGGAAAAGGACCTGACAGTCCTGGTGGACACCAAGGCAAATATGAAACAGCAATGCATCCTTGCAGCAAAGAAATTCAATATGCTTAGGCTGGCTTAGGAACAATGTTGTCAGCAGGTCAAGGGATGTGATCCTTTCCCTCTGCTTGGCACTGGTGAGACATCTGGAGGGCTGGGTACAGTTCTGGACTCCCCACTACTAGACATACAGACTGGAGTGACTCCAGCAAAGGACCATGAAGGTGACTAAGGGACTAGAGCATCTCTTGTATGAAGAGAGGCTCTGAGAGCTGGGACTGTTTAGTCTGCAGCGGTGAAGGTTTGAGGGGATATTATCAATGTATCTAAATACTTGATGGGGGAGTAAAGAAGACAGACTCTCAGTGGTGCCCAGTGAAAAGGCAGGAGGAAATGAACATCAATTGAAACACAGGAAGTTCCATTAAAACATAGAAAAACTATCTTTACTGTAAGGGTGACTGAATACTGGCACAGGTTTTCCAGAGAGGTTGTGAAATCTCCATCCTTGAACATAGTCAAAACCCAACTGGATGTGGCCCTGAGCAACCTGCCCTAGCTGACCTTGCTTTGAGCAGGAGGGTCGGATTAAACAATCTCCTGGGGTCCCTTCCAGCCTCAACTATTCTGTGGTTTCCATGAGCCTTCAGAGATTTGTTTGTCAAAGATTCTACATGCCTTGGCCTGCTTCACATGCTTTTTGGTTGTACCCAAACATTCTCTCAGATCTAGCTTGCGTTGGTTGTAGATGGGTCTGCTGTGTTCAAGTAGTCCTTCCTGCTGATTGACCTGTTTGTGATTTTAGTGACAAAGTCTCTTGGTTTATGCAGTATTCAACTTTGTTGATGGACTGCACAAATGTGGCTGATTTTGTTAGAGATGGATGAGGAAGTATTTGTTTATGTCTTGTATTATGTCTTGTACTGACCTCAGCGGCTGCTGAAGTCAGTACTATCTTAAATTTGAACCACATTGCAAAATCAAAAATCTTTGGCATTGAACTCCTGTTCTGTAGTCATATTGTTAGCCATGACTTTCTGTTACTAGATACCAGAAGAAATCTGAGTGCAACTTGTCCTCTGCCTGTCCTGAAGGCTGGGGACTCTGAACAGCTGACATTCTGACAGGCTATTTATTTTGTCAGGGGTAATGAGCAGAAGAGTTTCTGTCGAGTTGTGAAATAGCTAGTATAATTTTCAGTCTCTTCTTCAGCTTGTAATATTGGTGCTTGCATAGAGAAGGCTGTTTTTTCTGCCTTGTGTCACATGAATATATACATTTTTATATAGATTAAAAATCTCTTTTTAGTAGAGAGGGATTCTAATATTGCACACCTTTGTAATGGTTTCTGTTCTTGCTATCCCTCCCTTTTTAACTTCAATGTTACATCAGCCGTTCACTTGAAAGGAGAAGCCAGTGAAGACTGCTAATTAGAACAAGCCAGAAGGGTGGAGCAGGTAGGCCAGACAACTACTTGCTTTCCACCTATACTTTTATCTGACCCTGGCACAGTCAAACAAATAAGGTGTAAATGTCTGCTCTGTAGCAGTCGATTAAATTGGAGCCAGAGCTAAACTGAGATGAATTGAACATTATAGTACTACAAAGAGCCAAATTAAAGTCCTATCCAAAAAGAGTCACAGGCCTGCCTACAGTAAGGAAATTGGCTGCTAATTCAGCTGTTTCAGATTTTTCTCCCTTTACTTCTTTTGGAAGGTGCATGTAGAACTCAACAACGCTGCACAGTTTTTGTGACAGAGCTTAAATTAATGGCTCTGAAACAGCAGAATATCATTTCAGACTCCATAGTGCCTATAGGCTAATTGACTAGATAACAGAAATTGTGAAGGGCCAGAGATACTGTTTGTAGGGCCTCTTACAATCCTGGCAATGTTTTACGTTGCACACTCACTTGAAATTCCTTGAATATTCCAAACTAAAAGTTTGGTTTTCATCCAGAGAAAGTACAGAATGTTAATCTGGACGGCACAAGCATTAGATCAGTGTGACCAGAAAGGGAGTTCATCAAGAGCAGCGTAAGGTTATTCTAACTTGAGTAGCTCTTAGTGAGCTATGGTCTAGATTACCTTGTTACTTTGGTAGTATGTTTCCCATTCTAAATTAATTGGTGATTTCCTGTATTAGTAGTATAAAGGATTTCAGCACTGGGAAATACAGGCAGCATCCACCTGAAACTTAATTGTAAGGATATCCATACATTGCTAAGCCTGGCCTGTAAACCAAGTTTCAGTCATTTTTTTATTATCTAGATGGAAGGGTTCTTTCTGGTTGACCACTCCAACACCATCGGTTGGTGATCTTGAAGCAGTGTGGGAAAGGGTCAACACAGAAATAGTGTTACTAGGCTTTTTACTTTTGCAGTGTCTTTCCGAAGTCTGACTTTGTCAGGCACATTGTCAAAATAGAGTGTTTGCAGTGAAATGGATGGGAACATTTCTATAAATGTTGATGGCTTCTGGATCAAACCAGAGCTTTGATATTAGGCTTCAGCATATATTTAGAGAAGAGCAAGAATTTCTCAGAATAGATTGTAAGAATTTGGAAAGAGGTGAAAAAATTGGCACTTTCTTATGGAAGGGTTTTTTGTTTGTTTTTTTTTTTCCTTTAAATGGATGTTTAATGTACTGTGTGAAATGACCTGGATTGAGCATATTTTATTTGATTTACTGCTATGTTCCTATTCTTTTTCTATACGTGTGTTCATGTAAAAGAGTCAGCAATGATTTGTGTTCAAAACCTGCAGCACTCAAAAACCCACAAAACTGTGTTACGGCTTTCCTAAAGCATGAAGTTTCAGTTGTTGTCTCTTCCTTTTTCTGAGGTGTATAAGATGCCTTTTTTCCTTCCAAGGAAGGGTGTATCACAGGAAAATGCAAAGTTCAGTTCTAAGATCTGTTGAAAGAAAACTGATAAGCTTCAGTGCTAGCTCCTGGACAGATTTTATCAGCTTGCCCTGAGATTTAGGAATTCTTGAGATTCTAAGTATGTCTTCACTTTTAACGCCAATTCATCTTCCAGTCGGAAGAGGTAATTGTCTTTGCATTGAAGTTACAGTCCATCCCTAATAAATAAACAAAAAAAGTGGCTTTTCTGTGGTAGTTACATGTTTGTTCATCAAGAACTATTTGCCGCAAACAGAACTCTGAAACTTTTCCCTTCCAACTTCACTGGCTCTGACCGTACAGGTTAGGCTATTCAGGGAGGTAAAACCGAGAGGTAAAAGTTTATGATATTTTTTTTGCAGTAAATGTTTAGCTCTTATAGATATGCATGGCACAACATATTATTTGAGCCAGAATTATCCTCTATTTTGGACTGTCTTCTACAGAGATCTTCTGATTTTCAACAATTTTGTTCTCTTTTCTGCTTCTTGGTCACTCATGCTCTCCATGTCTCCACTGATCTTCTTTGAACTTGATGTTAAGTGCTGATTAGCTGCAAGATGTGCTGCAGACCTCCCTTTTTTCAAATCCTAGTCCCTGTGGGAAGGAAGTGGAAGCTGAAGGTTGTGCTCATTTTACTTACTAGACTGGAAGCGTATTTTCTTTCCCAGAGCATTAACTTCCTCCTTATCTTTTTGAATTGTTACTTTGCATCCACCTTAGTCCTTATATTAAGCATCAGTACCAGAAGAGATGTTTGCTGTTAAGAACCAGATCTTGGTGGTCTGTATTGCTAGCCAGAGATTCCCAGGTGCACACGCTGCTTTCTGGAAGCGTGCTCAGCTGTATCCCCTAACATGGAGTACCATCTGTTGGAACTTCTTACCCCTTTGACATCTCCGTCTCATTTTCACAGATAAAACAGATTTGGAATGAACCAATGAACCAACTTCTATTTGTTCTCTATTAGTATCCTTTTGTGCTTAGGACCTTCCCTGTCGTAGTAGTTGTTTAGCATGAGTGGTTGCAGATAATTTTTAGAGCTTTCACAGATTGCATTATGTTTTAAGACATTCAGTACTTAACACTTCTTTGTTGCTTACTGCTAACCCAGCCACTGTGAATCATCATGTTGCCTTCAGGATGGTTCCTACCTCTTGTATAGCTTCTGTTCAGAGTAAATTCTTCACGTATATAGGTGGCTTTTTTAATATCCCTGCATTCATAGGACCATAGGATGATTTAGGTTGGATTACAAGCTCAAAAGTAGTAGTAGTTCAACCTCCTGCACAAAATACGGTCAGCTGTGAAGTCAGAGCAGGTTACTTATGGCTTTATCAAGTCTAGAAGCAATACAAAACATGGGGTGTTAAATATACTCTTGCTTTTGTATTTGAACAGGACACTGCCTTTTTTGAAGACCCCCGAGTTTTTTGTTTCGTTTGGGGTAAGGATTTTTGGTTCAGTACCCTCTTCTCAAAGACTATCCTATTGAATTTTTAGTTGTGTTAGGAAAAGTTGTAGTGGTGGTGAAGCCAGCTGATGTCATTTAAATATTCTTGAGTGAGCAAGCCATGCTTTTGCATTTCTGAGAAGTGTTCTTACTAGTGTAATGTGCAGAACAGTCTCATAAACCTCTAGTCATACCTTTCCTAGCTATGTCTCGTAGCTGGGGACTCAAAGTAGGGAAGAGAGGCTATCAAATCAAAACAAATGAAAATAAAAAACCCCTCTCCCAGAGTTTGTGTTCTTCCCCTGAAGACCTAAATTGCCCCAGAAAGATTTGCTTAGGAAGGTACGTGAGCTGTGAACGTACATATTTTAATTGTTTTCTTGCAAATGAGAAGTGTCATTTGAGTGAGAAGATTACTTGACAGTGTATGGTGATTCTTGCATATATGATGTCCACATATGTATTTGCTATATGCTTATGTTATATGCACTGAAATCCATAAAAAAACCAAAGGTGAGCTGCGGATTGTGACTAAGGTGGTGCATAGCGTGTTGAGTGTCCTTTGCATCACGTGCTTGAGGCACTGAAAAGACAGGACACACGCACAATCTAAAGAATTTTTAGGGCTAAAGATGTCTCCGAATTTAATATATGACATACTTACATGTGAGTATGCTTTGGGTAGCAGCTTTAGCAGGAACTGGAAGTTTTTCAGTAATCTTTCTCTGCTTAATAGTTTACTGTTATCTTTATTTACAACTGTTTCAACAGCATACATATATCTCATGGTTACTTTTGTCTTTGTGCATTTCTCTGAAATGATGCACCAGGTTTATTTCTACAGCTGAAAAGGCTGAATCAAGTGGGTTATAAAAATTCTTTGTTCTGTGGCATATTCTGTTCAGTAGCACTAAATAACAAAAAAATGGTTGTTACAGGTTTTTAAACTGTACCTTTTAAGAACATAGGAATGAAATATTACTGCTACTGTGATCTGTCTGGAAACATTTCTTTGTATTACCTTTGTTCAACGTGGGTGATTTTATCAGGATTTTTTAGCTTTTTTTTTTNGAAAAAGCAAACTTCTGCCAACAAATTTAAGTTTGGTCCACCCATGGTGTGAGAGACAAGGAGCCATATGGCCACAATTAGTGTAGTTGTAAATGAGTAAATAAGTCCTGGTGACAGGCGTGGCATGTTTACAAAGTTTTGTTTGCCTTCCCAACCACAGTAGCACAGCTTCCTTCAAGAGAAGTGTGACTGTGTGTGGCTCTGCAGAAACCTGGATTGTGTTACTAATTCTTGGTTTGTGGTTAATTTTGACTTGAATTCAATTTTCACTTCAAGTATCAATCATCAATTTGAAACTAAAATTAAGCTGAAGAAAGGACTTTTGTTTTTCCTCCAAACAAATGCTAATAAATAAATAATATAAATATAGGTAATGGTTTAAGAAAAAAACACCTCCTACATGAGCAAAGCTAATTGCTAATACAGTCAAATATTATGTGTCCAAAGGCATATTTTTGTTACTTCAGTTTTAGCCAAATGTTTAAGGCATTCACTAATACATGTGCTCTGTGTTGGTCTGCCACACGTGAAGAATTTTATAATTTAAGCTTTTGTGTCTCTGAAACTCTTCGGCTGTTGCAGTGTTTCAGAACAAATTAATTCTGAAAGGAGCAGAATATCTTTAAACATAGATGACCTTTGTTTTGTATTAAAATCTAGTTAAATTAGCAGAGTTTAACTTGGTTCTGTTTAAAGGTACTTTAAACACAGTTTAAACAGCAACCACTGCTGAGGGCTGTTTTAGAAGATTGCTCTTTTATATACCTTAGTGCTGGGCCATTGCACTTACTATTTCAAAGGCTTTTGATGTCATAGGTCATAAGAGTTTTAATTTGGATCAATTGCCTCAAGTCTACAGCTCAGATTTTTCTGCAGCTGTACTTTTAAAGATCCATTGTTTGGCTTTTTTCTTTTTAGCCCTGAGAAGGGATAAGTTTTCCTTTTTTGTTATCACTTCAGGTTTTTTCTCTTGTTTAACATACAATTTTCTACACTAGGTGAGTGTCATACAACTGAAAAAACAGGGAAAAGATCTGTCACAGTGAAAGCTAAAGTCGTCATGGGGGAGAAGGGAGTACACACAGAAGTTTGCCTGCCTTGATCTCCTTCAGGTGCTTTGAACAAAGGCAACTTCGGCTCCCCGTTCGCTTCTTTAGTTTGAAGTAGTAAGTGGATTACTTAGTAAGATATCATTTCTGGTCATTGGATTCAGTGCTCTGGCCAGGTAAATGACCCTTCATATAGGACATTTTTTTTCCAAATAATGCTAAAATCAAGCTCTGCACTTTGTTTCAAAATTATAATCTATTCAGTTTCATAAAACTGATGGCTGTTTTTCTTGGAGATCTAGCATAGCAAGTAAATGTTGGGGATGGCACACTGTATAAAAAAATAAAGTAATTACTTTGCCAATGTGTTATGCACATATTTGAATGTCCTGGATTTCCTACTGCTTCATGAAAATTTACACCATCTGGATTTGGTTTTAGCTTTTGATCTTCTGCCATGACCCTTACAATCACCTAAGCTATTTTTATGCCGTATGTAATACCATTAGCTATCCAAGCTCATGAGTCTCCTTCTTGCAGTAAGCATAAGTATTCTCATCATGTACTTATCTCCTGTACTTCAGTTTTGTTTAAACATGGATTTGTTATTGGGTCTAGTGCTTTGTATTTAATGGTTTGTATTTCAGAAACAGTCTCCTCACCTGAAAGTTCTTACAAGGTTTTACCTCAGAGTTGTTAATCTTTGACGTACAATTGCAGAGGAACTTCAAAGCTCTAGGACTGAAAAACTGTTTGATTTCTTTAAGCTTTGTTGAACAATGTGACAAACTTTGGGACTTCTTTATTCTAATTTTATAGAAAAATAAAGGTGAGATGGCAGGCCATTTCTGGTACCTTTCACCCTCCTTAGCAATCTGTGTGACAAATTTATGCTAAGTCACAGAAGGGTCTTCTCAGTGTGTCTCAAATTCATCTGTACACTTTTGGTTTTCTGGGGTCGGTGCAATGTGGAAATGAACCTGAAGTTTCTGATATGTAGCTCAAGACATCTATTGCTTACCAAGCCTGTTCCAACCACACTTTCCAAATAATATGCGTGGTTGTGATTACTTTCCTTCACTTTTCGGTCTTGTGTGGTTTATGACCCAGAGTTATGTGATGGGGATAAAAGATCACGTGGACTCATTCTGTGCTACGTGTACACCTTAACTATGCTCTGTCTTCCTAATATGTCACATGTGACAGAAACGAAGATTATAGCGTTGTTGTGTTTTGTTTCCCCTGTATGGTAGTTGACTTGTGCAGTGGAAGGATATAGGTATTTTATGTAAACATGTTCTTTCACATTTCAGGAGCATAATGGTCAGAACTAGAGAACTCTAGTCAGCACTCAGCAAATAGTAACTCTGCTTTAATTGGATGATCTTTGCAAAGTAGTGTTCGCTTAAATTTCACATTATTTTTTTTTAAAAATATTAACAGTTATTTTTTTCCAATTCTCTTGCTAGATGGTAAAAGCAATCCAAGTTCTACGTATCCATCTGCTTGAGCTAGAAAAGGTTAATGAACTCTGCAAGGATTTCTGTAGTCGTTACATTGCCTGCCTGAAGACAAAAATGAACAGTGAAACTCTATTAAGTGGAGAGCCTGGAAGCCCTTATTCACCTGTGCAATCTCAGGTATGTTTCAAATACAGTTAAGTGTATTTTTGCTTAGATTTCCCTAGGAAATTGTAACTACTCTTCTATTGCTATTAGTTTGCAAACAGAGTTTCTGCACTTTCTTTTACTTTGTCAAAATTGCTGATTAAGAGTAGAAAGAGCTGGTGAGGCACTGGAACAGGTTGCCCAGAGAGGTTGTGGAGGCCCCCTCCCTCGAAGTGTTCAAGGCCAGGTTGGGTGAGGCTTTGGGCAACGTGATCTAGTGGAGGGTGTCCCTCCCTGTAGCAGGGGGGTTGGAACTAGATGATCTTTAAGGTCCCTTCCAACCCAAACCATTCTGTGATTCTATGATTATTTTTTTTTTATTATTTTTTTTTGTGCACACCTGAGCCCCACTGCCTGATGGACAAATTTGTTCAAATGTGCCAGAACAGAGAGTCACCTTTTTTTGTCTGTCTTCCTTTTATGATTTTTCCGTAGTTCAGCAAATGGAGATACTCAGAATAGCCTGGATTTGCTATTTTGTTGGAAGGAGGCTAGGAAACAAAGTAAACAAAGGAAAATAAAAAAAAAAAACCTTGTTAAGAAGGTCCCTTTAGTCTTGTCTGCTTCATTAAAATATTGACATGGCTGATACTTTTTATATACAATCTGTATTCTGGAACAAATAGACAATGTCTGATGGATTATAGTTGGAATATTTGAGACGTATGTCATCTGGAGTAACTGCAGTTATGAACAATACCCATTTCTATACATACGAACCTCAGCTTATATATTGTTGACATTACCTAAATGCAATAACCAATTGCTTTTTTTGTAGAAAATTGACAACAGTTAATTAACAACAGTTAGTACGTTATGGTTGATGCTTCTGCTGTTAGATGCTGGAAAGTGAGCCCTGCCATCCGAGTACCTACTAGGTATCTAGTCGTAGGGGACGGTCCTTCTCTGACTTATGAATGTATTTGGTGCTATGTATTCTGAAAAGTCTCAATGACTTTTAACCTTCACCGTCTGGACTCCTTACTTAGGCTTTCCTGTCTGGAAATGTGGAAAGAAGAGTCTAAAATCAGACAGAAACAACTTTTAAAATATGGGGGTTCTTTATGTTTGTTACAGTCTTCTGTAGAGACAGCAGGGACTGAATTTTGCATTTTGTAACAATAATTATTCATACATATTAAGGAATATGTAAGAGTTTGCATGGTCAGGGTTGAGTAAGAACTATCCTGGGCAGAATAAAACATAATGGACATCTTGAATACTTAATACATTATTTTGAAACTGAAGGAATTAAGGTAATAACTAAAATTCTAAATCTTTGATGCTTGTAATAAGAGCACGAAGGGTCCATTTCATCTATCCTTCATCTCTTGTGCCTTTGGAAACTGTTTCTTTTAGTATTTATGTACCTAGAATCAGTTCACTCCTAAAATTTCTCAAGATAGTTTTATGTGTTTTCTAACAGTTGCTTTCATGAGGGTTTTCAAAGGTAATGGTTGGTGATAATGAGAAAGTTAATGTAGGTAATGATGAACTTCTAATGAAGCTTCTTTCTCTTTGAAGTTAATCCTGTGATTAAGCTCCAAATGTATTTTAGATACATTTACACAAGCATGCTTTATCTTCTTAAAAAAAATAAAATTAAAAACTTTAAAAATTACAATCAACTAATTGTTTTATTTTTCTAGCAAATTCCAAGTGCCATTGCAGGCACACTCAGTCCCCAAGGGATTATGGTGCCAGCATCAGCACTGCAGCAGGGAAATGTAACTATGGCAACAGTAGCAGGTATGACCTAGTAAAGTAAAACTGGCACCTTGTTCTTCATTTTAGTTTCTCTTATAGTTGTTACAAAAATACACAAATACTTTTAAAAATATGTTTTAACTCTCCTATCTGAAAAGCTGTTATAATATGGTTGAGTGCCTTACTGGTTCCTGAATGTTCGTTTAATTTATATGTGTACCCAAGTATCCGTATGTGAGTGGAGGTTACATATATGTAATATTAAGACATCTTTCTGAGCAATGCTACTTTTGCTAAAAGATGTTTCAGAGACTGGGATGTTTTACTTTTCTTTTTTTTTTTTTTTTTCCCCATTCCTTCAAAAAAGAGAATTCTGTTTGACAGAAAAAAAAAAAAAACAACCAACCCTATCCATTACCTAAAATATTGCACTTGCTATCTGTCTCTTGCTCTAAAAGTTTGGAATCTCACCTACAAATTTGTGAAATCCTTGATGTCCAAGTTATTCTTCTGTTGTCTGGAGATGACATTAGAACTGAAATGTTTTATCTTGCTTCTAAGCAAGGTTTTCAAACAAACAAACAAAGAAGAGCCTTGACTACAAATGCAACCAGGCAATGCAGTCTGCTCCTACAGTAGATACTTGCAGAGAGGTTATCCTGAGACGCAATATGTGCTTTAAGGCTTTGGGGCCCAGGACCCGCTATGCATTCACCAAAATTCTATCACCTTAGTTGACCCAAACATCTAAGTGTCACCCATCTGACTGCCCTAACCGCTTGACACGCATAGGTGTGGTTTTGGTGGTGTGACCCTTGCTGGCAGAAGAGTTAGCTCAGTTAAAACAAAATGATGAACTATTTTATAGCCTGATAGCTGTGGCATTTTCCTTTGAAAACAGATTTAGAATGGCTAAAATACAGAGAAACATAATCAAATTTCATACAGATTTTTGTGGATGGAAAAACTTTTAGTGTGGCAAAGAGCACATCTTACATGCTTACTAGAAGGAATAGTTGATATATGACCAGCAGGTTGAGGGAGGTGATTCTGCCCCTCTACTCTGGTCTTGTGAGACCCCACCTGTGTTCAGCTCTGGGGTTCTCAGTAAAAGAAAGACANACCAAAACTGTGCAGTGCTGATGCGTTTGTGTGTTTAAAGAGAATAATATTTGAAGGGCTTTTACTTACCTATAATTTTTGTTGCTGTTTTGTTTTAAGGGGGGACAGTGTATCAGCCAGTCACTGTGGTCACTCCACAAGGTCAAGTGGTGACCCAAGCACTGTCACCTGGGACTATTCGGATCCAGAACTCTCAGGTTTGTTTCATGGGCTTCACAGAATAGTATTCTGGGTTCAACTAAATCTCACTGGTTTTAAGAATTTCAGTTTAATTTTGACACACTGTCAGAAAGTGTACACAGACATAGTAACTAATGTAAAATTAGTGCAAGCAGTTATAGGAGTTACAAATCATATAGCATGGCATAAGGTCCCAGACAGATCTCCCTTGCCACAAGAAGTCATCATGGTTAACTACCTGTTAAATAACTTTTTTTTCTGGTGGCAGAAAAGTATAGGTACATGGATTTAAAAAAAAAAAACCCACAACAAAACAAAACTCCACCCTTCCTCCCCCCAAAAAAAATCCCAAACCCCACTCACCAAGCCAAAAACCCCTGTGAATTCAGTAGACACTTTTTTTCAATGATTAAACATCTTCTAATTGTTGAACTAGGTTTATGGCTGGATAGATTTACTATATTGCATTATGGTGCCACACTGCTGTTGTCAGAAATTTGACTTTTTATCGTGATGGCAACCACCAGTACTGTGAAACTGTATGTATGTCAGAATTTATGTATGTTGAGAAGCATTTTGCCATAAAACCTTCAAAATACTTATCTGAGACTATGGGAGATCCTCACATTGGGCTCATTATATCATACTCTAAAAGATAAGGCCAGTACTCTTTTTTGGGGAGGCTTCTAAGAGTTGGATCTGGAGAGCTCAAAGAAACAACTAACGAAAAGGAAACATGAAAACTGTAGACNTTCCTCCCCCCCAAAAAATCCCAAACCCCACTCACCAAGCCAAAAACCCCTGTGAATTCAGTAGACACTTTTTTTCAATGATTAAACATCTTCTAATTGTTGAACTAGGTTTATGGCTGGATAGATTTACTATATTGCATTATGGTGCCACACTGCTGTTGTCAGAAATTTGACTTTTTATCGTGATGGCAACCACCAGTACTGTGAAACTGTATGTATGTCAGAATTTATGTATGTTGAGAAGCATTTTGCCATAAAACCTTCAAAATACTTATCTGAGACTATGGGAGATCCTCACATTGGGCTCATTATATCATACTCTAAAAGATAAGGCCAGTACTCTTTTTTTGGGGAGGCTTCTAAGAGTTGGATCTGGAGAGCTCAAAGAAACAACTAACAAAAAGGAAACATGAAAACTGTAGACCATCTTTAGTTATGAAAAACCTTGCTAGCTTTCTCTTGGAGCAGGAAGTGGTAAATCAAATTTTCCAGGAATCCAGAGACAATTAAAAATGTGAATGAGGAGCTACAATCTTCACAGCATAAAATCTGTTGGTAATCACTGACTTACTGTCTTCTCTTCTTCCTTCGTCTGACCTTATAACTGAAAAAGTATGCTTAGGCTATTCTTACCTTCCTTTTACTGGCAATAGCATATAGGTGCTTGCCCATATTCTTCCCCAGAATGCATACAGTTCTGTCCTTGGATACCTTTCAGAAATATATGTGCAAAATTACTCTCCTAGACTGAAGTGTTTTTAAAGAAAAATGCTTTTTATACCTCTGATGAAAAAAGTAAAATACTAAGTGGAAAATAATGCCTACAGCCTATAAACAAAAAAAGGACTTGGCCTTCTGTATATATATCTGTGACTACTCTTGATGTTAGTAGGAACCTCCAAACCCATGTATACATTGGTTTGGACCTGTATTCCTTGTCAGTCATAGGAAATCCTTCAAATTCTTTGTCAGTGTTTCAGAGTGATGTGGAGGTAGGGGAAAAATACTGGGGAAGAGCTTATAAATTATATTTTATTATAAATTATAAAGCCTCTATACACAAGCAGTTTATTTAGAATGTAAAACATTACTTTGGAAAAAAAAATATGCTCCAAATATATATTTGTTGTAATTTGATAGCTTATACATAATTTAAAACTTGTCTCATACAGGACATAAACATAATGACTGGCTTAAAGAAAATGCTCCATATTGTCTGAAAAACCTGATTTAGAATTTTTTCAGTTATAATTGTCTGAAATATGGTCTCATATGCAATTTACAGGCTGTTTCTTCTTATCTCTGCATAAGCATTTAAGAACATATTGCCTAATGCTCAGGTAACCGATGTGCAAATGATTTGATGTATCCATAGGAAGTGAAAAAGAAATATGAACCTCTAGGAGAATAATATGAGTGCTGTGAAGTGAAAAAGAAATATGAACCTCTAGGAGAATAATATGAGTGTTGTAAAGTGAAATAAGGGTTCTACCCTCTGTATCGTCTTGCTCTTCAAGAATTTAGATGCATTTAATTAGCCGGACCATTAGCATCTTCGTTTGCAACTCTAGCATAATAATTAATTTTACTTTTAAGTTCTTCCTTTAAGGCTTAAATCAGTACTATTTTACACCTTCCATAGTTGTTTCTGTTTGCACACAGCAAGTATATTCAGTATTGTGCTTTTCAGTTGCTTTTCACATGTGCAAATGACTGCACAGGGTGACAGGGTAATCAGATCCCTAGGGCAGTGTAGATTACTACAGAGGATCATTTACCTGACATGTACTACATAGGTGAATTTTATTCTAAATTACAATAAATCAGCATTTGGCTATTGCCCCAAGATCACATACACAGCTGCAATTCTTAAAACAGAAGTTACGTGAAACATGAAAACTGTAGAAATCTGATACAGCATTTTCCCTGGATAAAGACATTTTGGAATGCTATTGTAAGAGGGTTGCTGTTGTAAGTTTTCCCTAGCAAATAAAGTAGCTTTTTATAATCAGCATGCCTCCAGCCTAATTTCTTTTCATTCCTTCTATAAATGAGTTATTCATACATTGATACACAATACTGGTATTACTATGTTAACTGCCCTATTTCTTCTAAAATTATATGTGCAGCTTCAGTTGCAATTAAACCAAGATCTAGGCATCTTGCATCAAGATGATGGCTCATCGAAAAATAAAAGAGGAGTACTTCCCAAGCACGCTACAAATGTGATGAGATCTTGGCTTTTTCAGCACATAGGGGTAAGGACTGAACATGACCAGGAGTCACAGGTTTTTATGTAACTCTTTTATGTGGTCTGTTACGATTTTGCTTCATAAAGAAGGTGAATTTGTTCAGTTGTCATTTGTCTAGTCTCAGTTTAGTGTTCCCTGAAGTCATTCCGAGTAGTTCCACAGTCTAATGTCAGTTGATTTTATTATTAAGTATGTTACATTTGTACCTCATTGTCTCAGTAAACATTGTTAAAAGGGATCTTTCTTCATTTCACTGTGTTGAGAACTTAATGATCTCTACACCCTGGTTCATGGCACAAGGAAAAATAGTTCCATCTGTGTTTTGTGGGATTTTCTTTGCACAGGAGAATTTCAAATTTTCTGGCTTTAACTCCTTTCCAACAATCCTTCTAACGTGTACCAAATGTGTTACTATCTACTTGTGCTTGCAATAGAACGTCTTTCCTTGGCATAAATACTTATCCTGAAAAGATAAAAGGGTCTCAAGTTGTATCACAATGTTTAGTCGATTGTTGTTTTGTCTTTTACAACTATTTCACAACAGACAAATGATACAGGGAAACTGTGTGTATGCTTCTTATGTACATTCTCTTCATCTGTTTAGTTCAGAGTAGCTTTATTTAACTAGAAAATGCTTGTCAGTACTCTCATGTGACTTTGCCTTTAGACAGCATAACTAATCAGATCTTATCACATGCTGTGTTGCCCAGAGATCACGCTGTTTATTAATAAAGACTGTCAGCCATGAGAAGCTTTTTCTTCTGAATTACACATCAGCAGTTTAATGGTATCATATACACTTTCAAGGATAAAATCAGTTTTGTGTAGTAAAGCACTCTTTGTTAAATGATTTTTATCTATAAAAGGTGAGGTTTCTAAAGTTTGTTTTTTTAACTTGTCAGATGGTCTTAATCTATCAGCTTTAATCAGTTGTAATAAAGGAGTCCTTATTTTTTATGAGGAGATGAAACAAACTTATGCCTTTTTTGGTTGTTTTTCTTTTTTTTCCTGTTTAGCATCCATATCCAACAGAGGATGAGAAGAAACAGATTGCAGCACAAACAAATCTGACACTACTCCAGGTTAACAATTGGTAAGAACAAAAAGTCTTTCTTAATGTCTGTCGTTGTCTCCACATGCTTACAACACAGAGAAATACTTAAGGGTATAACTTGGACATCTGGAGTTGAAATTACTGTTCTACATATGTTATGAAATATGTATAAAAATACAAGAATTATACACTGATACACAAACTATTATTTTTATAGTAAAGTATAATAATACTTGTGCCATTTAAATTATGTAAGGACTCCAGAAAACTTTGCAACATTAAGGAATTGCATTCTGTTCTATTGCTGAGAAAGATGGAAGTACTCTCATGTCTCTTCTGCAAGTAAAGAAATTGAAGTTTAAAGGTATCGAGTGACCTGAAGCTCTGGAAAGTGTTCTCTTGTAATCATGGTTGCAAATGTTTAAGAAGGTACTGTCAACAGATATCCAGTCTGCTCTCGTACCAAAGGATGCTATCCCCTGAGCAGTGATGTCCAAATGGAGAGTGTCAGTACCTCAACTACTTTAGTTCATGGTTCAACATATTTTAGCGTGTCTTATCGTCACTAGAGGTTTAAGATAATACACCTGCCCCCGTAGAAGAGAGGAGTGAGGGTGTTGACATGCATCCAATTCTGCTTGTGGTATTGGTTCCTAAAATTATTGCAGCTAAGTCCAACAGAGATCTTCCTCAGAGTTCAAAGATAATGCTGGCTGCATGGCTGCAGAGGGGTCCAGTGAGGAAATACTCGAGATAGTGGCAGTACACTGGTTCCAAAAGTGGAACAGTGTAACTATGCCTGTGTGACACAGTATTAACGGAGCTCTGTGGTGCTGGGATCCGACTAATGTCTCTGCAAAGCATTGCATTACACCATGTGGACCTGCCAGCAGCACCCAACTTCCCTCCGTTGCAGGTAAAGATGGGTCCTGGATGTGTTTTGCCAGATTTAGCAAGGGATGCTGTCCTCAGTCACAGCTCCTTGCCACAGCTAGCTGTGTTGAAATTGATTCAGTTACCTGCTGGTAGCTAAGTGAGACGTGGTTTAAGTATTTTCTTGTTCACTAGCAGAAAGGGGAGGGGCAGCAATTAGCATGCTAAAGTAAATGAGTAAAGATCAGGGAACAAAAAGGAATTGAGAAAGATTGGGAAAATGTGTTTGCTATTGTCTCCTGGATCAGGAACCAGACCTTGGAAAGCCTAGGAGCCTATAAAATAAGTAATGCAGGAGCTTAAGGAAGTAAATGAAACCAGGCCACACAAACTAAGTTAGGTAGGGGTTAGATTTTAGGTGAGCCCTAATGAGAGGGAGTGTCAGCTTTCTGAGCTGTGCTGTCAGCAAGTTTTCTGGTGCTCAAGTTTTTAATAAGATCTTGAAACGTACATCTGTCATGCTGTCTGGAGAATTCCCCCCTCTGAGATGGGGAAAAAAATGCTGCTAGTAGCAGAATGATAGTACTTTCTTAGCTAGTTTGCCAAAATCAAAGGATGCCAGTGTTCTAGCAGCAGTTTTACACGTTAAAAAGAATGTCAAGCCAGGCTGGTAGAGTGAAGATTTTATAGTCTTTTTTTTTTTTTTTTTTCCCCCACTGCATACTTTGTGAGTCTGAGAGAGAGAGAATTTACAGCCAATTGGTCCTAAGAACTTCTTGCCTTTGATTGCATTTAGGTTTATCAATGCTAGAAGGCGAATTCTTCAGCCAATGCTGGATTCCAGTTGTTCTGAAACTCCGAAAACAAAGAAGAAAACAGCTCAGAACCGACCAGTTCAGAGGTTCTGGCCTGACTCCATTGCCTCAGGAGTTGCTCAGCAGCAATCTAACGAGCTCACGATGTCAGATGGTAAGGAGAACTGGCTAAACCACAGATAAAAAAATTAATTCCTTTGTAACAGGAAAATGAAGGGTTTGCTACCTTTGAGGGGAGGGGAACCTCTTGATATTTTGATATGAATGTGTTTTTAATCTGGAAAACATAACAGAAAAATGTGTCAACATTTCCCTCTAAAAATTTTCTGTATTTTGGGGGTGTATTTCATTAGAATTTATATTGAGAGACTGTTGTTTGTTTCAGAAGTTATGAAACAACGGAACAAACGTTAGATGTGCAACTGAGCTCTCAGTATGTGTATGCACATCAGTAGCATTCTGTTTGATTAGCAGTATTGGACTGCAATTTCAGTTTCCCATCCTGTTCACATTTATCCATTTTAAGTCATCTTGAATCTCTGTGAGCACTCCCATTTTTCTGCAATGAATTAAGCTAGGATATTTTGCAGAAAAGGTCTTGTGATGACTTGATTGGAGAATTGCTGTAATGCGTGTCCATAACACATCTAAGTTTAAGATTCCTGGCCAACTTCATTCTTGCATTTCATGGTATTTAAGTGTTTGACAACCTATACAACTTCTATTTTAATTTAGTTCCTTAGGTTTTCTTCCTGTTGGTTAGAAACAAACTGTCATATATAAATATGTATTACTTCAAATTAGAAACCAAGAAAGGATGCTAAAGTACTATGATTGTGCTTCTGCAGGTGCTGTTGTAACAATTACAGCTCCAGTCAACATGAATGTAGACAGTCTTCAGTCTTTGTCATCCGATGGTGCTACTTTGGCTGTTCAGCAAGTTATGATGGCAGGGCAAAGTGAGGATGAATCTGTAGACAGCGGTGAAGATGATGGAGGAGATCTCTCAACAACAAATATCAGTGGGCTGGTCTTGGATAACAGCGATTCTCTGCAGTAGGAAGCAAGAGAGTGTGACAAAATGTTTGGGAAAAAAAATGAACTGACTGACTGACTGTTTTTATAGTTTGCACAGCAAACATTTTACACAAGTTTTATTTCTAATATGTTTTATATGTAGATATAGAAGGGTGCACTTTTTTGTATTTCATAGTAAGCTTAAAGAGTGTTTTTGCAGGTGCAGCAACTTCTTTCAAATGTGCTTTTCTCATTTCTTTTCCTTATTTCAGAAAATTATATCTAGTAATATAAAGAACCACGTAAGCACCCCTTTGTTCTATGAATTGGAAGTGCTGCAATTTCTGAAGAATTATGCAGTTTCAATTAGTGCTGTTATTTAACACAGCTCTTGATGGGCAGGTGATGTAAATTTAAAGCATGTGACACTAGTGTGTGGAACTTGATCATTGTTAGATGCGTATATTTGAAAGATGCTTCTGCACCTTAAAAACTGCTAGTCTGAGGTGGACAGCAACACACATAAAAAGAAAAATGTTGGTGTGTGATTCAGTAGCGAATGTATGGCAATTTAAATAAGTTTAGTTTCTCTCATAGTCCGTGAGCCTGTTTATCATTTGCTATAAAAACTCCTATTTTTACCTTGCCGGGGTTATTGGATAAAAAATATTTTTATAAATTCATTAGGAATTGGGATGACGACTGTATTAAGCAGGAAGAAAAAAAAAAAAAAAGAATTTCCAGAGGGGAAAAATAAATGTTTAGTATTCCTATTTGGAAGGTCTGAAAACTGACCAAATTTAATAAACAAGCCTATGCTAGCATTCTATGATTCTCAGCTATCCCACAGTGATATACTATATTTGATAATGCATAAGAAGGGCCCACTGTTTGATGGGATTTTGATATTGTCAAACATTGATTTATATTATGTGTAAACTAATATTCAAATTACATTAACTCTGTATCTAGACTTGTATCTGAAGGTATTTGCTAAATGAGTATTCAGGTAAGTAAATTCAAATACCCACTTTTCCAGTTATTAGAGAAATTTAACAGTTTATGGTTTGTACAACTGAATCTGAAAAATGAAAAGTTACCTACTAGACAGTCATGAATTCTGCTATCACTCTGCTATTTTATTGCATTTGAAATATTTTCCCCTAATACAAAAGGAAATATAACTTATGGATTTATATAAAATTTCTTCAAATCTGAAGGTTACTACTAGAACATACAGCAGGCTTTATTAGAGTAGAAAATCCTTGTGTGTCATTTAAAAACTAAGAGCTAGTGCTGAGAATGCTTCTTTTTGTGGTAATAGTTCATTTCTTTTTTGGTTTTTTTTCCCCAAAGTTTTGAGTCTGTGTACGTCTAACCATGAACACTTACTTTTGGAACTTTGTATTGGCCGTTGTTAAGTGCAAATAACAGACTCCGGGAGTCTCATGATATGATCAATGTCCTCTTTTCCACCTGTCCATTTGTCACAATGTTGGGTTAGATCAAAGCCAGAACTTCCTTCTGATTTAGACCAAATCTAGTTGCATTTCTAACGTGACAGGGAAAAAGATGTTAGCTTTTAGAATCTGTAGACATTGTATTTGAACAAAACCATTTGGCAGATGCAGGTTTTTAACTGAAAACTTAATTTCTCCTTCACAAAACACTCAGGCATGTTCTTAGGTCCCATTGATTTCAGTAGGATTAATGCATGTACTTTTTGACATGCTTACGTGGTTGGAAGCTGGTCTTTAAAGATTGTCTTTCAAGGCAAGTATAAGTTGGTATGAAGAAAAACTTCAGAAAGAAATGTCTGTAGCATTGGCATACATACATGGAGAATAATACTAGTTTTCAATGGCTAGTAGCTACTTAGAAATATAGGTGTCAGATTTTACTCAACATGAGTGATGTTTCTGCTATGGCTTTCACTTATTCCTAGCTGAGGATCTTGCTGCTTAGTTCAAATGCTGGAATGATCAGCTCCTGCTGGAGTGGTAATTTCTAAAGAACTTGTTTTCTTCTAACTAACTTCTCTGCTTTGCCACTAATGTGCCATGTTTGTTAACGAGCATAGTAAATGAATAATGAAAGGTATAATTAGGAAGGCTTTGACATAGCATAACTACCTCAAAGGCTATTGTCAAATCCAGTTTGACCCCAAACCATTAAAAAAGACATACATCGTGTACAAATCATACTCCTTTGGAAACATTCGACCTACTGCTCCTACAAAGGATACTTGAGATGACTAGAACTGAGAGACAGATTCTGTATTTTTCTTTTCAGTTGTTTTTGATTTAACGCCAGAAGTGCTTCATCACCCCCACAGTTTCCATTGTATAGTAGATTATATTTGTTGGTTTGTTTGCAGTTGTTATTCAACTACCCTTGTTCATATTTAATAGTACATTAATCCTCATACTTCTAGCATGTAGGCAGATGAATAATCTGCTGCTCAGTGTGTACAGGCCCATGGACAAATACATGCTTTTCCAAATCATCCTGTGCTGGAGGAACTGGCCATTTCTCACTGTCTCCTTTCCCTCCCTGACCAGTTGTTGCTGCCTGACATCTACCAGCAGAGCTTTCTCCAGCCTGCTGTGAGGTGGCCTAGGAAGCCGCTCAGACAGCAGATCTGTTGGGGTAGCAAGTAGCCAGCAGTGAAGGGAAGGGTAAACCACAATGGACAAAACTTCTGTGGTTTGGAGATAACGTGGCAATAGGCGTTTGCCCGCGCTTCAAAACTGTGAGAACTGAGATCTTAAAAAAGAGAGAGGGAATTAAAACAATTCATTATCTATACAGCAGGCTGGAAGAGGATTCAGGAATATGTAGTTTGTGTGCCACTTGGAACTCAGTTGGAAACAACCAGGCATCAGGGTTTGCAAACTCCTGAAAGTTTATTTTTCAGAAAGAAACCATTATGTGCTTAGCCATTTTATTCCTCCCACCTTACATGCAGCAGAAGTTTCATTCTTTTGAAACATTTTTGACCTTGTCATCAGCTAATTTATCAATACCTGGAAAGTGGAGTTGACAGAATTTACTGTGAAAGGGGGAATATGGAATAGTTTTACCGTCTAATTAGAAATGTAAAAACATAGAGATATGAATCCCTAAAACTGAAAAGGCTTTACCAGTGTAATCAAAGGTATTGCTTAATATATAGAACTCAAACCTTTTCCTTTAATTCAGTGAGAATTCTGTAGTGCTCATCAACTGTGCAGAAGTGCTTGTTCTTTTCACAACTTAAAAAACAACCCAAAACAGTAGTGTCTTTCCTTGTTTGCTGTGTAAGAAAGATTGCTGATTTAAGCAAATCATCACTATTCAGGAAAGGTACATGTTTACATTAGTTTAAAAGTCTTGATAGGGACCTAACTTTGAACTCATGTATAATTCCCTGCCCAATTAAAGTCATATTCATATGTAATAGAACTAATTTGTTTTTAAAATTGATTTAATTCTTCTGCAATTATGATTATTGAAACTTTTAGATTTTTTCCAACATAATCTAGATCATGAACCCAAAATAGGTTCTCAGTCCAGTTTTTCCAAGATTTCTGTAATAGGCAAGGCAATTTCCTGTTGTTCTTTAACTCTAGAAACATTGCATTTTAGTAAATCAATTCCAGATTGATCAGGATATATTTTTAAATGACTGTTTCAAAGAAATAATCATGTTGGAAACATTTAGAATTGACAGGCATGGCTCTGGCTCTGCAGAGAGTTTCCTAGATCTGGATATTGGGTGAAAGTGTAGTCCTGCTGACCTCAGGGAAACTCTGTGAGGCTGCATGTTGGGCTGCATTTACCTGCAAGAGAATTGGTTCCTTGGTCTGGTCCCCAATCACTCTTGGGGACCTTTTGGAGAGCCCGCCAGCGTCATCTTGGCTGCATACCCAGGTTTTCCTCCAGTGGAGAGCAGGGGATGGATGAAAGGCTTAGAAGGGCAGAAATTCGTGTGCACCACATACCGTTTTGATGTTCAAAACATGTCCAGAAAGCAGACCTGTGCTGAGGAATTAAGAGTTCCCAGTTCCTGTGCTTTAAAAGTAGCTTTGGTTTTATAGATATTCTAGTTGAGTAGGGCCACAAAGACTTAATGCATGAATAATATATCTATTTGTTTCTCTAATCACATGGAAAAAGAATTAGAAGGCAGTTCAGCTTCCTGACTTTATGAACTTGACAGCCCAAAGGATGAAACAAAGTCTTTCCAAGGGATGATAGTTTCATAAAACCATTAGACTTGTAGCACTTAAACAAACAAAACCCCAAAACACCCTGGTACTTTGAAAAATTTGAACACATGCATTTAATTGTAATTACAGTTGATTTAAGATTTATTTTGTGAAGCGGAGTCGTCTTGGGAGAAAAAATGAATAAGCATTTGTCTATGCAAGACATAAATGTCAAAAATGTGTGAATTACCCATTTTTAGGTGCTGTATTGTTACTGTCTTTCTGACTTCTGTTACTTTGATTAGTCTTTTAAACCTTTCAGCCTTATATTCAGCTTATTTTTTAGAGCTGAATAGGCAAAATGTAGTTTTGAAATCCTGTTGGAAATGTAACTAACCTTCATTCCTTCATGAAAATCTTGCATGTTAAACAATTAAGTGAAATGTTTTGGTTTACTAATAATATATTCAAACTTTCACCACCTCCTAAAACCAGAGCATACCTATGAAAAAGCAGGTTTAATTACAGTGTGCATATGATCAAATCATCAGCCTTATGCTGAGTACACTTTGGTCTTTACTGTTCAGTGTAGCGGAATAGTAAAGCGGATTGGTTTTGCCAAACTCAAACTCCGTGTGGATTGCTTCCCCTCCATCCCCCCCACACCCCAACCCTTGGCTTGCTGAGCTCCTTCAGATAAGTTTTGAGTTGTTTAATTTTTAAGTCCTAAAATGACTTTATCATCCAGCGTAAAGTGTAATGAAATTGGGACTAACGCGCTTTTAAGTGTTTGCCCAAATCATGTGGTTTATTCATTCTTCTCAGCTGGAAGTAGCAAATTGTTTTCTTTTCTGTGAGTTAGTTCTTCAGGACCTGCTGAGTGATCACGGCTGGTTTTGCCAGACAAAAGCAAGGTGCGAGAAAGCAGTGAAATGCCTTACCAACCTTGTAAACTACTATAAAGATACTGACTTCATAGAGTCCAGTGTTTTCAGGTTGTGACAGAAGTCACCCGTAAATCTTTCCATGAGTTAGCAACATTTGGTCTGTAGAGTCGACAGTCTTCAAAATGTGAACCCTGTAACTTTTTTCCCCTTGGTTGGTAAGGGATTTTGAAGCAACCAATCTCAAGGGATAAAATTAAAAATCAGAATATGCTTCATGGATGATTTGTTTTTACACTACTGTTCTCTGTGAACAGAAAAGCACATTTTTAAGGCAAAGCATTTGCATTACTTTAACATTAACAGTATTGTTTGGCTGAAAGACAAATATGTTTGCAAGAAATCTTGAGCATAGTTTCAAACTAGTTAACCAGTTCTTGGCCAGGGTTGGTCCTCAGCCTTTTTATTTGTCTGGGGTTTCTTGTTTATGCAAATGAAGAAAAATGTTTACTAGTTCTTACCAGTATGGGGATTTTTATTACCCTTTTGTAATGCAAGAGCATCTATCAAAGAAAGAATTAGCAGGTAAACAGTTCATAATGTGTGTGACTTTGGGGGTTTTTAGTTGTTGTTTCAAAATTGTTAATTAAAATAGCATGGAAATCAAACTTTCAGTAATGGTTCCAAGCATATATGGTAGCAACTTACTTGAAAAGACTTCCCCTGTGCAAGTCCCACGCGTTAACTCCTTTGGCCAGGTAGACTGTGATGCCTTTGTAAAATTGCCACGTTCTCTTAGATCAGAAATCCTCAGGAAACAAGATAGCCATTCCTCTCTAGCAAGAAACCCAAACTCCTTTCATGCAGTGTGTATGAGTCTTCCTCAGCAAAGACGAAGAGAAGATGTGCTTCTGCTTGGCACTGAAGCGGGATCTAGTCGTGCTCCTGCTTCCCCAGCGCCTGGCACGGTGACAATCCAAGTGTGATCCCTGACAGTACAGCCCTGAGCCCCCTACTGAGGCTGGAGGGGTTTGGTGTGTGGCTCCGCGGGCTAGAGCTGGTACAGCCAAATTTTTACAGCTTTTTACTTAACCCACAACGTGTCCCCAAGGATTTTGAACCGTATTTTGTTTTTAAAGGGTTAATCTGTGATTAACTGAGTAGTATGCGTTGTAGACACAGGAGTATTTGATCATTTCTTTGTCTGACATTAAAAGAGTGTCTGAGAAAAACTCCTGGTAATATCGTTGGAAATAGTTTTTTAACTCCACTGCTGCCAGGGAGCAATTTTTTTCCTTAATCTGAAGAGAATAAAAACCCAACCAACCAACCAAAAACCTGCAAAGCAGATTATTTCACCTAAATTTTGGCCATTGTAGTGTATTCCTAGTCCATTGGTTTCAAATTCCCTTGAAAGATGAATCCCCTTTTTGAAGAAGGTGTTACAGGAATTAGAAGTGTAGTCATCCTTTAGCGTGTAACTTCACTATTTCTAAATACTCCTCTTAGTAGAAAACCAGAGCAATGTCCTCAATGCTAAAAGGAGGGAAAATAAACCCCACACACAATGTAAAATGAGGATTCTGCAAACAGGAAAAGATAAGACTGGGACACATACTTGGTACTGCATTATTTATTCAAAATCCATATTGAAATTCCTGCAAGTTCAAGGTGTGCAAGGTTTGCAGTGACAAACTACCATTGAGATACCCTGCTAAAATCTGAACCTTCATAGGTCAGGTTTGTCTTCCTCATGCAACTAAGATGTGATCTAGAGCTTATGAAGTAATCGGGGAAAATCTATGGATATTTATCTTCTCTGTGGGGCTTTGGACTTGTGTGTCACTACTGGCACAAGTCAGAAGATGAGCCCCTTGGACCTGCTCCTGACCTCTTACTCCTGGCACACTTCTTGTTGAGTTGATCATTGAATCCTAAATAGAAACTGATGCATATACTAAATGTGACTGTGGTAATAAAATTTAATTTAGAGACATTTTTGTTAAGATCCAAGCATTTTTAAACTTAGATTTTTACTAGTCATGTAAAAGACGCAGATCATACTGAAGAAACTAGTGATTGACTTATCTGCCATTTCTGCTGTGCGCCCCCCACTGCAGCCTTTCGCTATGAGCTGCAAACTGCAGAGACTCTCCTTAATGTTGTAACGTTCATCATGTTGTGTCTACTACGCGTTTCTGCATGGCTCAGTTCATAACCTTGTTTGGTCTTCAAGATTCAGACAGCTTGCTTTCAGCAGAGGCTAGCACACCGAAAAGACAAGGGGACGTAACTATGTGTGGGATTGCATGAGCAAAATCAATTACTGTGCAGGTACTGATTTTTCTAAGGTACTTAGGAGTATATATGGTTCCATGGGTGAGATCCAAACTAAGGCCAGGAAGGACGGAGAGAATATTTCTGTTGCTAGTGTCTCACTGTATTTTGATATTGGAACAAGAGGGTGATTTTTTTTTTTTTATTTTGATGTGGGTTTTTTTTATTATTTCTTGATACACAAAAGGACTCTTTTGCACAGCTGACTCTGATTAACTTTCTTAACTGGGTACTACAGCTGGATCGAGACCTGAAAGCTTTTGAAAATATTATGGAGCATCATCAAATGAAACTCAGAATTGCAAAACTCAGAGATTTTGAGGAATGGGGTTGGCATTTGTTAGATAATACCTGCACTTCCTTTTCAGCTTTTCCGATGCTGGGGGAAGCAGTACTCCTTGACTCGCTGGAAAGCGCGGTGACAAATAATAATGTTCCTCTAAGATCCTCCATTCTGCTTTCAAACAACTGGTTTTATATTCCTGTTCTTTCTTTTTTTTTTTTCCTCCCTCCTTCCTTTCTTTGAAAGCCAGCAACAATTAATCCTTGATCACATAACCTAGACTTTTTCTGTGTCTCTTGAGCTTTTGAGCTGTGAATAGCGTTGAATAATGACTCTGCAAATCACTCCAAGACTCAAAGCCCGACGACTTTACAGAACTGAGTTGTGGATGCTGCTGTGACCGCAGCGTTGGAATGATAACTATATAAATCAGCTGTCCTTAGCATAGTTGCACAACGGTAAAGCTAAATCACTTCAGGCCTAAAACAATTTGTACGTTCTTTTCCCAAATGAATGCCTGTCACTTGTGTCACGTACATGCTTTTTTATAATGTTTGTGTTTCCTCCAGTAAAAGGTCTTCGGCATAGAAATGCATATTTTAATACTCTACATGACAAAATATGCACATCTGAGCAAAACATGCAAAATCCCTCCCTATTAAATGATGCAAATCCTATATTTAAAGAAATGACACTTAATAAATGGTCAGAAAAATCCATTTCTGTTTTAAATTTCAGAAGCAAAATCTATACTGCATCAAGTGTGCGTATGTAGTTTGCCCTGAAACTCCTGACCAGCAAATCCCTCTTTTTACGCAGCCCCTTGCCTGCTGTTCTGTAGTTTTGACGAAGCTAACCCAAGTGTCGGCTCCTCTGCTCTTTCCCAGAGGACAGCTGCTTTAAATGCCAAATCTACGTTTTTGGATCCTCCCCTTGCCCACCCACAGGGAAGAAGGAAAGGCTGCTATGTGTAACACAGAAATCTAACCGTCCGGACTTCTCTTGCTACTTCACAATATTGTGCGCAGTTTCTTTCTAAAGTACTTACGTGATTTTTCACTGTGATGTTGAACCAAAGGGGTAGGGGAAGAAGTCACATTTAAAAAGTCTGCATCAGCTCGATGTCCTGGTATAGGTCAATTTCTATTCCGTAATATTTTTCTTTTTTATGTTGACCCCATCGCATCTGTGCGTGCGAGTTTAGTTCTCATCCTCGTGCCATTTGCTTGTTAGTACGTTGCATCGTTGGCATGCCAGCAGGCGCATCGCGGCCACTGTATAAGCTTCAAATTTCCAACAAGGAACACATTCAAAAGATTATATCAAATGTTACCTCTCTCCCTGCCCCCTGAATTTTAAAGAAGTATTTCTAGGGAGATGTAGTCAGTCCATTACCGACATGTACCGCTGAGTGGGTACGGTGTAGTTAAATTAGGGGATCCTCTAGGAAACCTCTGTCACCTTGTTCTGATCCTGATCAGAAATCACGAGCATGGAACCTGCCACAGGACTGGGATTTCTGATCGTGTAAGAGCGTGGTATCTGGACCGAATGACGGGCAGGCATTGCCCTGCACCGGCCTTGGCAGGTGTAGGCTGGGGGAGCGGAGCCGCAGGGATGTAAAGCTGTTTGGGGAACCACCCAGAGGGAATTCACGTCTTCTGGCAGGGCATCAGGAAAGGTAGAAGGACTCAGGCAAGTGCTTTAATTTCTTGGCGCGGGGTATAGTTGTGCCGAAAGGACACCTCCTAATGGGCTCTCACTCGTGAATATTTTACCCTAGTATTTTAGAGCCTCGTGAGGCAAGAACCGAGAGGCCATGTTAAAAGGGCTGATGCCCAAAACATGGTTCTATTTAAATCAATGATTAAATCATTAATACAACGAAGAAAGGCCCTGTCAGTTCCACAAATAACTAAGCAGCAGTAATGGTCTTCTACAAAGTTAATGGGACACTGAAGAACACAAACAACCCCCCAGACTTGATTGCACTATATGTAAAATGAGTTGGGTTTGGGAGTTGCAAATTTCAGCCTTTGACTCAAATTTTCAGGGCTAGTTTAGGGATGCACAAGAGTTTATATGCTGCCTTGCACTTAAGAAACATGTGCGGCTCCTTACCTGCAAACACGTGCCTAGCTGTGATGCAAAATTACAGTGACCGTGCAAATGGGTAGCCACAAAACTACACCGATGTCCAGACCCTGTGGAAAATCAGAGCTGGAAAAGTATAAATAACAATACCAGCAATACTATGTCCAAAATGTAGACAAGCACATGGGTAATTAATATTGGAGAATCCAGGACAATACCCATTCAAATAAAGCATGCTAAAAACCAAGACATTGAACTTAAGTGAATAAATTCTGACAACTGAAGAATGCTTTGTCTTTGAACAGTTTTTTTTTTTCTTTTCTCCCTGTGATGGTTCAGCTGTTCATGGAAAAAGTAACATCACGTGGCTACTTATTTCAGTCTCACGTGTAGACAGAGATCCTGTGAGCCTTCCAGGCTGGAGATGCCAGCTATCCTCAAATCGGAGATGGTGGCAGAGAAAGGGTAATGTTCGCCACCTCCAGTGGGCAGCTTGCAAAGGAGCCCACAGGGACTTTTTGCACAGATGTTTGAAGAATAAATCCTCCTTGTTCCCATACTGACCCTGCATAAAGAGCATTCACACGAACCTAATGTTATTCAAGGATAGCTGTCTATCAGTCATTCTCTCCTGTTCAAAGGTTATCAGTCACATGCGGTGCAACAGATGAGATGTGTGACAAATGATAAACAACCCCAGCAGACCACCCCCCGTCCCCAGGCGACAAGGAGTCTGCCCAAATCACTCGTGACTCCCTCCGAACAATCACTACGCTTGCAAAACCCATCCCTACGCTTGCAAACCCATCCTGATTTCCTTAAATGCTTGGCAAACACGAATGAGATAACCCCATGGACTAAAACACTCACACCTTGCAAGCATATGCAGGATGTGAATTCATTTAGCTATTTGGAAATACCTGGAGAGCGTGTAATTCAAACCTGCAAGGGGAGGAATTTCTTGCACTGCTGGCTTCAATAGCAGCACGGGGATGTCTGGTGTCCGGTCTGTAAGGTGACAGCGAGATTTAACCTTATTAGAAACTGAGATAAATTTTTTCAACCAAACGGAGAAGAGCAGAGGGGGAAGGGATGCTGAGTAAAACCCCCTTCCCCATGACAGAAACACATCCTCTGGGAATACGGGTCCAGCTTGTGCTGCACCTGGGGAGCCCTCGCAGCCGGCCGGACTGGGAGCACGGGGCAGGCGGAGGCGCGGGCACCCTCGCTGCTCGGGGAGGTGATTTCTGCCCCCCTGCCCACGGCTCGGCTGCAGTGAAATCAGTGGCGGAAGAGCTGGGTGGTCACTGTCTCGGGCTCAACCTCAGCTTAGATCCGGAGTCACCGGCTACCTTCTCTAATAACGCCTACCTCAGGAAACCGGCGGAAAGTAAGAGGTGTTGTTTCCTAACCTCGTTAGTTGTCGCAAGTGATGAGTTTCTCAACTCCGAACTGCAAAGCAAGCGCTGCAGAAATTGCTGACTGCCCGAAAATCACTCGGCTTGGTGCCTCCTGTGGTTTCCCACGTCGAGCAGGAGCGCGTGCTGGCTTTTGCGAGGCCACCTCGCCTCTCGGTTTGCAGTGAGCGCCCATCCTTACCCGGGCCAGCCCTCAGGTTCACTGCGGTTTTCTGCAAATCACACAGACAGGAGGCAAAACTGCCGAGAGTTTCGGCTCTGCGGGGCAGGTGATGGCTGTAAGGGTTGTCTCGCCATCAGGGATGGGACAGGGAGCTTGCCAGGCACAGGGCAGGCACCCTGGGGGGGATGTTTTCCCTGATAACAGCCTCCTTTTCCTCTCCTGCTCACTTGCTTCCCCGTCCCCACAGCAGCCGGTGCAGGACCAGGGCAAGAAGGTATCCTGACGGCCCTGGCTCCACGCAAAACACATCCGTGTATGTCCCCAGCACATCCCCTTCGTGTGGTCTCAAGCCGCCCGGTGCGAGGCCCCGAGCCAGCGTGGCCCCGTTAATCCCTGAGAGCACTCTAACCTCGGGGAAAAGTCCGTGTCGGGGGTCCCAGCCCGCTCCCACCCTTCAGCCACCAGCCGAGGGCCATCAGTGGGGCGGCTGTGCGGAGGGGACAGTGCAGCCACACAAATGCCCTTCTCCCCCAGGCCCAGCTTGGAGGTGCAGCAGATTTTTTGGACGCGCTGAGGTCTCACGTCTCTGGCCAAGGCTCACCAGAACCGAGGGCAGGGTCAACCTCTGACAGCCCCAGTCGACAGAGACCCTTGTTGCATCTTGAAAAGCAAATTTGCCTGTTTCCTCCGACTTTTTTCTAACCCTTCTCTTGAATTTCATCCATTCACTGTTGGTTTTTTTTTGCAGTCAACCAGCATCAGAGCACTGGAAGGGAATATGAAAAGAAGGCAGGGAGCACGTTTGATGTGTCCAGGTATACCTGGGACCAGGGTGGCTGGCGAGAGGCTTGCCTGGCCCAAGTAACAGCAGCTAACGCATGAGGAAAGGATATGTGTGCTTATCAGTAAAGTTTTCAAAAGTTTATTGGTAAAATTGATTTTATTCAATGCCTTGAATGAACACAATTAACACTTGTTAACATCTCTGCCTGATGAAGCTGTGTTTTTTATTACAGTCTCCCTATAATATATAGATACATATGTGTGCATATATTTATACGTGTCAAAGCTTCAGAAAATGCAGTTCTGCCGTACGTTATGTCTCCAGCAGCGGTAAGGGGAGAGCAAGAGTGAAAAGGACACAGTCCCTGATGTGCAATTTGGGGTATTCCTGGTGAACCAGGACACAGCAGGGACTGACAACGGGATCAGCCCTGGGTAACTCCATCAAGGTGGCTGTGAAGGATTGACCCTTGACTGCCAACATCCCTTAGGGCTTTGCTCCGGAGGATGGAGGCACAAGAGGTGTTTGCCCCCTCCTAAAAATACAGCCATGTGCTAACCCCCCTACTCCTCATGACTTCAGAAAAAGCCTGGAAAGGGGAACGCCAGCCAATCTTCTGATTCTGGTCCCACCGCTCTGAATTTGATGGAATTACAGGCAGCGAAAACCTGGATCCCGGGAGGAAGTTTATCCAGCGAGTTGACTTAAGGCTGTGCTATCTACGCACTATATAAACATAAACACATACAAAAGCATAATCGTCTTACAAATAAATAAATAACTGCATTTGTTTCCGTTACATGCTAAGCTCTCATAGCCCACCGCCATGGAACAAACCTTACCACAAAGAAAGCTCACCCGCTATAGACGCTTTGCCCTGCTTTACAAATGACATACAATGCGGCATCTCCCTAGCACGCTGCGACACGGCCATATTCATTGCCAAGTCCTCTAGGACAGTTTGAAGCATCTAATACTTTTCAGCGAGGATGCCCCAAGGCGCAGAAAGCCTTCTGCTGCCAGAGAGGCTCCCCTGTCCTCCTGCCCTTGGCCGGCAGAGAGGAGAGGTTCACTCCTTGCCCTCGCCACCGCCGCACTGCAGCCGCCCTCCCTGGGGGGGGCAGGTGCAAATCTGGGCACCCCGGGCCGTGACGGTGCCGGCGGGCACCGCCATCTCCTCCTCGTCGTAGCAGACGCAGCGAGGGCAGCCGTCAGCCACGGGGCTGCCGACGGCCTGGCAGGTGGCGGGCAGGCGAGGGCACAGCGGGGCACAGGTGATGTCACCGGCGGCGCGGCAGGTGCACAGCTTGCGGGCAAAGTCGATGTAGAAGGAGCGGCCGACGGGGACGAGGCCGCTGGCGAAGCCTTGCATCTCGCAGTCGCTTTCCAGGTAGGAGGGGCAGATGCAGGGTGAGGGGCAGGGGGGGCAGCAGCCCCCGGCGGCAGCGGTGGTCGGCCCTTCCATGTCCCTCTCGGGGCATGGGGTGCAGGCGCGGGGGTCACATGCGGGTTTCGGGGCAGCGCTGCAGAGCAGGAGGCAGGCGAGTGACAGGCGAAGGGCGCCGAGGAGAGCCATGACTCTGGGGAGAGAAGGGGGGGATAAGTGCAGGCGTCATGCCGGGTGTGGGCGCAGAGAGCCCCTGAGGTCTGACACACACACACACNAGCAGCTCTCTGGAACTGGGGTGGTTCACCTCAAAACACAAAGTCTCATGCCCGAAAGCTCATCCTGGCTCAACCGAGGCATCCTCCACCCAGCAGGTGTTCAGACCGCTGCAACGTGGGTTAGCAAAATGCCGCCTTATGGCGCGCATCAAGCCCCGGCACAGCTGCCCTGGCCAGAGGATGGCACTTGCTCACCCCCATATTGACACTAGTAATTTACATTTCAGTGACTAATTGTGCCTGGGAGGCATTCAGGCTTGGACGTATGAAGAGCTCCAAGCACCACTCTCTGCTTTGGCAGCTCGTCCTGCAGCCACTGCTGCGGTCGGGACCCTGATTCTCCACGGACCGGGTCTGGGTGCCAGCTCCGTGGCTGTGCCACCGGATGGCCGATGCCCGGGCCGTGGTGCTCCCTCCTCCTGCACTTACACCTCCCAGGAGGCACAGCTCCGCCTGGAGCTCCTGCTGTCTCTCTGTTTCACGGCTGACGATTCTTTTTTTGGACCGCCAGCTTTTCAAGACGCTAAATTTCTTTAAGTGCAGCCTTTCAGATCCCTTCCCCCTGCCCCAGTGAGCTCACGTCCTGCTGTATTAAATACACTTTCTTCTCTCCTGCACTGGGTCCTTCCACCCTCTTTGACTTCAGAAGAGACCTCTGGGTCTCTTCTCTGGTTGCCCCAATGCCACCTTCGATTACAATTATATCATTACTTTCATGCTACGCATCTGACAGCCCAAATTTCCTGCTTTTGCAGACATGCAACTACTTGCAAGTGCTTCTCAAACAAAACAATTTCCAAATTGCATAACTGCGTGGAAAAAAAACTCGAAAGCATGAATTCTGCCCATCTTCAATGTGAAAAAAAGAGAGACCGCACCAAGGAATTATCTTTAAAGCCTTCCTGTTTTTAAAGCAAACTCTTGCCTGTTGAAGTTACTGATAAGTCTGCTTTATCCTTGCTATAAGTTACTGTTCTGTCCCTTCATTTCATTCGCACATTTTAATCTACCGGTCACTTTATCTTACCGGCTACCGATCACTGTGCCGAGCGGCACGGAGCCCGGATCTGCTCCCCATGGAAAGGCTGCCGCTGGGAAAGGGTCTCCCTCCCGCAGCCCCACGCCGAGAGCTGCCTCCCGGCTTCAGCCGCCCGGTTCCTCTGGGCTTCACACACGGACAGAGCAGGGCACCACCATCAGACACCATGAAGTCAAAGATTTTGCACACCCGGCAGTCCCATTTACCGCTGAAACCTCTGACCCCACCTAGCAATGAAACTGAGCTTCTTCATCAGAGCCAATTTCCAGAAAAAAACCCACAGCATCGAGTTTTGTCATTGGGCAGCTGCAGTGGGAACAGCCTCCTGCTCCAGTCAGGCCACTATTTCTGGTGAAACTGTTCACCTTCCTCCCTTACTTTTGGAAAACCAGGCTGCGGGCTGGCCCAGGTGCTCCCCTCCCTCCCCGCACCGGATCCCCGTGGGTCCCGGCTGCGGCCGTGCCACGAGGTGCCGCGCGGCGCTGGTTACCTGCAGGGTGGCCGGGACAGGCGGGACGGGCGCTGGGGTGCGGGGCAGGACCCTGAGCGATGTCTCCGGTCTTCGCCCCGCAACCCGCCCGGGCCCGCTATTTATGTGCCGCCGGTGGCGTCTCCATGATGAAACACTGGTGGGGGGAGACGGGAGAGGCGGGGAAGCCTCTGTAACACAAAAGGTGGCTGGGCAGGGCCAGCGAGATGCTTATCTTGCTAGCGGTGTTGGTTTAGTCCGTCTGACCGCAGACTAATCCGGCATCTCCCAGCCGTCTGCAGGTCTCTCCTCTGTCCCCACACCCTACACTTTGCAGACTTCAGACAGGGTTTCTGGAGTTCAGCATCCCCCTACACTTTGCAGGCTGCCAGGGGTGCAGACACCGGTGTCCAGAGGGAAAGTAAAATGATTTAAAACCTCTAAGAAGGCAGCACAGGGGCAGGTGGCCAGCTCTGGAGCTGCAATGCTCCACCTCAGGAGCCGGAGGTGGGCATGGACCTCCTCGGGGCACACATTTTGACCCTGCCTCCACACAGCTTCCCAGGGCAGGGCAGCCCTCCAGCGCCGCATGCTCGACACGCAGCATTGAAAGCACCTCAAGCCCTGCATGACTGTTTTCCCTTGGATTAAGCTGCAGAGATCCCGGGCCACGTATTCCAGCGGAGGAGGTGTGCGTGGGTTTCACGTGTGGACGTAACCCGTGTGCCCTGACCGGCGTGGGCAGCCTGAGCTCCCCCAGGACCATTTGCTCCCTGGCATGAAAATGTTTTAGCCTGATGTGCTTACTAATGAGCTCGTTGGAAATGTGCCCCCCAACCTGGCAAAGCAATGGGATGAAGAGCAGGGAAGTCTTGCAGAAGATGGGACTTCTGGAGAGCAGCAAGGGTTTTGGGGGCACACACACCCCCCCGTGCACACGCATGCGGACGCCTCGGAGCAGGAGGTGTTGGGAGAAGAGCCTGGGCTGGTGCTGCAGGACCAGGGCCCATCTCTTGCACTGGAGGTGGGTGCCATGCTCAGGGCAGCGGGATGGGATGCTGCCTGGCCCTCACCCTCCTCCTCCTCCTGCTGCCCTCTCACAGTTCCTTAAGCCTGGAAATCCCCATTCCCCTGGTAGATATGCAGGACTCCTGCACCCCGCGGAGCCCAAGAGCACTGAGTAGCACTGAGCAAGACGAGCGCCGTTGGGTGGCCACCTCTCAACCAATAAATAAAATACTGATAGGGCCTCACAGTGGCCAGGGAAGGGAAACGAACTTGAAAGACCAGTTATCTCAAAGGGGTTGTCGCTGCCAGAAGGCAGCCCCAGGGACGCAGGGAGAAGGGACGGTGGGCAGCAGATGCAGTGCTCTTCTCTTGGTCCCGCTGCTGCCACCCGTGCTGTGTATGGGCATGTCCTTACAGGTCCCGTATGGATCTCTGCAGACAAGGCAAATGAAACCTCCTCCCCTCCTTGCTGAGGCCTTTCCACCCCAGAGACGTGGCGGGCAGGGTAACAGCAGCCTGTCCCTCTCACCACCACCCCGTACACTCAACCCAGCACCCCAGGGTGCCAGCGGGGCAGCGCTCTGCCCTGGTGCGTGCTGAGGGGAGCGTTTGCATCCTCAGGGTCACGCTCTGTGCCAAATTACAGCAGATGCAATGCCGACATCCCTGGCCAGGGCAATGCCACCATTGGATGTGCTGGGGGGGTTGGGGGGGGCAGTCCCCAGGGGCAGCGGCCGGGGGCTCTGGGAGCACCTTGGCAAGCCTGGCTCCAGCCCAAACTGCTGCTGCTGAGAGCGCTGGGGTTCGGGCTCAGCTGTACGGGCTGTGAGAATTGCAAGGGCTTCAAGGCAGCCAAAGTCTGGGCAGTGGTTATGTGCTGTTAGCCCATCATTTGGTTGGTTTTTTCAGAGCTGCCGCATCTTGCATGCCCAGGTGAGCACACAGTCCCACGCGCTGCACGCTGCAGCTGCCTGCTCTGCAAGTACTCGTTCAGTTCAAACACATCAAATATTGTATTTGTTTCTGTTCAAACTCATAGTAATGAAACACCTTTTGCATAAAAGCACATGCAATTTTTGAGAGGCCCCTTAGCGTGCCCGTCCCTCACAGGCTTGGTACTGCTAGATGGAAAGAAGAGCTGTCTTAAGCTCTTGTTTGCATACACACGCACATGCAGCAGCAGCGTGGAGCTCTCACTCCTGCCGCCAAACTCTCAGGTGTGACCCAGGCACCCTAAAGCTTCTCTAACTCCCTGGGAGAGAGATCTGCCCAGCACGCAGGGTCTTATTTCCATGTGCAATTAGAGGGAATTGTTCTGGGGCAGGGTGGCAGCCCTCTCCAGGCACGGAAGGTCACCCCCTGAAAGGTGCCCACGTGTCTGGTGCAGCATCTGTCTCACGCCTGACCTTAAAACTCATGGGCTGCCTTTGGGACAAGACCCATCCCACTGGGGTACTTGCTTAGGAGGTGGGGGATCTGGGGTTTGGAGGGGAGAGTCCCAGCCCCCAGTGAAGGGGAGCTGTCTGCAAACAGAGACGTGCCCCTGGCTGTTGGGTGGAGGCAAATCTCCCCTCCTCTTGCAGCCCCGTCTGATGCACAGGCGGGCATACTACAGTTAAGGTCATCAGGAAGGGTCTGGCATGTCCCAGGCTTCGAAGTGGCCCAGATTCAGATTCAGTTCTGCGCTTCACGGAGTTACGGGGCATTTTAAGACTTATTCATGTGAGATTGGAATACATGCATGGACTAATATCCTTCAGTTTGCAACAGCTTTGCTATAATAAATACAATTCAACGAGGTTGAGCTAATCAGTTTTTACTTTTTCTGGACAAATATCATTACTCAAGCGAAAACTCGCAAAAGATCTGATATAGCTTGTGTCACTCAGAAAACAAAAGACAGCGGAGACACTCTTCCTAAATATAAATATGTCAGCATTCTATACTTTAATAAAAGTTTCATACAAACTAGATTAGATCGAAAGTATGGACTAGCCAAAATCAGAATTGGTTGTTGTCCCCTTGGAGCAGCTCCCGAGACATATGGAAAGACTGCAGAGCTCTTAGCATGTTTTGGGACCAAATCCCCCAAACAGGCTTTCAACAGCGCTTCAGTTTGGTCCCACAGCCCTCCTTTCGCATTTGCTTTCATTTATGTTTTTGCAGCCATGGTAAATCATAGAATCACAGAATGGCTTGGGTTGGAAGGGACCTCAAAAAACATCTAGTTCCAACCCCCCTGCCATGGGCAGGGACAAATGGCTCTTCTGACCTTCATTATCAGTTCCCGGAACATAATATCCTGACAGCAAAATTAAGATCAACCTCTCCTTCCCCTCTACCCCTCGATAACGAGCTCTCAGGGTGCATATTCACTAGATGGCGGTTACAGGACACAGGGATGAAACCATATCCCCTGTCACCGTTACTGTACCGTGAGAATGAGTCCTTACTTCTTGAATGGGTCCGGTTCTCTGCCCCCTCCCGCAGGAGGATGCGCCAGACACCCAGTGCCAGCAGCTCCCCCAGAGGTGAGGAAGGTGCTTTCCAAGGACCAGCTGCTGCTGCCGCAGGAGTGATGGTTCCCCACCTGCCCAGCACCCCGTCCCCCCTGCCCGTCGCATCCCTCGGCTGTCCCTTCCCGTCCCTCCTGCCCGTGCCTGCCCTGCTCCCCACCTTTCGCGTACCGGGGTGCCACCTCCCACCCGCTCCCCTCCCCTGCCTCTCTCACTCGCCCCCGGGCAGGGAAGGAAGACGCTGCCTCCTTGGCCCCCAAACGGAGCCAGGGTTGAGAAGGAAGGTCTCTGGGGGGTACCTGCAGCCCTCCTTGTGAGGAGTGCCAGAGGATGCAGCCACGACGTGGCTTGCCCCCAGCCCTCAAGAGGGGTGGATCTTCCCACGGCGGAGACAGGCTCCAGCACTGGTGGGACCAGGACAACTCACGGCAGCTACAACACCAGCAGCGCAGAGGTAGCTACTGCTAGTAACCACACCAAACCCCCACCTGCTAAAACCTGGGCAATAGCAACCATCCCCTTCCCATCCCTCCCTCCACGTTACCTCTCCAGCCCTGGGAAGCTCTGTGTAACCACACATGGCTATTAAACGCAAATTCTTTAGTTATCTTCTCTTTAGTGATATTCTGGGTGGCATTTAGCGGACAAAATGGTTATTACATTACAATTTTCACCTAGTCATTTTGAGAAACTACCAGCTGGATTAGACCAGAAAGCACCCTCGGCCGGGTGGTTCAGGCTCGGGGGGAGCAGCCGGCCCTGCCGGAGGAGCGGCGGTGGGTGCAGCCAAGCTGCAGCGCTACTTCTTGTCGTTTCTGCTGACAAAGGTGAGGAGGTCCATCGCTGTGACCACGCCAAACACCATCTGCTTCATGAAGGAACTGCCGTTTCCATTGACTGCAAGCACAGAAAATGCCGGTTTAGTGGGGGGGGGAGGGGGGGGGGAGAAGGGAAAAAACCCGCCCACAGCTGTGCAGAGGCTGCTATTCATGTATTAAGAGAAAAACCTTAATGGGGACAGCAGCTGTCTCTGCTCTGCCTCAACAGAAATGACTGATGCAGTCTCGGTCAGGTTACTGGGATCACGACAGGGAGGTTTTAGCTGCAGATAATGCACTCCTTTCTAGAGCAGGAAACTTCATTTCCCAGTTGTTTTTACCCAAATTCTGTTCCAGTTCTGCTGGAAAACTTCACGCCAAACTAATGAGACTCTTTAAAAGCAGCAGTGAGACACTTCCTAGTCTGTTCTCATAAGGTCCTACACCACCATTAATAAAACAGCATTGTAACAATTGCTTTAACTATCTGAGAAATGTTTTCTTAAATAAAAATAAAACTAGCCACCAGAGTCCAAACACGAGATAAAAATGCAAGCTCCGAAGGTGTGGGAAGAAAGTAATAAATAAAGGGGTAACTGTGACGGCATTAAAACAGCAGCTCTGGAAAAGAAAACGGGTGTTGTTTGAAAACTAGAGCAAGAGGCACTGTGTACAGCTGGCTGATATTTTTTGGTGGGTACCATTTACTTTGTGGATACCATATAATTTATATTGAAATGTGATACAAAATAGATTTTCATTATTTTATGACAACATAGCTGAGAAAGGAAATTCTGCCTAGCATTATTTTGGGGGGAAAAATTGGAAATGTGCATCAAAGGCAGATTTGAGTGAGAGACTTTTGTTTGCAATGTTTTGTGGGAACATAGCTGGGCTTGCAAGCCAGCTGTAGAGCTGGTGGGGCTTTGGGGCAGCAGGCCGTGGAGACACAAGCGGAGGGGTTGGGATGTTTGCTCACAGTGGGTTTCGGAGGCCCGGAATTCAGCAGGCAGCCCTTTGCTGGCAGTCCATACGGTGCAGTATCGCATGCTGCTCACCGTAGGAATGCTTTGCATGTTCAATGTGTGATCCTATAAAATCAGTGTAATTACACCCTTCAGCTCTAATTTGGAAGATCTAAACACGGGTCTTCTGACTGCTTTTTCATGTTGCTAACATTTTAAACAAAGCAAATCCCTCAAGATAAGGCCAAATTTGTACTTCTAGAATTTTTACGGTGTAATTGTGCTGGAAAGCTGTGTTAGGTCAGATTTGCAGAACAGCACCTGCCACCATATCTGTTTTGGTCAGGGGACATACAAGGTGCGATCCCTGCTGCCATCAATGTGTCAGCAACCTCGGTGCTGACACGGTCCTACTGCACATGACACGACTGAACCAGTTTGCTTCACTGGGGACGGGGTGGCTGTACAGTGGTTTGAGAATAAACCAAAGCTGCTGGTACGGATGCTTTATTGGACTAGTATAATGGTGCGGAGCATCCCTCTACCCAGCCATGGTCCAGGTAAGGTTCAGGCTACACACATCGACGTGCATTGTGCCTCCTGACCCCCCCTGATTCATGTGCCCCCGCCACAGGGCTTGCTCATGGTATAACACATTTGTTTTTAGCTTTCTCAACTTACCCTGGACCTCCAGGATCGGTATCTGATAGCACCCAGCATGCAAGGCCCCTTAGCATATCGATTTATCCAGCCCCCTTGGGGCACACAGGCATAAGGACATCTCTTGGCTGCGTCTCCAGAGGTGGCAAGTGGGAACAGGGGTGTGTGGAAATGGGATGTAGACTGTGTAGTTTGTTCCCTTGCACTTACATGCCGGAATTCCACCTAGCCTTTATCTGATGTGCCCAAAAGCCCCTTTCGACCTTGCCCTTGGGATACGAAGTCTATGGAGATCCCTAACTTCCCCTGTGTTTCCTCTGCTGCCCACAGCCAGCAAGGCAGTGATTTGAATTCAAGGTTAAGAGACTAAACAAGTAGTAGAGGCCTGAGCAGCAAAAGCGCTGCACCCCAAGCTGCTACCTACAGTCCACCTTGGCTGTCAGCGGGGACCAAACGAAATCCCATAATAAATACCTGTCCATCCCCAAAAGTGGGTTTCCATGGGAAACCATGAGATGAGGGGAAGGGATGGAGCTGATGGGTGCTTCAGTGTCATCCCTCCACAACACAGCTCCCATGGCCAGGATCTGGGAAGCGCTCCTGCAGGACACACATCCAGCAGTGTGCTGGTCCCAGGCTCCTGTGGTTAAGGTTTCCCCCATCTCCCCTCATCCCTGTGGTGTCAGGAAAGGAAATGGGTGAATAGTTGGCAGTTCCAGGGCTTTGCAGAGCCACAGGGGAGAAATCCTTCCTGCAAAGGCTCAGGGGCTGCACATGTGGAGCAGCTGTGCTGATACCTCCTAAGCTCAGTTTGAGAATTTCCCTCTCCCCTCTCAAACATTTGTGCAAAGCCCACACTGTGTTTCTGCAGATACCTACACTGCATTTGCTCGTGCACAACGATAGCAAAATGGTCGTTCTCCAGGATGCAGGAAAGCTTCCCAAGGCTGTCCTCCAGGCCAATCTAAACAGGAGAGAAAGAGACATTTTACATTACATTTAAAGGACAGTGGTGCAGAGCCTGGCTCCTGCCTCTGACTGTAGCTGTGAGCGGGCAGGGTGGCACCCAGCGGGACCAGGATCAGGTGCGCCTCATCCACCCACACTGTTTTGGGGAGATGGGAGGGGATGCAGGCAACCTGCAAACCTGACTTTGCCGTATCTGAAATACAGCACTGTCTCCCCCCCAGCCCAAAGGGCCTTCATGGGCCAGCATGAGGTGATGGCTCATCTCCCCTAAAACCGCATTTACCTCACTCCACCTCTGGACCTCTGATGGCCATCCAGCCCAGGTGTCCCTCCCCTGAACACCCACAGGACCTACCCTGTGTCTCATCAGAGCCCATGCCTGCTGCCCCAGCCCTGCTGAGCCCTGGCAATGCCTGGGCTCTGATTTCAGAGGGTGCTGGTCCCCCAGCTGGACAAAATCCTCTGTAAGATTGGGGATGGACATTCATGCACTTTGCTCCTGGTGTTAAAGCTCCCATGTCTGAACCCCACAGGCTCAGCAGCATTTTTGCAGGTGCATGTCCTTACTCTCCTCTCCATGTTGTCTCCCTCGCCCTCCCCACCTCTCTCTACCTTCACCTCTCTGTCTTTTGATTGACCTCTTCTCCCAGCTCCTGTCCCACCTCAGGGTGGTGGTGCTCCTCTCCCTGTCCCTGGACAGTGGCTGACACCAGCCACAGCCTTAGTGGTACCTTTGAGAACTGGTCGTAGATGACCTTCGTTACGGGGTCTGAGAACTGTGCATTTCCAGCCAGCACTGAGGTGAGGGTGTTGCTGAGGGTCACCATTCCCAAAATAACTCTGTAAGGGAACACGGAGGTTTCAAAAAGGTCAGACCTGAGGTAGGGCACACGTTTTATGTAGGGGCTGAACTGCTCCCCGTGAAGTCAGTGACTAAATTGGTACTGCCATCAGCGGGAGGCACCAGCTTTCTCCTCATCTGAGCAGAACAAGAAGATCCTTGTCCTCACCAAGCTGTTGGTTCAACAGCAGTTGAAGTCTGCTATTGTAGTCCAGGACTTAGCAGCTGGGAGAAGGAAAACTTGTGGGGTCTCCAGTTGCTTATTTGTGTGGGTTTCCCACCCAGCCCTCACCTCTCCTCTGAACTCCCCTTGCCTGTGCACTGATCCAGCCTCTGCTGAGTCTGGTGGGCACTGGATTTGGCTTTGATTTTAACTATCTCATTTACAGGGAGTTTTCTTGATTAATCTTCACAAGGAGGCAGATGATATTTTTAAAATATGCATCATAGAATCCAATGCAAGAACCACTTCACTGGATGAGTAAATGGGACTTTCTCTTTAGCTTCATCATGGCTGCGTTTCCTATGTGAATGGCTGTCTCTTGTAATGAGTAAAAATAGTTACCCGGATTCAGCAACAACAGGAGCTTGGTCATATCCCTTCTCCTGGAGGATCTCAATTGCCTTTTGACAGCTGACTTCTGGGAGAAGAATGAGAGGGGCTGAAAGATTCAGTTTCTGCACCTTGATGTTCCACCACCTGTCGAAAGACAAACGGCAGCACCAAGCTGTTACTCTGCTGCAGGGCTGTGGGCCTTGCCCAGGGAGGCAAGGCCAGTATTGATGAGACCAACCACACAGAGATATTCTGCCTGCCTGCCAAGCTCGCCCCACTCCTATCCTCAAAGCAGTAACGCTGCAAGTCCACCACAGCCAGGTCTCGTTGGAGCCAAGCTTTCCCTACGCCCAGTGTTCATACAACTCCCGAGGCAGGGATGAGGCCAGTGGTTGGCAAAGTGCTGAGCTGTCCCGAATCCAAGGAAGCTGCTGAGGGCTTCATTGCAAGCTTGTGAGTGGAGGCCCTCCAGTTTTACTACTTTGGTTTGTATCCTCGGTCCTCCAAATGCAGCATTTGCAGCTCCTCCAGGAGACAGCCTGGCAGAGATGCTCATGTGATTTACGAGGGACAGGCTACACCTGTTTGCTGGGCACAACAGGCAACTCCCAACTCATCTCAGCCCTTCGTCCCTGCAGAAAAGGCAAGGCAATGCTAGAGGCTGGAAGGCCCAAGAGCAATTCTAACCAGGCATGAGAGTCCTTGGAAATGTGTTAAGTTTTTAGGAAATATTTCACAATAACCTTTGGTTAAAATACTCCCAAAGGAGCAGGTGACATCAATAATACCTGCTGTGTTTAAAATGAGACTAGGTGCTTTCTAAACAACCAGCATTTGCCCAGCCACATGTCAACTGGCGTCAGCAGTCTGTCTGTGATTCCCTGCCTCGAGGAGACTCTTCCCCCATGGTGCGCAAAAGACAGCTGAGTTGGTCATCTTTTCTGGCCCACAGCTTGGGAAAATGAAAGTTTACCCTTCTCTGCTTGAAAAGGTCTCCAGAGCTGTTTGAAAGGGTGCTTGCTACAGGAGGGACACATCTCCCTGACAGCCTGATGTTCCTTTGAACATCAGCTGTGGAGTAGAGAGAGGAGGTTTTGAGTGGAGTTCTGCTCGGCAGCGTTTAGGTGGCTTGGACAATGACTGCCATGTGGGAGGGGATCAGCAACTTTGAGGCAGAAATGGCTCCTTTATAGACTTTGGTGGGAGAACTGGGAGATCTAACCACTCAAAAGAGAGGAGCTGACATCACAGCCTTCCCAGAGGGATCCAGACTTAACCGTATTTTTTCTAAATACTGAAAGATAATACTTTCCTTTGAAGGTAATATTTACCAGACTCAGAAAGCTGATTCTCTTAGCACCATTTATACCAGCGGAAGTTGTCTTACCAAGGCTTGTGCTCTTGAACGTCATTGAGGAAACCATTTTTTATCATCCACTTATCATTCAAAAATTTGGACCTAGAAATCACCAACAAAGAGTGAGTCTGTGAGCCTTCCAGAAGAAGTCGTGCTTTGTTTCATGCAGTAGACCACAGCACTGCCCCGGGGCTCCCATGATTTTTGCAGCTGGCTGTTCTTAGCCCCTTTTAAGGTCAACGGGAGCTGCGGGTGCTCAGTAACTCTTAGAAGCATGCCAGCTATTTGCCTTCCTAACTTTAGGCATGCAAGTTCAAAAACTGTAGCTGGGCTGATTCCTGCTCCGTGCAGTAAGTCAGTGACAAGAGGAAATAAACCCCAAGTGCCCCAACACCCAGCCCCTGGTGCGTGCCATGGTAGTGTGCTATTTCTCTCTGTTGTTTGTTTATTTTTTTCCTGTGAGCTGCTCGAGGGAGACTCCCAGCTCTGGGCTTACTCCCAGTGCCATGCTATCAGACTTATTGCGCTCCAGCAACCCTCGCCACCTGGGCTCAGCAGCGCTGAGGTGATGTCACCCAAGGGCCCCATGACCCCAACCCAGGCCATATGCAGAGAGTGGGGGAGAAGGCTACGGGAGCTCCCACCCCACTGCCCAAAAGCGGGCGAGGAAGCGAGAAACTCACATGTAGTTCCTGACGGAGTCGGGCAGGATGACGACGCAGCGCTGACCTTCCTTCAGGTCTTTGGCAGCCCGCACGGCGACGCTCATGGCACTGCCCGAGCTGCCACCTAGATGGGTACCAAGAAGAGAGAGACAAGCGTTGGGGTTGCGCAGGGTGTAGGGTCACAGTCCTGGTGCGCAGGGCACAGTGCTGCCCTGTCTAATGCTACCAGGGGCACTGAGACCAAGCGGTAGCAGAGGTGGCATCTCATAGACCAGAGCATCTCAAGACAGTGGGAGTGGGAGGACAATCGGACCCACAGCCTTGTGGGTTTTAGGGTCAGGAAGAGGTAGGGACTGAAGGGACACGTTCATATGGTGGCTCTCGGCAATGGGCTTATAAGGCAACATAAGAGTCACCTTATGAACGTCATGAACCGCTTCTTGTGATGACTCTGAGGGCAGGCCAAGGGCTGAAAGGTTCAATACGGGGCCTTTCATACCACTGCTGCCCACACTGCACCATTCCTTTGGGTGAGGAGAAGACCATGCCAAATCTAGAGCTTCTGGCTGACATATTTGGCAGTCAAAGATTGGCTTTAAATGCATTGTAAAGACTGAAAAAACCATAAACATTACATTCATGCTTGGAATACCAGGCCAACGTGATGGGAAGACTTAAATGCTCCCTGTGTCTGTGTGCACGCATGTGGTTTGCTGCACGTAGGGAAAGCAGGTCCCTGCTTTACAGAGGCAATTCTTCCACCGGTAGTTCGAGTACTGGAAGTCAAACACATTCCACTATCTGTGTGCCAATTACACACCACATTCAAGGCAGCACGTATTTTACAGCGGGTTAATTAGCACTGGGTCACATTTTTCAAACAAATGAGGAAAGGTCCTGAAAAATGCAGTTCTGGGAACATGAAGCTATTCACAAATTATAGATGAGTTCAGCAAGTGGTTTCTGTTGAAACACAGTGACTCTGTGCCTGCTAGGTTAAATCAACATTTAAGCATTTCATTACAAATGGCCTGATCTTTTCCAAAACTCCCTGGCTGCAAGTGCTCAGGGCTTTTATCAGCTGTAATTGCAAGCTTATATATTGTCTGGTCTTGGACGCAAACCTATAGCTATCTGCTCGGTGGCAGAGCAGGCTGAAAAACGCTGATGCTCTGTAGAGGCTCTTAGGGTACAGGCAGGGTTTGTCTGAGGGCACCTGTTCATTTTGGAAAGCCGGTGGGATCACTTATAGCTTGTTGGCACAGGGAGAAATACTCAGTAAGAACATCTTATACTTTCTTTACTTTCAAACTTTCCTGGTCCAAACCTGGCACCTCTAGTGTGGCAACTATTCAGCGACCTAGAGTACAGCCTCGCAGAGTTGTTAGCGGAGCGACAGTTTTAGCCCACCTGTCCTGCCCTCAGTCCCATTAATCCTCTCCTCAGCTCGTGTAACACTACACCACAGTCAGGACTGAAGATCCAGTTCCCATGTGCAAAAGTGTTCCAGTAAGAGGAGAGTTATTGCTTCTATAATTATTTTGGCCGGTGAGTCAGACCACTGACTCACTGCCACACCTCTGAAGTCTGCAGGACCTACACACCAGCTCAGGGTTCGGCCATTCAGCCCACTTTACCTAGCAGACACAAAATAGGTGTAGAGAGGTGCAGAGAGCACCTACCCCGAAGCATCTGGGTCCCAAAAGGATGAGGTTCAGAAAATTTGTTAAGAGAAGCAACTGCTGTCATTGGTGCTTACCACACAATAATCCCTCCTCTCTAATCAGCCTGCGAGACATGAGGAACGAGTCTCTGTCGTTGCATTTATACCACTGATCAACCACCTGAAGAGAAAGCAAGAAGGTTGGTTCCTGGCAGTGTTATTTCAGGGTGTCCTGACCCTCTGAGGCATGCCACAGTGTTGATTCCTTACAGCATCTGGCAGCCTTGAGCTGCTTTCCACACTTGTTGTAAGCAAATGAGTTTTTCAGAGAATCCTTGGTCTGAAGGATGTGTCCTTGCTTGCAGGCACCTTTCCAGCCAGCACCCTTTCCTTGGAGAGTTAGGGTTGTCTGACACGCCCAGAGTCGGGATGTGGAAGAGGGAGTGGTGTTCATTATGTCCCAGGCTAGGCTACACTAATGGTCAAGGTTTTACCAGGCAAAATCAGATCCAAGTACAAAAAAGAGGTTTGGGTTACTGCAGGTCAAAGTTCTAAAGCCAGGCATCGACAGCAGAGATGCAGTTAACACAACACTGAAAACAGAAAGAAACTGGGGTCTGAGACGGGAACCTTTCTAAGAACGAAGCCGGGGTAGCACAGGCAGCTTGGGTTGGGGCTTTAAAGCACTGTGCCTGGTGGCAACTGATACACAAAGAAGAAATTTGACAAGAAGCCGTACAAGGTTCGTGATCTGTTGCCTTACATGGCTTGGATCTTGTCTTCCAGCCCCTAAATGGTGCAGGGCTTCTGCTGTGTGTGTGTGGTGCCTACGGCAGCGAAGGCTTGGGAAACGCCAGCATGTTGAAAAGCAGCCTCAGCACTGACCTCTTCTATGTGATGGTAGTACAAGGCACGCTCTGAACATTGGTGAGGCTGAGCTGGGGGATATTAATCATATGCCCCTATATTTGGCTTCTCCTTGTAGGTCAGTTATAATCAGATTTACTCAGAGAGATGCTTTAGTGCTGGGGTCCCAATCCCCAGGCAACAGCTTGTTCTGCACTGGGAAGGTATACAAATGGCCTCAGGGCTGGGCCACAACCCGGTGACAGAGCTGGCTACATCTGAAATTTGGAGTAGGTTGGATGCAAAGCCAAAGATCAGACGGAGGCCTCTCATCGCACAGCTACTTACAGATCTGTCAAGGACAGTAGGGATAAAGTCATGCCCAATGCCCTCCACTTCGATGGTTGTGGTGTTCGTCTGGTTCATCTCACTGGGCAGAGCAACGATGGAGCCATCGGGATCTACGCCAATGATCTTTGAGGGGAGGAAGTTTTGTTAAACCACAAAGGGAGTTCAGAAATAGTCAAACATGCAACTCAAAGGAAAAATTACCCATGCCGTTATCAGCAACATTTTCCTTTCCATGATATTCCTGTCCACTGGCAGCATGGAGAACTTCCAGGATGAAAAGGTACTGTTTCTCACTGTCTTTCAAAATAGATCCTAAGCAGTGTTCAGCTGCTGCAGAAGTGGCAGGTGGCTTAAAATGTTATCACTCTCAAGGTGTTTGTCATCACCCTTTTGGCAGAGCCTGCTACTTCCAAAGCTCAACCTTTCGGAGAGCATGAGTGCTCCTTAATCTGCTCCAGTGCAAAGCCAGCTAGTTAGCTGAAACCTGTAGAAACCCACGGCTACAGACATGCTTTCTAGATATAGTTGTGCTGGCTGACAGTAGCACCTCCCTGGTTGCTTATAGATTTACATCTGGGCTGAGGTTGCACTCAGCTTAAGAAGGGATGGTGATACTGCTCCACAGGCAGCTCCAAGCAGTCAGCAAGGTTATCTCATGCCCAGATCCCCCAGTGGCTGGGTCCGCACCATCTCAATTTGCCAACGGTGGATCAGGGATCACTCACACACACCGACTACGCCAGGTAGGCAGTAACTTTCAAACCTCCAGTCTTCCCTGAAGCACAAGCTTTGCAGAATGAGCATCTATGACTGGTGTCAACCATACAGCACGGAGGCTTTTGCAATGGCAGATGAGAAGCACTTGCACAGTTTGTGCCTCCTGTGGAGCTGCCAGAGCAGAAACTTTCAGCAGCCGGGTTGACCAGGAGCAGCAGCAGCAGTAACGCTGTCAGCTGGGCCAACCACTTCTGCAGGGGACATCTGACCATGTCCTGCAAGAGCAGGGCACCGGGCAGGGTGGGACTAGTAATGGGGCTGCGGAGCCTTTGACTTCTAAGGCACTCGGATCTAGGTCAAGCTGAGCACAACATCAAATTGCTTCCAACAAAAGGCAAGCTGGCTGTGAAAAACCAAATAGGTGGAGACAACAACTGCTAGCTCAGGTGAGACCTGAGGTTAGGCTTGGTCAAAAGACAGGCAGGAAAAGCCAGGGGTTTGCCATGGCTCCCAATGGGCAGCCCTGCCTCCCAGCTTACCTTGCACTCTGGGCACTTCTCCTTCAGCTTCCTGGCAATGCCGGTGATGGTGCCGCCTGTGCCAGACCCAATCACCACCATGTGGACCTTGCCTGCAGGTCAGGGAAGAGAGAGACTTGCAGGGACTCAGCGTGGCCTCCAGCATGGTCTCCCCTTTATTCAGGGCCCTGAGCAGATGCAGACCCCGCGTCCCTCAGCTGCTGCAACCCCGTGTGCGGAAAGAATAGGGAGAGGTCAAGCTAGCAGCCAAAGCGTGGTCCTGCAGAGAAGCTCAGATGACCTTGCAGGATCTGACCACAGCTGGTCCTGCCTCAGCACAGGGGGCTGAAGGTGACCTCCAGATCTCCCAGTGGTCTCCATGATTTTTGCATCTTTGGCATCTACTGGCTTAAGGGTAGGGAGTATCTCAGTGTTTCCAGCCCTTTCAAACCGCACCATGTTGAAGCAAAACATGCATGTGAAAAGCAACACATATTGAAAACAGGCATAGCTTTCCGGGTAGCGTAAGTATCCACAGTGGAGAGATGGCAGAGCTCTGCCTGGAACCCATGTCGGTCAGATGTAGCCCCACTGGCATCAATAAAATTATGCTGATGTAGGACTGGTAGGACCAGAATCAGAATCAAGCCTTCAGAGACTTATGCTGCAACTGCATTGGGAAAAAGGGATTTATAATTCACTACAGGCAGCCAGTAGGAGCAAATCTAAATGTTGTAGTGAAGGGAAGGCCGGGAGTCTCTTGTTTCTGTTGCTACCCAACTGCTTTTTTTTAATTATGATAACTGTTCTCCAGTTAATACCCTTGAGTCCTGTTTACCTTTTAGAGTGTTCCCAGTGCTGGCAATAAATTTCACTTCTATCTGCACAGACATGGACTGGGATAGTCCTTTATCCTCCCCCAGCCATCACATCAAATGTCATTAGTCTGTGTAGTTTCAGTCTATTTTGATTTGCAAATGAGTGTGCTGGATCAGATGCAGCCTGCCATGCCCTGATAAATTTATATTCCCCAGCGAGGCCTCTCGGGCCATCTTGTGCTCTCAGACCAGTCGCAGAGATGTCATCGTTGTGGAGATGTTGTAGTTGCAGAGATGGGCTCTTCTTCCTTGAGTACAGCCTGAATTTGTTAAGCCTCTGGTTTCCTCCCTGAGGTTTTTGAAATGGGAGGCCATAGCAGGGAAGCCCTGCAGGCTCATGTGGATCTGGAGTGGATTATGTGAAGTTGCTACACTCTGTGTGCCAGTATTATCAAGGGTGCCTTCACCTACAGAGGCCCTTTTGGCCATGTCTAGACGTTTAGGTCAATAAACGATGTAAAATAAGCCTCTCGGAGAGGGCTGTAGCCTTCCACACATCCTCAGCACATAGAAACAACCGTGCAGACAGTACCTTCACACTGCTCCAGGATCTCCTCCGCTGTGGTGTCGTAATGAGCCAGGGGGTTGCTTGGATTTCGGTACTGTTTATTTCAACAGAGAACAGCATCAGTTACTGTGTGAAGCGTAGGTCAAATACCAAACCAGCAAAAGCTCCTGATGAGCTTTACTCAAAGCATGCAACTGCCCAGCCAGGCCAGGTTCACCGGTATTCATCCTAGTTGTCATTTTGGGATAGGTTTCTAAGGACACTTGGGATTTGTCCACAGTGGAAGATCAAACGTGCCCACGAATGCTCACTCTCTGGCACTCGTTGCCTATTTGGTGTGGGGATGGTGCAGCTTTGTTGTATGCTGCATTGCCAGGTTTTGTGAGATCTGGTGGTTTTGTTAAAGTCCTAGCTGCTGGACATGAGAAAGATCCTCAGTATTTTAAATATTGCTTAGACAGAAACATTCTTAGCCTTCTCTGTTGCCTTGAAAAAGTTGAAAACACAGCCCCACAATACTTCTAAAACGCTGAGGAAACAAACCAAAATTCCTCCCTTAAATGCCACATTAGAAAACTTTTTTCAAGTATCACATATGTAATTTTGAGAGCTGCTTTGTCACTTTGGGGCATTTATGGCTGGCAGTGCGGCAAGTCAGGTGGCTGGGAAACGTGGACTGGAGTAGTTTTCCTGCCTGCACGGAGGGATTTACCGCAGGGGGTACACAGGTACAGCACTGAAATGTGTGCAGCCCCATGTTCACACCCGTAGACCAGGCTGCTTCTGAAAAGCGCATTCAGACTTTGAACTCCCTTTTTGTTAGCAGGAAGGAACTTTATGGCTTCCCTGACTCTTCTGCACTCTAGGAGCTCCCTACCCACTATAGGGATCCCTTCCTGCAGCGGGGTCAGACTGGAGGGAGAAGTGCCCCCCTGTATCAGACCCAGTGCTGCAGGAATTGCTGGCATATTTGCCCTTTACAGCACGAGGTTTATTTCTGAGGCAGAACTGAGGCTGCGAGCCAGGCATAAAAAGTGATTTTTTCAGGTCAAAGTTAAATCTGAAGCAATTTGAGGAGTGATTTGAGTGTGCAAGAAAACCCAGCCTCACCCACACCCAGGCTTTTCCAGAAGTGTTATAGGTTTGGAAGTGTCCCTTATTTTGTTTCTGCCACCTCGTGCTTTACAGAGGAGTGATTAAGTTTCAAACGCCATAAAACACTGACAAAATCTGCCTCCGTTGCCAATTTGAACAAAGTCCCCAAATCCCGGCACACTTGGAGCACACGCTCTAAACCATGTTTGGAAAGAGAGCCGGTGGAGGAACGGCGTTTACCTGGTCCAGGATGTGAGAGTTTGGGATTTCACTTTTCAGCTTCCAGGCAACACGAATGTTAGACTCTGGGGCATCAAAGCGGGTGCAAGGGGTCCTCACGATTTCAACACCCAGTGCCTTCAGAATATCGACCTTTCAGAGGGAAGAGAGTAGATGTAACGCAACTGATCCCACGTAGTGATGGTAATCTGAACCTGCGGGCTCATGGCAGCATCAGATACCAGAGGAGCTTTGCATGCAGGAGATACCTAACATTTGGAGATACAATGTCCAATTCTTGGTTATACTATCTCTGATATCCTCCTGGCACCTAGAGCCTCCTGCCTGAAGCTGGCACACGGATTCAAGCCTGGCCTCGTGCCCTGTCCTACTTGGAGGGCAGGCTGGGGACACGGCAGAGGTAGGTAACACCGTGCTGCTCCGTGGTGCCTGGGGAAAGGGGCAGAGGGAAACGGGGTAGGGAGCAGCGTCTCCTGTGTGCTGTGGTCGGAGCCCCTGCATGCAAGGAGGAGGTCTTAAAGCTGTCTTTGTCCCACGTCCCTTCTCTCACCTCACCAAGCACGGGGAAGGAGCAACTACAAATCAGCTGTAGGGTCTTAATCCACTCTCCACAGGGGGAGAGGGGGTCAAGAGAGAAGGGTGGGTGAGTGTTGGGGCGCCTGGAGATGAAGCCTGTGGCAGCTGGAGGTGGCATCTGATCCAGACGGATCTTAAGTGAGATTTAAGTCGAAATGAGGGTGGTGCTTTGGAGAAGGGCTCAGTTTTGAGCCAAGTCAGGGTCCAGGTCTGGCTTCACTGGCATGAGTTCAGCTGAGCAGTTTGGCTCCCCAAGGCAGAGACTTCTGCCATCTCCAGGGTGTCAGTTTCACCGGATCATCAGCTCTCATGCAAGTGACGGGATTTCCACCATCTCAAGAAAGCAGCTCAGACAACCATGTCTCCAAGTTAAAGAAAACCATAGAGACAAGGAGAGACCCAGTGACACATCAGATGTCAGAGGGGAAGGCAGCAGGATCCGCAGCCGAGCCCTTGCGCCTGCCTGCCTCTCCTCTGCTCCATCCAGCCCTTGCCCTCACAGACATCAGATATTGCTCCATATCTCTGCAGGCACGCACTGTGTTTGGCTAACACGTGACCTCAGCCACACTGCTGACGCTAGATAATCGGCCAGGTCATCACAGTGTGCTTTTTTTTCATCAGGAGAAAATCTTCTGAATAACTGCAAAGCTATGTCAGTGTGTGCGGTGAGGCTCATTACCCTTTAAAGGAGAGGGCACTCTGTCCGTCTAGAAAGGGAGAGGCAGAGTGAAACAGGGAGGGAGATGTTCCCTAGCTGTGGGGTAATACTGTACAGAGCTCTGACCTTTTCCATGCTCATTTTCTCCGGCAAGACAATGATGCAGCGGTAACCTTTCACTGCAGCTACCAGTGCCAGCCCGATTCCTAGGTGGTGGGGAAGAAAGGGAATTGGTTGACAACAGCATTTGGCAAGGCTGAGTGACATGCATTGTTTCCTACGGTCCTCTCTCCCGCTGATGAACATAACAGAGAAATGTTCAACAACGAGCTACATGTGACGGCATCCTCCACAAGCCTCTCCGGATGTGCTGGGAGCACGGGAGGATGCGCTAAAGGGCGAGCCCAGCTGCAATATCCCTCTTGCTCGCAGGAGTCTACTGGTGTGACACAGAGCAAATGGCAAGGCTGGGGACCTCTTTCCTCCCCTCTTCCTTTGCTTTCCGAAACACAAGAGAGAGGAGGCGATTTTGCTTCAGGACTACCTTCCCCTCCCCCTCAAACGCTCTCAGCTGGGGGGGACACACATGAAGCTGCACATGTCACGCCGTGGCGAGCAGGCTAAGGGGGACCTCCGCTCCAGTTTCACTGGAGGTGATGGATGGAGCCAGCTGCTCCCCAGCTAGAGGGGGAAGGTGAGATCGGAGCAGCACATCCCTGCGGGAGGGCGCTGGGGATGGCTGTAGGGAGCGTGGTGCCACCTCGACTGCCCCGGGTAGGCAGGGAGCCAACACAGCCACCTGGGGAACAGTGCTGGGGGTGCACAGACCCCCTCATCCCCATGTCTGGGGGGTGTCTGGGGACAGGGGGGGTTGGCTATGGGGTGCCTGCAGCAAACAGGCTGGTAAGGAACAAAATTCCTAGAGATGCGCCCAGTTTTGCATAGCTAGAGAGGGGGAGGTGGGCAGCACAGTGAGCAACACAGCTTCAACTCTGTGCAGAGTGCCTCGACAGCCCCCAGTGTCCCTTCTCGCAGGAACACACACTATGCACACACACATCCCTGACACGGTGGGGACACTAGTGCTGGGACCAGCAAAGGGCCGTGGAAACTGCATGGTCCTGTGCAGGCTGCAACATAGGGGAGACTCTCCCCTGTTGTGCTCCCTCATCTTGTACCCCACCATAATCTAGTCCCTGAGCAGGATGACGGTGACAAGGGAAAAAAACCAACCAAATTATTTATCTTCCTGCCTGTCAGGGAAACCCTTTCTGGGAACCTTTGAATATTCAAGAGCTTCCCAGCCTGAAACCACCTGGGGTTGCCCTGGCCCCTCCAACTCCCGAGTCAGTTTGCCTCGCTGCAAGGTAACCTGGCAGGCACACCTGCGCAGGTGTGGGATCCTCTCAGGCCCTCGGGAAATTCAGCAACAAGGCATCTGAGTGCCTCAGGCTGCATGCAGCCATCGGGAGGGGAACCGAGCGGAGGACTGAGCCAGAGCTGCGGGGACCCAAACTGACCTTGTAACTGCAAGTGCAAGAGCTCCTCAAATCCCTGCCCCTCCTGCAGCCCCTGAGGGTTGCAGGTACCCTGGCAGAGGGAGCGTCCCTTCCCTTCCCACCTGTGTTTCCTGAAGTGGGTTCAATCAGTGTGTCTCCTGGTTTTATAATTCCGGCTCTCTCTGCGTCTTCCACCATCCTCAGGCTGATGCGGTCCTTCACACTGCCCCCCGCATTGAAGTACTCACATTTTGCCACTGGAAATGAAAGGTGAGGCTCCGTCAGGGACAAACTGCAGCCGGGGGCACCAGCTTCCTGCTCCCCCAACCCTCACTGCAGTCATTTGAGCATACCCATTCCTCCTCTGCGGGACAGTCCTTTGCTCAGGGTAGTTCATCCACCATCTGCTTATGGGGTGCTGCAGGTTGTCGTGGGATTACCTACCAGCATATCTGCCCACAGTCCATCTTCCCCCCCCCCAACCCCCTTTTCATCTACCTACAGCACCCTGAAGGCAGTGGGCAGGCCTGGTAAGTCCAGGATGGGTTAAAAATCAACTGGATGTACAGTGATTGCTAGGTGGAGGGTCCCACACTGGTATGATACATCTTGCTGCCCTGCGTTGAGGACTCTTCTCTCAACAAGGCCCTGTCAAGGATAACAGCAAGGTCTGGGGCAATAACTGGGGCAGTTATTCATAGGTATCTAGAGAGTTGCCCTTCTGTAGGGGTGATTTGTAGTCCTGAACAGGGTGCCATAAAGCAAAAATACCCAATAGAAATGGCACTTTCAAGTGTCAGCCAAAATTTTAATTTCTTCACTGAGCTACCAAAACCACCAAGTAACAGAGTTTCCAAGGAATGCACAAACGGCAGGGCACACCTTGGTTCCTAATCAGGCCTCTGCCAATGCTCGGGGCAGGACTCTTCTCACCAAGCTTTTGATGAGCGTCTACATCTGAACTGATGGCACTGAGCTCTGTTTTACAGACAACAGGGAGAAATGCATACTTCCAGGGCGTCATTCACATCCTCCTAGCACAGACAGCTACTTCAGGCTGACAAACTAACCTGGTAGTGAGCAGCCAGAGCAATGGGGAAATAATCTTGTGCTTATCATTACATTTTAAAATACAAAACTGCCAAAACTTCAGCTACTCAGAGATCCCTGGAGGCACAGAAATCACAAGGTAATCATGTCCAACCATGACTGCTTCCTTACACAGCACTGCTGCAAGCGTTCTTATATTTGCCTGGTTAGAGGCTCTGTGCTGACCTGCAGCTCAGAGAAGACCACGCAGCTGCTCTGCCTGTCCTCTCCTTCCCCTCCTGCGCCAGGGGAGGGAGACACCATCCCAGCAAACGGGGTCTTCCCGGCTTCCCCGCGGCTGTTTGCACCAAATCCTCCCGCTCCCGTTCGGCGCTTTCCCCAGCAAGACGTCCTCCAAGGGATAGACTGCTTCAGAGGGGCACCAGACATTGCAGACCTGTCCTTCTGCCTCTGCCACCTCTGCTCCACAGTTTCCTACTGTCCCCTGAGGCCTCATTCTGCTAAGCGAGAGGCGATGCGACGTGGAGGTTGCAAGGTTAGGGGTCTGAGGATCCCAGATCCTGAGAAGGGATCTGGTCGAAGGGCACAGCAGGCTCCGTGTGGCCGTGTGCCCGGTGGAGGCACTGGTGCTATCTCATGTAGGGTTGTTTTTAGCTACCGGGCGGATTCCTGGCTGCCACACAGGACTGCAAGGTCCCGCTGTGCCCTTTTATTGAGCGTAAACGCTCATCAAGTCTCCTTCCTACCCAGCTACGGGACACTCATGAATCTCAGTGCCTGAATCTTACTGTCCTTCTGCCCAATTTAGCTGAAATTAATTAAATAGGGGTAAAAGTTATAGGAAAGGAAATTAACAAGTCCATACACACAGAGACAGCCTAATCATATCATCCTTATTTCTGTAGAGGAGCAGGCTAAAAACAACCCTACATGAGATAGCACCAGTGCTACTCTAACATCCCCTCGGGGGAGGACGTGGGTCCTGCTGGAAAACCTGGCGCCTCGGTTTGGCATTTAGCACCAGGGCCTAGCACGCATGTCACCGATAAACCCAGATGTCTGCAGCCCCCACGGCTCTGCCCAGGACAGCATTTTGGGAAGGTCCCCAAGGGAAGCCGTCACTGCTCCCGGGACAGTGATGCAGCAGACGGCAGTGCCTGGCCCGGCCCCAGCTGACCCAGCAGAGACGACGCCATGGCGGAGCCGAGTCCCCTGGCAGCCAGGGGCTGCGCTGGTGGCAGAGCCCCACCGTGCCCTTTGCCCCATCCCAGCCACCACGTTTCGGGAAGGCTCGGCCAGTCTCTTCTCTGTGCGTGCCGCGTGCCACCCAGTGTGCTGCAGCATCCCTGCCCGTTGCTGTGATGTCATCCATCCATCCATCCCCAAATTCATCCCGGCTCTGCTCCGAGCTTATGCTGCATTCATTTGGGAGGAAAGATGCCTCCACTACCATCAGCCCCCTGCTCATCGTGTCTTGAAACCATCTTGTTTGGTCTGGCAAGTAACTGTAGCGTAAATTAATAAGCGGGACTACCCAACACGTGCCACATCTGGCCCTCCTCATCTGTGCTTGCTCTCCACAGAGCCTCTTCTAAAGCACCCCCTCCATCGCCGCCCCTCACCTCATGGCATGGAAAAACCTGGTGGAAAGGGGACACTCACAGAGCTCACACTTGAGTCCATAGGACTTCCCAATCTTGTTGACTCGGACCATTGGGGTGCAGCCAATTTTCTTCAGGATGTTGGGCAAGATCTTTGTTTCTTCTCGCCTGAAATAATGCAGAAAAAAAAGAGTCTAATCCAAGCAACTGTTATGCAACATGAACCAAGATAAAATCTCAGTGAGGTTTCAGCAACTTTAGCTCCAAAAGAAAAGATACCCATCAACAATTAATGACAACAGGAGCTACTTATTGTTTTCTATCACTCTCACAATGAGTTATTAATTCTTTTGCATAAAAAATAAGGTAGTTAATTCTCAAGGCTGTTCTGAAACCTCTTGTTCTGCAAGGCCCTAAGTCAGACCTTTAACTAAGTGAAGTGAGAAGAGCTGACAAGCCTTGGGATTTTACACAGTGAGAAGGCTGTGCATGATACAACGCTCCTCCTCTTTCCTCCGTCCTACCCACCACCGAATCTGCTTTTCACATTTTCAGCCATCTCTGCACCAACTGTTGCTTGCCTGGCAAGGACTCCGAGACTTGCAAGCATGGCTCCAAGCCATCAGAAAGACCCAAGCCACAGGAGACTCTGGAGGTTTTTTTGTAAATAATTAAACTGAGCTCTTGGATGAGTGCAATCCAGCCTCACAGTTTTGCTAGTCTCTGTCAGATTCCAGCAGAAGCCAAGAACCACGTCACAGCAATTGCAACCAGAATGGAAAAGATTTGTTTGCCCAACACACAACAGAACACATCTTGCCATGCAGCCAGGGAACTCGTGTCCTTGAACTTTTTAAAAGACAGAGGGAAAAGACTGATGAGGGCTGTGTTTATTGGGGCCACAAACATATTGCCCCTGGTTGATAGCCAGCACTTCTCTCTTGGAGTGGGGTGACAAAGCCCCACTGCCTCGCCTTTCAGCGCTCCTTTGCACAGCTCTCGCCTACTATCATCCTTTGAACTTTGAACCCAAGTTATCCTTGTCTTTTATCACAGCCAAGCAGATGGCTGTCTGCTGACAGAAAGTCCATATGGTGCAGGGATGACATGCTGATTTACTTAAAGATACATCCCCCCCTCCCTGCAGGTTTTGCAAGCGCAATATAAACTCTTCTTGCTTTGCAAGAGTACAGGGGTAGTGGTTTAGTGCAGGCCTTTACTACCAAAAGGAGCCAGCCTCCTTACATCTCAAGTGCTAAAATGGTGGAGCATCACACACGTGCTGTTAGCTCTCCCTCCATGGAAAGTGTTACTGTGCACATTGCAACCTCTATTGAGTGCTGGTAAATGTGAGGCAATAACTCAATAGAAGACTTTCCCCAACAGCCGCAGCCACTTTCCATCTGCTCTAAAAGCCACTGAAATGCTCAGGGATTTCAGGGGTTCCGAGCCATGACACGAGGAGATTCCCGCTCCTTCAGTCTGCGTTTACCTAGAGCTCGGCTTTCAAGAGAGTGACCTGCGAATTACATTACATGTCTAGATTGAAGGAAATCAGCTTGAGAGAAGAAAGCAAGCCCACTTATTTATCTTTAGCCAGTAATTGTGGCAAATGAGATGCTATCATGCCCTTTGAACCCCAGCAAGGCGTGATGTGGCATGACGGGTTGCTGTGTGGCTCCAGGGTCTGTAGTGGTGGAGCCTGGCAAGGGAACGGGGAAGGAGAAGGCAACCTGTGCTGCCTTGCATGCCAGGACGAGCCTTGCCAGGAGGGCGAAGGTGGTAAGCAGACATCGGACTGCTCTTTTGCATTGCCACTAGCTACCATCCCCTAAAAAGAATAGCCTTTCTCTCCCTCTGGGGCAAATTTTCTGCAGTTCCTATCAAATTCCTTTCCTAATCGCTACCATATTTTACTACAAAAATAAGCTTCCTTCCCCAGCTGCGTGAACTCTCTGCGTGGGCTTGAAGGCAACAGGTCTAGGGATACGAGCATCCGTGGCAAATGCCTGTGGTGCTCCTGAAGGGTGTGGTGGGGTCCTGCAGCTGCTGGTATCAGTTCAGGATAGCAGTGGACAAGGACAGTTCTCCAAGATTTCTGCTTTTGCTCATGGCATGTTATTCCATAAGGTGTCGAGGGTGAAAACAGTCCTGGCAAACCAAGTGATTCTTGCTGAGGTTATAGCAGGTCAGAATTGGCTCAAGGGATATCGAACCCAGTCTACCTCTGTATCTTTGGGAAAATGTCAATAAATAATATTCTTAATTAAAATAACATCTTGTCTTCTCCTTCCACCCCCCCTCCCCTGCTTCTACCCCCAAAACTCAGTCAGGTTTCACATGGGAATCTCAGCAAGTTGAGAGATTTTTGCTACATCAGCTGCCATCTGTGGTTCACCCAGAGCAGAGCAAACAAACTAACCCCTCCATGCACTTCTGCAAAAGAAAAGAAATGCTGTGACATGTCCTAGTGTATTTTCTTCACTGCTGTCCAGTGGGTTATGTTTCAGTTCCTGCCCCAGCGGCACTGCATGGGCCCCCTCAGCCAGACCCCATCCCCAGGGAGGTGCCCCATGCCCGGGGCTGGGGCTGCCCCGGTCACCCCCATGACTGCCCACCTCCTGGCTGGGGGGGTGGGATGGGCCCTGGCACCGGCCTCGCCTTGCTGCCCCGTGGCACACTAATGCTAAATTGCTAAAGACCAAGAATGTTATCCTGCTCAGCACGATAACTGAGAAAAAAAGAACAACAAACCCAAAACATTTTGAGTGAAGAGAGCTGATCCTGTCCTTGGGCGCTAGCTGCGGGGATTGCACCGGGTGAGTGCCTGGATGCACGTTTCCTGGATCAGCTCTGAGGTCGTGGGGCCCACACGTCCCTCACGAGCCAGACCCAGAGGCTGTTTTGGGCTTCACACATGCCGGTGGCTACGCTCTGGCTGTGGCCTGCCCGGCACGCCGAACGAAGCTCCCCCAGCCAGCTCCTGGGTGGCAGGTGTCCACGCAGAGCAGTGCCGCACCTCCCACGGGCTCCAGTTCTTCACATGCTGGAGCTGAATTCAGGTTTTACATCTTTGGCACAGCAGGGACATGTCTGCAGTTTCCCTGACATTTATAGGACAGCCTTATCTTTAATAACTTGTTTGGGTCTAGTTTGCCGGGCTATCAAAGCACCTCTCGTCGAGTCTAGTCTGGGCACTTTGGCAGGCTTACCTCACCCTGGGAGGAAACCAGCTCCTGTGAGGATAAGAACCGCTCACAGCAATCACTTTCCCTTGCACTGCACTCCTGGGTCACTTACGCAGGGTGAGCAACCTCTGCATGGGCCATTTTCTACTTATCTAAAAGCCCAGGCCCTGGTAATTCATTTTCGTGAAGGTCTCGGCCATCGGTGAAGACATTGCTAGCACTTAGAGATCTTCTTACACACAGCCTCAGACTGTTTGAATGAACAAGGGCAGCCAAACTGCAGCCCTTCGACTGATGAGTGCCTGGCTGTTACTGACCGTGCGGTACAACGGGATGGGTGCCAACAGCTTTGAGGTGTATGCATGCATTACACTACAGCCAGGAGAGCCATTACTGCGTCTCCTCGAGCGCCCAGCAGTTGGGAGTGCCTTCACTTCTGCTGGGCAACACCAGATCTCACGGGAGTCCACTCTGCAGAAGTGTACAAGTCCCTGATTGAAATCTACCTCTAAAATATCTTCATCTTAATTCTTCTAAAATAAAATGCCCTAAACTAGCAGACGTTTTCAAATGTGTGCTGGAAAACACAGAGCTGAGTCTCCAGCCAGGCATGTCTTTCTGCAAGATTAATGGGTGCGAGAAAGTTCTTTCTGGAGAGGAGATACTAGGTGGGTTTTGCCTTCTGGAAAATAAACTATCATTAATGTAACATATTGTCAAACTACTGACTTTTGGTCATGACTATCCTGGTGAATAACACTTCATCTTCAGAAAAAAGATACTGAGGTGTCTGCACTCTGAAATAACCAGCATGAAAGAATTACTTACAAGGGCATACAGGAGTGTGGAGACTTGTTGGCAGGCGTTGCAGCTGTCCATGTGCACTTACTGGGCAAGTTGGGAAGAATCCACGTGCTGTCGGCTTTGCTTTCCTGACTTGCCACGCAACCGCCGTTCATGAGCAGGCACGTCTTGGTCAGCTCCTGTGTTGTGGAGAGACCCACCGTCACTTGGGAGGAAAAGCGGGCAGGCAGGCACCTGGCCAGTAATGGTCAAAGGCAAGAAATGACATTTGGGCGTGAAGGCAGGGTGGTCAGCCTGCGTGGGACACCCCTCCTGTGGCATTTCAAAAACCCAGCTCTACAGATGCATAAAATTACTCTTTTGGAGTGGTATATTAGACTATGTACATGGTAAACCATCACCTGGCCACCATCTCCAGTAAATCTTTCCCTGCTCTAATGTACATTGAAGCATTCCCCTGCTAGAAAATTTGGTGCTCTATATTTAATCATTTGGTCAAAAGCAGTATTTTTCACTCTAGCAGTGAAGAAACTGTAGATAAGTCTACCCAGCAATAATTTGAGTATACTCATATGGTGGTAGCGGGCCTCAAAGGATGAGTGGACAGCTCTATTCTGGCATCAGACTGTATTAAAAGTTAAAATAGAGAATAAATAAAAGCAAAACATCAGAGAAGGGCAACAAAGGCGCTCAGGGGTACAGAACATGTTCCTGCTTAAATAGAGCAAGATTCATCAGACTGGAAATGAGGCAGGTCGCTGGTGGTGAGAGCGGGTTGTACATCCTGGGGGATCTGGAGAAGGTGATTGAGAAACACTTTTCTATTTCTCCGCATCAAGTAATAAAGCAAAATTAAATTATCAGGAACAACTATAGAAGCAGAGTGGGTAAAAGTGTAACCAGAAAAGGGTTAAATGAGTTTGCAAAGATCGAGTTCATTAGTGGCTTTTAAACACACTGCCCCTAACGGTACCTTCGCTGTGTGAACACGGTAATTTGCTGTGCTGGTTTCTCTGTATCGCTGGTGCATATACAGAAAAAAGGAGAAGTCTGGTTTTATAGTTTATTCTTGGCGCCTGCTACTGACTACTAGCAGAAACAAGGGTTACATGGAGCTTTGGTGTGACCCGCTGTGGCGTGACCCTCTCTGCAGTTCATCAGCCACCCTTTTGGGCTAAGGAAACCAGCCACATGGAGAAAAGACACATGATTTTGGTAACTGGAAATTTCTGTTCTGGCTAGCTCATAGAATGAATTTGCCCTGATTCAGCCTTTGTTGAATAAAAGGGCCTTGCAGCTCAGTAGGGTCATAGTTGAAGACTTGTTTGTGTCTTTCTTGGATTGATGATGAAAGTTGGCATTAACCTGCTTGTTGTAGCATAGCCTGCCCCATCTTTCCACACTGCTGTGGCGGTGCGTTCTGCAGTTAGAGCAAGTGTGACACTCTTGTTAACTTTAGTAGAAATTCTCAAGGGCAAGATGTTGGACCTTCCTCCTATATTTTACTTCAGATTGAGAACAAAGACTTGAAGTTTGATGGAACCAAACCAGTGACACGTAGAAGAAATACCTCATTTCTAAAATCAGAGGACTTCCTGCAGAAGGACCAGGCCTGCTGCCACGTGGAGGCGGGGGGATGTGGGAAATCTGCTCTAGCTACTGCCCTGGGGAGCGATTCAGGATGCCAACATGCGCAGCACAGATAGCGAAGGCTAAACAGGTCTGTGGAGCATCATCTTCATCCCGGGCCGTAAAGCCACCGCTCTGCCCCTCCTCGACACCTGGGCTTCCTGCAGTGCCTGCGAAGCCGATCTGACTCACAAGGGCCGGGCAAGCAGCCAGCATGCTGTTATGGCTGGGTCCCGATTATCTAATTTGTGGCTCGACATGTGAGTCCAAGGACAGCCTCAATTACCATTTCTGCCATACTCCTTCTGCTCTCTTGCTCGCTTCACCCACTTGGCGGGAGGTTCTCTGAAGCCGCTCTGCAGGACCACCTGAGGCCAGCGCCGCGCTGTCCCGGTGGTTTCCCCCCAGGTTGGCAGGACGGGGCTGCAGTTCGCTCCCTGCCTGTTGGGTTGTCTCTGAAACACAGAAATACACCACACTGTTACTCTAGCCATAGCAGAGGGCTGAAACAGCCCACGGTGTGCGGCTGAGCTTTCTTCTCAGCCAGAGGCATGAAGGCATCCCAAAGATGGAGGCCAGAACCTCGTGTCACCGCCTGGCCCCGTGACTGAAGTTTGAATCAGGACAGTAAGCAGGGGACACCTGCGTCACATCAGACGCTGAGCTGCCTTTTCTCCTGCAGTGACACGGACCCCAGCCCCACAAAGCAGCGAGAGACCACGAGGATACAGGGCGGTCATGCCAACATGGCTTGCACCCCACGGCTGGTCCGACAAAAACTGTCCTGGCAAACTTTTTGTTTCCCAGTGCTCTTCCTCACTGCTGCCAAACCTGTTGCTTCTTGGGAGAGATTAAAGGAAAAAAAAAAAAAAAATCATTTCCTTGCAAGCCAGGATTTGTGTTGGCCTTGAGTGTATCTCCCGAAGCAAATCCTTGTTTACATAATGAATTAACTGGGAAGGAGCAAAGGTCACTTGTGGGTAACGAAGAGATAAGCCACAGTGTATCAGAGGCAGTTAGCACGCTTTCACAACTGAGGTCACCAGTTACCAACCAAAATGTTGGCAGACTAAGTTTTATGAGGTCTTTTTTTTTTTCTTTTTCTTTTTCTGGTGATGCCAGAAAAAAACATTCTGCGATGGGGCGGAAAGAGAGAGGAGGCAGGAGGCTGAAATTATTTGGGATGCTTTTGTCTTTTCCCTCTTTGCCGGCATGTGGCTCCTGGTCCCAGTGGGTGCTAGCCCCAAGGGAGGCCGGCATCGGCTGGGGGGCCCCGCGCAAGCCCCCTCTCCCCTCCAGCCCCAGCTGCCCATCTTTCCCCACGGGGCAGCTCAGCGGAGCTGCAGGAGCGACATGGAGCTGTGGGGATAACCGCAGAGGGCTCGGCGCCACTGGCCGCCCTCCAGATGGGGGTTTGCACTCCCACTTTAGGGCAGCATCTCCAGAGCCACCACACATCTCAGCTGAGCACGTGGGGACCCACTACCGCAGCAAGGCGCTCCCCTGCTGACGGTCTCAGCAGCCTCACCCCAGGACCACGCAGGCGGGGTGGGAAGCGCAGGCAGAAAGGCGCATGCAGCCACTGCAGAAAGTCTGGCTGCAGCCAGGGATGACCGAGAGACACAATGTCCAGTGCAAACATCTCCCCGTGCTGCCTCCAGCACAGTTTCAAGTCGCCTTATAACACAAAGCCAAGATATGTCCTCTCTTGATTACCGAAACCCTTACCTATGTGCTAATACTCCTCCTAACCCCCGCCTGAAGCTTCAGCTCTCATCTGATCAGCTGCCAAATACATCTCACCTATTGTAATTGTCCTGTAGTGACCCCGTTGCTCTCTGCTAAATAGAGAAGCTTGAGATGGCACAAGGACAAAGGATAATGGAAATATCCACTGGAGCTGGGACGCAAGCCAAGAGACCGGGCACTCACTCAAAATCTATTGACAAAGAGCATAGGCTAATGTTTATAGAGTACCTTGCAGATAGGAGATTGCAATAATTAAGTTATCAGACTGCACTGATAACTTCAAAAGGAAGAAAATGAAGGCACTCATTGAGCAGACTGAGAGAAAATAAGATGAACTCAGCAGAGCAGAGAGAGTTGCCTGCTAACTTGCCTCATTCAAAGCAAAATGCTTTTTTCTTGCTCTATTTTCAAGAAATGCTATTGCTGTCACTGAGCGAGACAAATACAACATCAGTTTAACAGGATGACAGAGTGACCCAGGCTGGAAGGGGCCTCAGGAGGTCCCCAGTCCAGCCTCCTGCCCAAAGCTGGGCCAGCACTAAGTTCAGCCCAGGTTGCTCAAGGCTTTGTCCTCTTGGGTCTTGAAAACCTCCAAGGATGGAGACTGCACAAGCTCTCCAGACAACCCACTCCACTGCCGACTGACCTTGTAGCATAAAGCCAGAACCTCCCTGGTTTTCAGATTTATTCAGATCTTGCTGAAAGCGCAGACACTCCCTGGATGAGCAGCAACCTTTGACCAGGCTCAGGAGCAGGGGCTACCAGATTCCTCCTCTTTTAAGCCTCTCCACGACAACAAAGTTACCTGGTTAATAGGCACGGCTCCCATGCAGTCTGCTGTTAGAAAAGCAGTGCGTTCGGTAATAGATAAGCAATACTTACCACCTTCGGTGTGTGCGCTGAGTGCCTTCACCGTGCTCCAGAGCTGAGCTTATATGTGCCCGGTGGCAGGGGACACCAATGAGCAGCGGTAAGCGCTCTGCGGAGGGACGCTGATTGGGTCCTGCTCCACGCCTAATTATGCCCAGCACCTGATTGCTCTCCAAGCATAAAGGATTGGGGTATAAAAAAAGATAAGCGATTTATTGTATGTTTTAATTCATCCTTATCTTCAGAAGTGCTCTCAACCCATCCCCCAGCAATTTTGTGGTGGCTTTAGAATTTAGTTTCTGATCTGATTTCATGTCTCGTACTTAACCTGCTGCTTAAGCCTGGCTCATCTGTGTCAGCATATGCCTTGCTGAATCAGGCATAAGCAGTGACAGAAATGACATATTTCATTAAGTCTGATATGGACTGTGTCCTCTGGGAACCTAGGGTTAGTCTCCGTACCACCTCCAGCCCTAAACCTCTCTTTTCTTGTGCTAGCTCCCGCTCCTCATGCAACTGCTTTACTATTAAATCAGCCAAAAGCAGCGAACAGCCTCTGCTCCGCGATGATTCTCAAGTGCTGGCAGGGCGATTGGGAAGTTATCTGGGTGCAGATTTACTGGAAGAGGAAGAACTCATGGGAACTTCGGTCCCTCCTTTCCCCATTCCTTCCCACAGCTGGTGCAGTGCGCAGGGCCACTGGACCCAGGCTGGGGCTGTGCTCCCCCAAAACACAGTCGCAAAGGGAACTTCATCACTATTTAGATGATCAGAATAAGGCTTATTGGAATGCTTATTTTGGAATTAAACCTTTCAAAGACATGACTGTTGTAGGTATTACCACAGGAATGACATTACCTTTGGTCTTTTTGCAATAAATGAACTCTCTGGAAAACATTGCCAGAGGTAATCTGTTGTAGAAAAATCTTGTGGGCTATCTGATATGACGCAGAGCATGCAGGTCTCTCGCAAAGAGGCTGCAAATAACCCTAACCCTGACAAGAATTGTGTTTTCTGGGCATTGGAGTTACAGAATAACCCAGGCACCCCTTCCCGACCACCTCCTGAAGCAGCGTCTGCCCCAAGTGAAGACACAGTAAAAAATAAGATTCTTTCCTTCAGTGACAAAACCACAAGAAATGGAGATCTTTTCAGTCTAACGTGAAATAGAGACATGGATGGGCACTTGGAGGGATGGAAGATAATTTTAAATAAAATACTTCGTGTAAGGATTTTTTTTTTTTAAATTAAATATTTTCTTCAGAAAAGGTCTAAATGGTAAGTTGGGAGACTTTGAAAAAAATTACCCTTTTGGGGGGGGAAGGTAAAAGCTGTTAGCTAAATTTGATCAAAATGCTCAAGTAATTTGCTCACCATGCCCAACCCCAGAGCTGCTACGCAGTCTGACTCCGCTCAGCATCGCCAGCCGCAGGGGCACACAAGCAGCCGGTTTTGCCCCCAGCAGGTGAGGAGAGCAGGCATTTTGACACGGGTTTTCCTGCTTTGCTCATGCCTGGGTTAAGAGCAGAGGAGAAGCTGGTCCGTGGGGGGCTGGCTGGGGTCTTCACCCGCACCCTTGTCATGCTTCCACTCCGCACAGACGCGCCAGGCGCTTCACAGCCCGTGCACACCATCAAAACGTGGCGCGTGGGTACCTAAACTTACCTTGCCGTCCTGAGGTGCTTGCGTTTCAGTGTTACTAAGTTGACAAAAAGCACAAAAGCACATCGCACAGCTGTTTATTCCACAGCAGCCTTACACCACCCTGTCCTTTATCAGAAGAGTTACCTTGCAACTTTTACCCTGCAGGATCCCGCTGACTAAACGGCAGCGTCCTCGGGCCGGGAAGCAGCAACCGGAGAGAACCAGCCAGCCGGCCATAAAAAGAAAGGGAGGCACAGGGAGTGACCGAGGTGGCCAAGAGCACCGGGATGGCTCCTGGCTGTCACAAGAAGGTGTGATGGGAGAGTTCATGCCCTTGCACTGGGAGAGCTTTTAATGCATCATCAAAAAGTCTTTACAGAGGTAGTTGCATAGTACTTAGTGGGGTTGGAAGGGATGCAGCACTCGTGTTTTACTTCTGAGTGCTTGGAAGGAGAGATCTTTCATGACCACAGAGCCACCTCCCCGGTGAATTTTTCTCCTAGGGGAGGCAATCTGGTTTTAAAATGTTCCTGATTCTCCTGTACCAAGCAAGAAGAAATCCACGTTTCCCCCTCCCATGTAATTTAATAATCAAAATGGCTTTGTCAAAGCAATTGAAGCTCCATGGTAGGACTTGATAGGATGTCAAGAGAAGAAGGGTTAGCAATGCTCTGGGAAGAGCCAGCAGATAATTCAGGGCAGAACGGGCTTTCTTTGGCTCTTGGCTTATCCTTGGCCATCAGAGGAAGCCATTTTGCTGTGAGGACATGGGGTCAGAACTGCTACTGGTCAAGCTGAGGGGGGCTGTGAGTTGGAATGCTGGTGACAATACTCACTATCTGAATTATGTGGGTAAACTGGGGAAAAAAAGAGGATGTTACTTCCTGTTAAATGTATTTTTCACCTGTTCAGCACACTTGGTGTAAAAGCCTTATTTTAGTGCAAAACTATTCCAGCTGAAACACAATGTGTGCCATCTGTCAAAAATACGGATTTTATGAAGGTCTTCCCCCCCATAATTTAAGTTTTACCAAAACCAGATAAATAACTTAATTGCCTGTGGCTAGACCCCACTGACACTTCTGAGCAATGCCACGTTTCATGACTAGCCTCACCTCGGCAGGGATCTGTATGAGGGACCAAGGTACTCGGTGTAAGCTGCTCTAGCCCAAGCCTGTCACAGTCCAAGGCAGAAATGGGTTAGAAAAGGGTTAGAAAACTTAGTTTTTTGTTTCTGTGTTGAAGAAGCCATTCACACTTGCCTGTTTCAGGAGAGGTCAGCATTTGCTTGTACAACCCATGCATATTTTCAATGCATCTGCTGTGCCTCCTGCTGCTGCTGGTGGCTGTAGGAAGAGCCATGGTCCAGAGATGGGCAGGGGAAGAGCAGACCTGCTAGGTTTTCTTAGGAGGACACTGGAAGGACCCCAAGGCACGAGCAGTTCCAAACACGCTGGGTTTCCCACCCTTTGCAGGTCAGACCCACTGTGCTTGCCCCATGGGGCTGATCAGCGCATTCAGCGTATCCTGATGGGTCCAAAAGGTAGCGGTCTCACTGTGAATCAGCACATCGCCTTCAATCTGGTTTCACCATGGATGTGAAGTATCTGTTACATACCACACTACGCAGGGAATATAGGAGTGGTCGGTGCACGCAGGCCACTTGCCCTGTTTGTTTGGACATACGTATCCAGCTGGTTACCACTAGAAGAGGTAGTGATTTTTCAAAGCCTTAAGAGTTGACAGGTGTGAAGAAAGAAGGTGCATTTGTTTGAAGAAGTTATAGCGTATTTTTAGCTACTGAAAGAGTAGTGTAACCTGCAGTGTAAACAGTACTTGGCTTTTCCCCTAAATAGGGGTAGACTTTTTCTTAAGACTAAGGCAGGCGTGCACAGGTGGTGGCAGGTGAGTCGGCCACACCATGGGTCAGGTCCTGCAGGCTCTCCCCTCGTTCCCCATTCTCCAGAACTCCAGCCACAGGGTGACTCTTGGCATTCGGCACCGAACAAAGCAGTGGTTGGAAGTAGCCATGACACGTGGCTCTCCTCCGTCCTACCCCCCAGCCTTGAGGAAGGCACGGGGACGGTCTTGCTTTGTGGGAGCTGCTGTCTGATGCAGCAGCCATACCCAGCTGAGCAGCCCTTGCCTGCAGTCCTCCCTCCCACCCCCCTTCCAGCCATCCCTATCGTATGTTGCCCTCTCCATTATGGATGCCTAGAAAAACAAACCAGAAAACTGACTTCACTGACAAGGTAACGTGGTTTGTAGGGGGAAAGCTGCATTTCAGCTGGACATGTTTTGCAATACAGTGAGCTGTGCAGAGCTAGGGCAGCTGTGGGGCCAACCCAGGGCCCTGGCAGGTGATACGGCAGGTTGGGCGGCCGGGTGCAAGGCTGGGCACAGGCACGGCTGCAGCCCAGCTTAGGCAGAGAGCCCGGGCTCTGTGGGACCCACACCAACGCAGAGCATCTCTGCTGTGTTTGTTTAACCCCGTGGCAAGCGGGGCCAGCACCCTGGTGCAGAGCAGGCTCCTTGTGCTCTGGCAGGGGCTATGCCTCTGCACACCTGCACACAGCCACTTCCCTCTCCAAAGCTTCACTTCCAATAAGCCCATATAGATAAAGAACGCCTTCAGGAATATTTTGTGAGCAAAGCTCAAAAATGTCTGCCTTTACCTTGCAGAGGCAAAAGGCAGCAGCACTTCCATCAGCAGCACATGTGTGGGTTGGTGGTGGTTGGTTTGTTGTTTTTTTTTTTCCTCCCAAAGGGAATTTATTGCTTTTGTAAGGTACCTTTCTGGACTGAAGTCCTCTGTTTATCTCCAGAGCCAGTACAGCAGATTGTACCCAGTAATTTTCCCTGCATCGGTGACCCATGAGGATGGGCACCGCCGCAGCCGGGACCGGTTCAGTCCTAGTGGTGCCATTAGGCAGCACCTCAGCCAGCGGAAAAGGCCTCGCTGCCTCCTGCAAGAACAGGGTGTGCGCAACGCTCCAACACGGGGGCTGCTGCCAGCAGGGTGCCCTGGGTCATGCCAAGGAGCCCTGGATGTTTCTCTCAACAGCTGCACTGGCTAAAACCACTCCTGCTCTACCTTGCTAGGCTATTTTTTTTAACCAGTTCAACTCCCTGCTCAGGACCGCGGCCACAGCCTGGCGGCAGCAGGAGCAGCAGGTCGGAGCAGAGGCCACGGCTGGGGCAGGCACGTCTTTAGCCTGCTGGCAGGTGGAACTTGATCCCGCGTGCTGCCTGCTGTTCTCCGTGCCTGGTTAGCCTTTGGCCTTTCTGCTGAAACGCTCTTTCCTTGCACAGGTGAGCCTGGGAGCAACGTTGGCCTTCAGCGCAGTCTGATACGCAATCGGGATCCTTTTTGCCTCTGAGTAGACTGCCAAAAGGTAAAGGTGAGTCAATGATCTGCAATTGCTGCCAGCAGTGACAGCATTTCAACTGTCACATGAAAAGGATGTATAAGGTAAAGAAAGTTTCGTGTATCCTTTGCCTGCTGTGTCAGACACTCCATGCTGCTGGAGAGCAAACTGGATCAGGAGTAAGAAGACAAAGCTGAGGATAAAGCACTCTTGTGTGTGAGGAGGCAGATGAACCGTGCCCCTGTAAGAAAACCTGGCGTGCGGGCAAGGGAGCGAGCCAGGAGTTCGTGCCACACACCTGTGCAGGACTGTCCCTACCAGGCCGAGGAAGCCCCCCCCGTCCCTCTCCACCCACCAGCCTTTCCCCACGTCTCTGAGCTGGGACAACATCCCAGTGAGACTGGCCAACAGGATCCTGAGCTATTTGGAGGGGGCTGAGCAAGGACTGAGGGCATCAGGAAATGGGGACCAAAAAAACAAGGCCTGAGGGGTTTATTCACTTGCCTAGCAGCTGTAAACCACCTTCATCATGATTTAACTTGAGCAATCAACCAAGACACTGAGTGACAGCACAAATACACGGCTCTGAAGTAACACAGCCAGCCCCTTCTGTTTCTCCCAGCTGCTCCTTACCCACAGAACACCACCCACACACCTCACTTGACTTCATGCACCTTTTAACCGTATGATTTCACTATCATTTCCAAAAGACACTGCCTTCTCACAGAAACACAGGCTGGCCCATACTCCTTGCATTTATTTATTCAGAAATATCTATCCACTTAACTACACAGGCACCTGTTGCTGTAGGAACTTCAGCAGTGGCATCTGAGCCCCAGCTCTACAGCCTTCCCTTCCCAACCTGTACAGAAACACCAGGGCTGTACTAAAGCCAGCCACGAGAAGCAGACCATGGGCTGGCTCTCTGACAGTCCTGCCATACCAGCGGCTCTCTGGAGACAGAAGAAAAGTGTAGAGCCTTGAAGTCCACACATCGAAAGCGAGAGGTCTTCTGCAGCTGACAGAAATTTCTCACAGTCTAAAGTCTAATACACTTTCAACTTGAACCGCCATTAAAAAACTCACAGTCATTCTGCAATCAAACAGCTTTTATTGAACTCTTTATATTGTATATTTGTGAACATCTGTGCAATAAATACAGCGCATAGTATTGATTTTTCCCAGCTCCTTAAAGCATAAGAAGTCTTCCCTTTGTCGTGGTAGCATGTTGACACTACGCAGTAAGAAAGGCTGTTGGATGACAGTAGCAACGCTAGGCAGCTCCTGACAGTGAGCACGTTGTGTGTAATTCATAACAGCAAGCAGAAGTCTTCAGAAACCATTTAGCAATGAGGCTGGTGGGCAGGTGAGACTGGTCTGGCTACTTAGAGGAACCTCAGCTAGACAGAGTTCTGGAGTCAGCCACAGCTTGTGCAAGAAGTGGGAAATAACATTGGACACGACTTCAAAATGACCCCTAAGTCATTGCTTGGTAACTGCTGGCAAAATATTATACAGATTTTACTGGATAATTGTCTTCAGGTGAGAAAATAAAAGTATTTTTGCAGACCCAACACTAAACCAAAAGGACCGATATTCTCTTACAGTGACAAACAAATACAGCATTAATTGTTGATATAAATATCCATGTGCAAAATAGTTTTCAGGCTTAGGCAGCACTTGCATAACCAACACAGGTAAACAGAAGATGCAAGCACCCACTTCAGGAAAAAATAAGAGTTCTTTTCAAGCTCTGGACTTGAACTTCAGGTTAAAGACCAAACAAACAAACTGCAATGCCTTTCTTGGTCCTCACAGTGTTTGAGACAAAGAGAATAGTCCCGCATTAATCCAGCCCTACCACTACTAACGAGGACCAGGCTTGTAACAACATTCTCTCACACGTAAAAAAGCATCAGGCTCATAAGCTTTTGCAACAGAGGAACCTCAACCCTGTAAGATTCCCTGTTCTCTTCTCTTTGCTGCCTTCATCCCTGCTACAGGAAAGAGCTCTGGAAAGTTTTTCAGTCATTCAGCAACTCCATTTATTTACCCAATTCCTCTGTTCAAACAGGGTTGCTACTGTGAATAAGAGTGGCTGGTGGCCACCCGTTCCTCCTTGTGCCAATGTACAACAGGAGGTGGCTCCTGCTCTTAAACTGCACAGGCAGAGCGGTGCAGGTAGATTTCTTTGGGTACTTTGGCTTACTTGGATTGCTTTAGACTCATCCCCTCTTGCCTACTAGCACTAACGACCCCTTCTTTCTTAGTCAGCAATACTACCTGTTTTCATGATGCTACAGAGATTAATGAATAGTAAACTAAAAAAAAAAAAACAAAACAAACAAACACAAAACAAAACAAAAAAACCAAAAAAAACAGGCAACAAACCCCAAATTAAAAGCTTTATACTTTTCTATGTGTCACAGGTAAATCTACCCATTAATCTTCTGCTGCCCCAACTCTAACTTCTCTCTTGTACGGCTGTTCTGAAAAGCAACTTTGGGAACTTCCTTCTACCTTCCTCATATTTCTTGCTGAATTCAGTTAGGCTGGTACATGGAGCTTTTACAAGCACAAAAACAAAAGGGAAAAAAAACCCAACTACTTAAGCAACTCCCTCCCTGCTGCTGTTGGTGAAGATCAGATGGAAAATGGGAAAAAATTAGATTAAAGTAAAGTAAATTTTCAAGAGCAACAGTAATGCCAACATTTAGCAGCAGTGATGGCTATGATAGCAGCAAACACTTCAGTTCATAGCACCTCATGAAATACACAGGTTTTTACAAGTGTGGGAATCAAAGGATGCAGTGAAAATATAAGTAATCAAAGAAATAAGTCTCTGTCAGCCTTCCACGTAACATAAGAATATGAAAATATATCTGACAGCAGTATTTGAAATAATTGGGAAAGGACTTGAGAAACTTGGTTGAAATACTAATGTCTCAAGGGGTACAACTGACCATTCACGGACTCTCTCTACGCTAAGAAACAACAAGGACGTTAAAAGCGCTAAGATCAAAGGCCATGCCCTTAACTGTGCTAAGTCATTTATAACCCCTTGGGAGGCAGCTCAAAAATACAGTTTGAAAGATGAGTTACTAGGCTCTGCCAAGCAGCAACAGAGGTAAGACAGAGCTCTTCTACCTAGTAAAGCTAATACAGATTTGAAAACAGTGTCTTTAACACACAGGTACACACATAGTGATACACTAGTTCATCTTGCCACTAGTCAGAGCACCCAAGCTAGGGTTGCTACTACAGCAAGGAGGAACAGTGAGAAAGAAATTACTGCACAGCATAAGGGTAAAAAGAAAATAATTAAAAAAATCAACCATTCTTTAGAACCAATTATTATTGAAGTTGCACATTTTTAGACTTTGTAGCAGTTTATTCCAGAGCCTTGGGAAAAGTTGTCTTAAATCTTAGGGAAGTATATGAATTTAGTGGTTAAACCATAGTTTAAGGTAAGCATGGTTCAATATTATCTCAGTCATAGCCCTAATCTGAAGAGACAGCCCATGTCTAAGGAAATAAACTGAACAAGGGCAGAATAAACCTAGCCTTCACCAGCGTGGCATTAAAAAAGTTATCAGAAATCAGTCTGAGGCTTTTTATCATTACAACAAAGTTCTTAACAGTCACAAATTTAAGGTGAGAGAGAAGCAGCTAGAAAAGAAACCACGTTGTCACACTGCTGACAGGCAGATGCTATCACTGGTGTCACCTCTTTGGCTTTGAGCTCTTGTCTCCCTTTGGCTGCCTCCCTGCTCCAGGCCAGCATCTCCCAGGCGCAATTGCAAAAGCTCTGCTTGGCGTTGGCTCAGCACTGACATGGGGCAGGGTGGCTTCCACCACCTCTCTCCTCTGGGCATGCAAAACGTACAGCAAATTCCACTGCCACAGGGAGGCCAGCAAGGTAGGAAGAAATCTACATACAGGACATACTAATTTTGATTTTTAAACAACCCCCTTGTTTTCTCTTAGCTGACTCACAGCTCCCTTCAGCTTTATTTAAAAAAAACAAACAAAACAAACAAACCACCCAAAAACCCAAACACACAACTTTGCTATCCTACTAATAATAGACCCAGCCTAAATAGTATTTCTCTACTTCGGTGGAAAGAGAGACAAGCTAAGAAAACTGTCACTCTTGCTGATCAAAAACTTTGTTCTTGGCAAAAGGCCAGTCAGAAGATGAGTAAAGCAGCCTCTGCGAAGATGAAGAACAGCTACTTTTCTCCTGTAACCACAGGGTGATTCCATTCATCATTACTACTAAGAGCACAGCAGTGTACAGATGGGGCTGCTAGTGCCACACTGTGCCATGGCTGCCCAAGTCAAACATTACTAAAGAATCCAGTTACAGAAGTGGTGCAAAATTGTAGCTGCACAGGCCAACCTCGCATTACTCTGGTGTGCTCCTGGCAGTACCAGTCCACACCATGTTTGCCAGTTCCTTCCAAGCTTAGCTACAGTGAATTCAACTAGCAGTAGAGTTTTTCACCTGGAATAAGGCACTACAGTGTGGGAGCACTTGAAGAGTTTACAGCTCTTGACAGATTACCTTCGGCTCTTCTAAAACAAGCATAAAAAGAAGCACTTTAAAATAAATAAGAGGTGTGGAGGTAAGGGGAAGGTACTAGATGAAATAGCATGATTTAAAAAAAACCCAAAAAAACCAAACAACCAACAAACCTTCAGGCAAGAAGCTTGATCTTACCTTTTAATCTTTCACTTGTGCTTACTTCACAGGGTACAATTGGGGGAAAAAAAACACGAAGGTTTGTCTTCACAGTGAAAGCTGGTGCACCGTGTAGAACAGAGTCACTAGTTTATGTTTGTCACTTCACCATCAGGCTTTCACTTAAGTCAGTTTTTCCTCAGAGCAGCTGGTTGAAACAAGCTTCAACTCCAGCCCTCAGGATTTCCTCCTGGTTTATACTGATGTCACCAAAGGGAAGCCCACTTCTCTCCAATCAGTCCCATTTTTGTCTCCACACAAGTATTACCTAACTTAACCTTGTGTGGAAAAAAAAAAAAATCCAAAACTTTCCAGAAGTCTCTTGGGCCTCTGCTTCAGTAACACTTTATTTCAACACATTCTATGAATATGAAACAATGTTTTGGAAAGTCAGACTTTAGACATAACAAGTAAGGAACACACCAGTTAATTTAGGCAATATTTTTACATATATATATATATAGGTAAAAAAATAAACTGTCTTGATAAGAAATATCACATAACCTGATTAAGACACAGGTCCCCAGAAGCTGTGCAATACAGCAAAATGCATAGGCTGTATAGCTGACACCACAATAGCTAACTGCTTATTTTCAGAATTAAAAAAAAAAACAAAAAACAAAAAAACCCAGCCAAAACCAACACCCTAAGGACAGACCATTCTACCTAAGAAATAAACCTGATTCATTGTTGTAGATTGCAAAATGTTGTTGAAGAGGCTCCGCATTGCTACTTGACTTTAGTTGGACTTTCTTTCCCGTTCTCGCGCAGTCACAAAGTTAAGCAGATCGATGGCTGTAACGATGCCAAACACCATTTGCCGCTTACTGGAGGAACCATCACTGTGATCTACGGAAAAACAAAAGAGGGGATTCTGGCTTTAGGAGGCACAAACCCACACCATCCCACTGGGCTTTAATAGCACTGTTTGCAAAGGCAGGTGCCAAGCTAACCCAGCTCCATGTGTCAGGGCCTGTTGGTGGAGCTGGTTATTGCTGATGATCCCTGTATGTTGAGGGGGAACCTCAATGACATCTTGACCAACAGTTACTCAGGAAGTGGCAAGGATTTTCATTTCAGAAAGGCTCCTCAACAAAAGGGATATAGAAACAGAAATATTACGGAAAGAAGGATAAGGGTCCATCAGATTTATTTTGCTTAACGTGAAAATTCAACCCAAATCCTCTGCTATAAAGCATATTTTCCTCATTAGTTTCTGTGGCTCTACTTGAAGCAGCTGCAAATTGATATTATCCTGTTTGAACCAGGGGCCACTAGAGGAGGACGTGCAACACCACCACCTTCCTACACCACTGTCAAATACAGAATTAGTACAAAAAAAAGTCATAACACAACATTTCTCCATTTATATAAAAAAAAAAACTTGTTAACCATCTAATCATTGCGGTATTGAGAGCATGGCTTCAAGTGATTTTTTATTGTGAGCATAAAGCCTTTGACCTGGGAGCCAAGTGGCCAAGTGACCTCTGGGCCTTTATCTGTGCTTTAAGTTCTCTGTTCCTAAAGTCTGGCTGTATGGCGATGTTTAGCCTACTTATATACTTAGTTTCTTCAGCCAGCTGGATTGTTCTGGGCTTTACGTTTACTCAAAATTTGTTCCATTGCAAGCTTCCAGTCAGCTTCTAGGTTTATAAATAGTCAGCACAAAGTCAAGAGCACATCCTTATGGAGATTCTCAGGAACAAGCCCAAATTTGATGACTATTCTTCACTTACAGTTATAATTGAGACAGCTGTCAGATAAGTTTATCTGGCAAGTCTTAATATTGGTTTTAGTCTAGTTTCTCAGTGTTTGTAATTTTGCAAGTTGCTTGCTATGAGGAAGATAAACCAGGAAAAAATATTATGCACATACAACAGTGATATACCCTAGCTTTGAAGATTTATTTAGTAATTTCCAGTTCATAAGAAGGCAGTGCAGAGTTTTGAGAAGAATGATGAACAGTAGAGTTTGGAGGAAAAACATCAAGTGGAGTAAGTTAGTTTAAATGAAATAAACAGGAAAAAGAAATATTAAGCTGTCTTAAGATGGTGATGTCAGTGTTGGCATCTAGATCTTACTAAACTTTATGAAGTTGTAATAAAGGTTTTACTTTATAAAAGCAAAGAAATTGAAGTGTAGTTAACCTGGGACACCCACCATGATGGAACTGCTGGAAGTTGTATAACAGGGGTAGGAAGAAGCAAAGACCAGTTGTACTGCAGGAGCTTATTCACTGGCTTACTGCTAGTAACAAAGCCACTGTACAATGGACTAGACTCAAGCATTCAGTTCTGAGCAGTAACTTGCTCCAGCGGCAGGTACTTTACAGTATGTGAGGTTATTAATGGATTTAACATTTACCCCACAAGAACTAGTGCTAGAGTCTTACCAAGAGTTAGTAGTACATAGTTACATATATAGAAAGAGGGTTTGGCTTCTTCAGAACTCGTTTACACACCCACACTCATACTTGCTTCTTGTTACAACTCAAAGATTACCTCTCACAAAGGCACAGTACATCATACTCACACTGAATTTGTTCATGAACCACTAGAGCAAAGTGGTCTATTTCCAGGATATGAGAGAGTTTCCCCAAGTTGTCTTTCAGGTTAATCTGAAGAGAGAGTTACAAAACTTAAATAAAACAGTCCTTTATATGTTTAGTGGTGGATAATCCCCATATACTTCATGCAGTATTAAAAATAATACATCAACATTTATATACTGCTCCCATCTGAAGCACTGTAAAACACTAACAAATCAAGGCCAACTTAAAAGATTGGAATTTTTTTTGTTTCTAATTTCCAAAGAAACGGAAAAAATGAAACACTGCGTGAAGTTATTCATTCTGATTCTGAAAACATAATGAAGATACTGAATACCTGAAAAATGTTAATGATGGAAGAAGGTCCAGTATTCCGTGTGTCTAACAAAGAAGTTATCATAAAACTCATTATACTTGGTGATTTTACTCTAGCAAGATCAGGAAAAAGTGAAGGAATCAGGCTGCATATCATTGTGAAAGTGAATACAATCTGCAAAGGCAGCAGGGGAAGAGAAAAGTCCAAACAAGCCAAAAACAAAACCAAGGGTGAGGTTTGCTCAGCTAACACTGTTTCAGGTACAAATCAGGGAACTGAGAATTAAGAATTCATTTTTAGTGAAGTTCAACTTTGCTAAGACTAAACAAGAAAACACCCTAGGTTGACTCTGCAGAAAGAATACAGATCCTTCTGAAACACTTAGCTAATCACCTGCTGGAACCATTTCAAAGAATGCATAAAACCGTTCTTCCTACATGCTTTAGCATATTAGGCAGCAGCAACAGGTCTGTTACCTGGGTGACTCTCCCCAGGTAACAGAAGCACCCACCATCCGACATACTTTCATTAAAGGAATTTACAACAAATAAAAATCTTGCACCGCAGATTAAAAAAGATTTTATCCTGCAGTGAGCTCAGCTTGGGACTGAGTAATAAAAGCCACAGCACGAACAGTTGGGTTGCACTGGAACACAGAGCTCTGGTCTCCATACTGTGAGTTAGCAGAGCTCAAAAGGATTCCCAGCAGCCTTGTTTAAGGGACCAACAGGCTATAGTGCACGCTGAAGCATCAATCCTTAAGCTTGTGCATCAGGCAAGCGGTGGGGGGAAATCTGGACCTACTGCGACATCAAGTCGGCTATCAGTCACCACCACTGACAAGCAGTTTTGTGCAAATGTACGTGCAAAGCCTAACTTTTGGACTTAAGTTCAAAGCTCACTGAAGGGGTAGAGCCTGTTGCCATCTGGCTGTGTACAATCAAGAGATCTGTTTTCAGGGACTGTGTAGGCTAAAGATGACCAGGACAAGCAGCCCACAGGTAGCACTGGGACAACTATGAAGACATAAACATGTTTTGACATGCTTAATGGAAATTTAACAGAAGTCCCACGGAGTTTTCACCTGTCTCACTACTGCTCATTCAAGCTTCCTAAAAATTTTGCCCATGAGTTTTCCCACAGTCAGACATTTTTTTAAGCCTAGTCAGTCTTTAAGGCAATTAGCCTTTGTACATGCTACTACACTACACCTAACTGGGACCGCTCGTTTGGCTCTAAGGGCAAGTGACATGGCTCTGCTCATGGCCCTACTACTAAGTTCTCTCCTTCATCAGAAGCAGGCTGTGGTCCACCGGGGATGCTGAGGACAGCAGGCCTTGTATTGTTTAGCAGAGTGCTACATGCTTTAGGACACTAACCAAAAATCACACCAGGGAACAGGATAACAAACACTAGGTATAGTAACAGGAAAGTGCCAGAGACCATGCCCCAGCCCTATTTTCTGGGAAAGGTAGACAAGAAATCTGCTAAGGCCATGTCTGCACCACATATAATGGAAGTTAGTAGTTGATGCAAAGATCCTTTGGCAAAGAGATCTCAAACCACTGGAACTAACATCTGACTCAAGAGAGGTCCTCTGTTCCATTAACACATAGCACTTGCTTGGTTTGGCAAATTATCCTGCGAATAGTGTTTCAAAGCCCTAGATTTCTATCCTACTGATGACTTTGAAAAAAGCTATAATCATTACTCTTTCATTCTAAGAGATTGCCACAAAATAATTGTGAGGATTATATCAAAGAAAGCGTCCTGAAAATAATTATGACAATCATATCAAAGAAAGTTTTGCCTTGGTAGTCACAGGCTAAGCTGACCTCTTGTTGATGCATGCTGTAGTACAGATCCTAACTGTAGGATATCCTAAGTCATTTCAGTGACACAGATGATGGGTTTTCCTGGATTTCATCGGTAAACAAGCCAAATAAGCTTGACTAAAGTGGTAAGAAAAGCAAAATCCACAATACTTCTGAGGTTACGTACATTTAACCATGTTTCTCCATTAAATCATCAATTCAAATGGAAAATAATCAATGAATGATGTCTTCAGTTAGCCTGTTAGTAATACGACCACTTGTGTTGCTCCCCTTCTACCCTCCATCAAGAAAAAAAAGTCAGAACTAAAGAGAAAATAAATGGTTTAGCTGTTCTTCACTGAAGAAGCATGAGAAACTTCAAGCTGCCCATGGAAAAAAGCCACAACCTCAGAAGCACAGAGAATTGGCTACTACAGCTAACACCAGTGTAGCTACAGAAATGATTGCACACCACCAGCCCCAGAAACTCATAAGGTGTCCAAGTGAGGGAGGACATGAACCAAGTAGTTTTGTTACGCACCACATTTCCACCTGATGCTTGATTATCTGTCTGGGAAGGAAAAAATATATTTACATTTATCTATTAAGAACTAGCATCCTTTCTCAACCTCAGGGACTTGGTAGTTTGTAGACTGAATGGGAGCATTACACGTACTTCTGGAATACAGCACCTCATCTGCTATGAGACAGTGTTGAAACTAACAGCTTGATGAAAGCTAAGTCAAGCATTCCACGTTAAAAACAAAATCATTTTCCTGCAAGCAAAGCAAAGCAACAGCAACAATACTTATATATTTTAGAAGAGCACCCAAACAACTGGGAAGTTCTGGCATTTTAGCACACCATATTGCATGGACAGGTAAAACTGGCTAACATCAAATTTCACATAGCTTGACATCAGCGTTCAGCAGCCACCCTCTTGTTTCAGCAAGGCATCTGATACAAAAGGCGAACAGTTGCTTGTTTGTAGCTGAGACAGAAATTTTGAAGAGCTGTTTCAACATCTCCTTTTCTCTTTCCTGGGGATTCACATTGCCCAGATTTGTGCTGGGATTTTGGAGAAGGAGAATAAGGACAAGCATGCTAGAAGAAAGCCTGTTGAAGTAATGGAACAGCACAATATAGAGGCATAATACAAACCTGGGAGATATTGAGTCACCTAGGACAGAGTTTAGAGCACATCTGTCCTCAATAACAGATGCCCTGCATGGTCCCAGGTAAACCTTACCCAACCAGATGCCATTGTAGTGTTAGGACACCTACAGTAGTACTTTAAACCAGAGAACTAGAAATGGTAGAATGTATCTGCTTACCTGTTTAAATTGCTTGTAGATTACTTTGCTGACTTCATCAGAAGGCTGAACTTTTCCAGCAAGCATTGAAGAAAGCATGTTACCCAGGGTAACCATGCCTAAAATCACCCTGGGGGAAGGAGAGGGAGAAGATAAGGCTACACACCACAAGAGCCTCAGGTATTCCTGTAGATAAAACCATCCACTCTCAGCCAGCCTAGAGAAGACAGTTCAACTGCTTCATGGTGTAAAGCAACATTATTCATGGTATACTTGGATTCTCTGTTTCTGCAGGAGATAGAGTCCAGTTCTCAGAAGTTCTGGAGACTCACACCGAAGTCAGCAGGTGTGTGGGTTCCTGGCCCTTCTGAGCGTCAGGCTCCCTGTATCTTTAGTTCTTGCAACTGGAGATCTTCTTGCAATTTTGAAAGGGTAACTTTGTTGTTTCACACTCTCATCTGTCCTTTTGAAAGGTGTGATAGGATCAGAGACATGCTTGCGTCAATTTTGCTCATTCCCCTTCTCCTTGCAAGGATGTTGCAAGGGCCTGCAACAATTAACCCCTTGAGGTAGCACTAACTGGAGAGTAACCGTGCAACTCTTCCTTATTCAGCCTGTCCTACAGGAGACTTATCAGGGTACTAAGGCGTGCCAGCTTGCTGGGGACACCCTGGTTTACAGGGGTCACTACAACATTGCACTATAACGCAGTGTTCTGAAAAAAAATGGGTGAAAGCTGTGGTGCAGATGGGTAGGCTTGGGGTTGTTTTTTTAAATATGAAATTTTGCTTTGGTAAGTTAAACAGCTATTATTAAAAAAACCCATGAAAATATCTTGCAGAGACACACTGAGTAAGTATACCATAATAATCATTAGAAACTTATGATGACAGTGCTGGCATGACAGCATATTAAGTACAGCACTGGTGTATTTAAGGTAACATTTCTGAACTGTTGTTACCATAACTGAAGAAAGATGAGTGAAAGAATATTATACTTCTACCAAGCATTTAAAAGACATCCCTTGGGACCTGGTGAGGTAAGTGATACATACGGATGAATAATGATATATGTGGACATACCCAGATTCATCAACAACTGGTACCTGGTCGAATCCCTTCTCCCGGAGAATTTCAACAGTCTTTGCACAGGTAACAGTTGGAAGCACAGTCAGGGGAGCAGAGAGGCTTAGTTCCTGAACACTGATGTTCCACCACCTGGGAATGAAATAAAACCCAAGTCTTATGGAGAGAATGGAACCAGTTGCTCATGCACAGTGGCCCTCAACACTACAGGAATGACAAAAGGCTGCAAGGAAGAGTCAGGATTCAGCCAGAGTCAGTAAAGCTCCAAGGCTTTCAAGTTTTCTCCTCAATATCAGAAAGTCAGTGAAGTGTGAGAAGGCTTTTAGACTGCAACTCTTCCTCATTCTATCTACTTTCTGAGATTATAGATAGTTAGTGGAGAGTACTGACCTCCCTAGTTTCATTATTTATATCTTACACAGAACATTTTGGGCTCATACTGAAAGAGCTAGCCATATTTACAGTCATTATAGGTAACAATTTAGGGAAGATTCCCCCTCCACTTATGTAGACTTGCAGTGCTTTGCACTTGAAAACTCTGATCTCAGAAGAGTTCTTTAGATACAACTTTCTCATTTCAGATACAACCCTTTTCACAAAACCCAAATCATTAAGTATCAAGTTTTCTTCTACTGCTATGCAACTCAAAAGGAAATCAATCAATTTAAGCAGATTTGATTAATAGCTGCAATTTTACATCAACACAATAACATGAAATATTAGCTGAATCAAAGCAAGTAGTGCAAATTGAAAAGAGTTTTAAACTAGCAACTGCCATAAAGACAATTGAATGGACTTATGAATATCCAAATGGATCTGATATGCTTACCAAGGTTTTTTGCCAAGGTCTTCTTCTTTCATGAACCCTTTCTGAATCATCCATTTGTCACTCAAGAACTTGGACCTGGAAAGCATCAGGAAGCGAAAAGCTCATTAGCAGGCTGAACATCTGACAGCAAATCTAATAGCACACAGAGGCAACTATTTACAGCTCAGTATCACTAACAATTAAAGCGTAATTGAAAATATACTGCCATTTGCCATCCAAGCTGACCAGCCATGGACACTGAGAAGAAATACGCATAGGAAGAAAAAGGAATCCCATAGGAAGCAAAGCTTCAACTACTTCAGTCCCTTGCAATACAATAGGGACACAGCCTGGAATGCAGAAATCCCAACCTGTACTCAGGCAAGGTCTGTCTGCAGTTTCTAGTTGTCTAGTATCACACTGGATGCAACACAAGTCACGAAACACATCCCAAAACATGATGTTTTTAGCTATATTTCAATGCAGTGGGAAGCAAACAACTTCTCAGCACAGCTGAAGGCCCTCACACTTCCACCTGTGAACTCACCTCAACATCGGCTGCTGTCACAGTAGTGCTGTGGTCTGCTGTGGACACAGACAGAGCGAGCGGACAGCCTCACAGGGACCCTTCCAGGAACGGGATAATACCAGTGGTCCCCAATAAATAAAACAGTGAAAGCAAGTCTCTTCCTGTCAAAGACGCTAACCAGCGATAGTTATATACTGAAGTCAGACACAAGGAGGAGCTCAGCTTTCAGAGGGCTAAGCTCCTTTCTACTCCATGTCAGACCCTTTCTGGATACCTCGGAAGTTGTGCCCCAAACACATTCTTTGCTTTGATAACTGGGTGCTATATAAAAAATATGTATTCAACTCACTACTGCTGTCAGGAGGTCTGAGGGACTGCCTCATCCTTTTACCAGAGAGAAAACAAGCAGGTTCTTACATGTAGTTCCGGATAGAGTCAGGGAGGATAACAACACACCGTTGACCTTCCTTCAGCTCTTTGGCTGCCTTCACAGCTACAGACATGGCACTGCCTGAGCTGCCACCTGCCAAAATGCAGATTGGGGCTAAACTGTCAAACCATAAGTGAAATGAGAAAAAAATGAAAGAGAAAGGAGAAGAGACAGTAGAGGAGCCCAGGGTGAGGAAGATAGCTTCTGAAGCAGCAGGAGGTCTCCTTGACCTGCAGAAGGCTTCAGCCTCCCACATATTATTTCACAGAAACCCAAAGGATTCGCATCTGCTCTTACCACACAGCAGTCCTTCCTCTCGGATCAGCATGCGTGCTAAAGCAAACGATTCTTCGTCATTGCTCTTGTACCACTGGTCCACTGTCTGGGAAGGGGCAGGAAAACAGAATCAAGGGTCTATTTAAATGAAGAGAGCTAGGGCAGCTACACAACTAGAGTGAATTCAACCCATGCTCTTAGAGGTAACAGCTGCCCTACTGAGCCATGTGCCTGGGTTTCCATCCTTGAAATGCCAAGTGTTGGTTTGGGTTTTTTTGCCAAGGTAAGATGATCACATTAGCACAACAAGCTCCTTATTGAAACCTCGCTGTGAGAGCGGGCTGTTGTGAGAGCCAGAGAGAGCATCAAACACTTCCCTCCCCTGTTGGAGGACTTCCCAGAGACACAGGCTCTGCTCTGGACATAGTCATACCACTTTTGGGCAGGAGGGGTTGGAGTGCTTTGTTTGTTTTTAATTAAAAAAACCCAAAACTAAAAACCAAAAAAACAAATCACAAAAAAAACCCATAAGTACAGTATTCTAGGAAAAATGTTATCTGCTCCCAGCATTGTAAAACAAACATGGCAAGTACAAAAGCCTCTGAGGACTGCTTTTGCTGATGGAAAGAAACAGAATAGTTCTGTCGCTAGTCCTCCCCTTTCAGCTCAAAGAAATACTTCCATGAGTTTTTCTTCCACCTTTCACCTCACTTCTGCATCCCAAGAGACAGCAAAGGACAGTAAACCAAGAAGCATGACTTACAGATCTATCCAACACTGTGGGGATAAAATCATATCCAATTCCTTCCACTTCATACATTGTCTTGTCAGTCTTGTTCAGTTCTTCTGGTGTAGCAAGGATGGAGCCTTCAGGATCAACACCTATGATCTGGAGAAGCAGTTTCCACTTTGGCTACCATGACACACCACTTTTGAGAATGCAGCTATTTACCCATGAGCGTTGGCCTCATTACAGCTGTTGGTGTCGCACTGGCTGCACACACAGCCAAGCTAACAGCAACGTAGTCTCTTATTCATTTCTTCCTGGCAACATTTATCTCCCTTGTGAGTAAAATACTTCACTGCTTATGGCCCCTTGGCAACCCATCCTGTCTCCTCACTGTGGACACTAAATTAGGAGCACCACTTGTTCTACATGGGTTTTGTTTCATTTAAACAGAACGCAGGGTTTCCCTGAGACAAGATCATCCTTGTTCACATCAGGCATCATGACAGCCAATACTTTTTGTGCCAAGCATAAGCAGATAAGTATTACTTTGTTTACCACTCCCTGCCTATGCAGGAAAATACTCACATTGATACACAATAGTGAATTCTGTGAGGAAATCTAACACAGCACACAGGGAGACACACAGGCTGGTGTGTGCAGAGAAAATTTCACTTGGTAAAACCTCAGCAGCTCCAGCCAAGTTAGTGAAGGCACAGTCAGAGAGGAAATAGAAGGCTGCAGTACACATCAGAGAAGGAATTTTCCCAGACACCCTATGAAGGGATCTGAGGGCCAGTTTTCAACTGCTGAGGCAAACTCTGGTCACCAGGGAGACCAGAACATGATGATTTCAGACAGTCTGAAAAACTTTCTTTGCTGCTCAGAAGTACCTTCTAACTGAGAACATCCAAGAGCTTCCCACAGAAACCCAGGGCAGGCTTGCAAGGAATGGCACGCGCCAAGTGGAGCAGTTTGAGATTCACGCCGCTAAAGAGAAATGCTTTAGGCTTGCCACTTACTTTGCAACCTGGACACTTCTCCTTTAGCTTTCTGGAGATACCAGTGATAGTACCTCCTGTGCCAGCTGTAGCCACCAGCATGTCTATTTTTCCTGTTTAAAGGCAAGAGATAGAAGACAGTTGTGAAATCTCCCCACTTGAACCTAATTATGGAGTTTCTTTAACAAAAATGGGCAAGGTAAGGCTCTTTGCTTCCCAAGAGCTGTGTTATGAGACCTGTCTTGAGACCACCTTGCTCAATTCCCATTTACTTCAACAATGGTGGCCTATAGAGCTGACACCTGTAGTTTTCCTATTTCTGTATTTGCTGATGTAGATAATTCATTCTTTAACTTAGAATGAGCAGCCCATTATATTAGCTAATTTCCTGAATGAGTGCCAAGAGAGGTGCCCACTGAGAGATCTGTTAACACAACTACTCTCTCATTTTCATGTGAAAAATACCATTTTGGTCATGAGCACTCAGAGTGAGCGCTGACAGTTCATTCTTCTGCCATCCTCTACAGTTTCCGTGGCACATCCACATGATAGCTTTGTTAATAAGAAATACACACACCAATTCACGCACAAACTCAAATGTTTACCAGTCAAAAGAATAACACCCTGCCAAGCAGGGGTATAAGCTCAGTAATAACTGCACAGTGACTGGGTTATAAGGAAAATTAAATACAAACAAGAAGTCTAAAGCTAAAGTATATGTTAAAGTATACATGAGTATGTTAAAGTATACTCCTTTTAACTCAAACTTAAAGAAAGTTTGCCACAGAAAGACAAGCCAAATCCTCTGAACAGCTAGAGTTACTTATTGGGGTGTAAGGGAGGAAAACCCTTCGCATGGCCCTCACCTTAATGAGAAGGAATTTAACAGTGAGTTTTCTTAAGAGAGAGTCCCATCAGAAACTGTACTGTTTTATAAGGCAAGTCAGTTGCCTCCTGTAAGACTTCCTTTTACCACCTATGGCAAATGCCTACATGATACGCTGCAGCATCACACTGAATGCCTCCAATAGCTCTTGAACCAAACTCCTCCGCTGGGTGAGTTAGCCCAGCTAAAGCTCTCTGCTGCCACAGCTCAGTCACTGCTGGTACTCCAACCTGGCTGCTGAGAGCTAACGTGAAAACAACCCTTGCAGAGTAAACAAGTCTTAGTGGTGACAATTTCAACACAGAACAGTTTGCACTCCTGAGGACTCTTAAGTGAAGAAGCTTCCAGTATAATGCAGTATTTGGTCTGAGGATGTAAAATTACCTACATGCCAGGTCCTGCACTTTGGTTTGTTTTTTTGTTTGGTGTTTGTTTTGTTTGGGGGTTTTTTTGTTGGGTTTTTTTTGTTTGTTTTTGTTTTTTTCAAAAGATAATTTAAGCATCACTGCTTTCTCCACCTGGTCACAAGCAGAGGAATCTGAAAACTAAAACACCTCTCTAATAAGGGGGAAAAAACTCATCCCTAGTGACACACAGCATAGGCATGGGATGTGCTGTATCAAAATCCATGCGTTTCTCAACCACCTCAGGTCCCATTCTCCAAGTACCTAACTGTCCAGGTTTCAGTTAGGACAGAGTTAAATTTTCCTCCTAGCAGCAGCTATAGTGCTGCGATTTGGATTTAGGAGGAGAATAATGTTGATAACACACTGATGTTTTAGTTGTTGCCAAGCAGTCAAGGACTTTTCAGCTTCTCATACTAGCCTGCCAATGAGAAGGCGGGGGGTGTCCAAGAAGCTGGGAGGGGACACAGCCAGGACAGCTGACCCAAACTGGCCAAAGGGATATTCCATACCATATGACGTCACACCCAGCATGTAACTGGGGAGGGCGGGAGGCAGTTGGCCCAGGAACTAGCTGAGCATCGGCTTTGGCTAGTGAGCAATTGTGCTGTGCATCACTTGTTTTGGATATTCTTTTATCATTATTATTATTCTCTTCCTTTTCTTTCCTACTAAACTGCCTTTATCTCAATCCATGAGTTTTACCTTTTTCTCTTCTCCTCCATCACACTGCTGGGTGGGGAGTGAGCGAACAGCAGTGTGGTTGTTTTAGCTGCCAGTGGGGTTAAACCACAACGCTAACAATAAGAGAATGGTAAAGATTCATTGAAGAGAGGGTTAGTAGTAGAGCAAACATACCATCACACTGCTGCAGGATTTCTTCAGCTGTGGTGTCGTAGTGCGTCAGGGGGTTGCTAGCATTACGATACTGTATTGAAAGATAGAAGGGCAATTAAGTAGACTAGAAAGACAACGAATTTCACATTTTGAGGCATTTCAAGAACATGACAAACACTTCCCAAACCCACAACTGCTACATATACTCTTTCTAGACAGTTTCATTGTTATCTGGACCTAGGCAGAGTGCCCAAGGGAAGGTACAATCTTCTTAAGTGACCTAATTTAAGAGTAGTTCTAAGGTGCCAGCACCCAGCACCCTCCAATGCCAAGATCTGTCCTGTCTGTGGGACAGTTTCTTTTAAGAATGCGTCCTTCCACCTATTCTTCCACGTAGCACTGCCAATTCAGTGGAAAGCCACCTTTATGTTTTGCAGTTTCTGCACACATCGGCTCGTTGCTGCCCTCTAGTGACTATAAAAGCCACCACCCTACGGCATGGTGGTGGTTCAACTACAGCAGCAGACCTGGGACATCTTTTCCTCCAGAGACACACCTAGGCTGTTGAACAGTCAACCAAGGACACTGAGGAACAAAGCTGCAATACCTCCTCCCACGCTACACCTCTGCTTCTGATACTTTGGCTCTTACCTGGTCTAGTATATGCGCATTGGGAATTTCATTTTTCAGTCTCCATGCTACTCCCACGTGAGATTCAGGAGAATCAAATCTGGCAGCAGTTGGGGTCCTCACAATCTCAGCACCCAGAGCTCTCAGGACATCCACCTGTAGCAAATAAAGGTGGTAACAAACCCCAAAACTGATCTCCCAGCACAGAGACTACATTGAGGTGCTGGGTAAAGAAAAAATCTTCCCTTTTACCTGGTCTGCAATAGCCTCTTTAGCAGTTTTCCTACACCCCAGTCTCACAGCATCACTGAGCCATGGGTCCAAATTCTTAATGTAATTTGGTCTCAACTAAGCTTTACTTGGGAACTAGATGTCAAGTTCCTGTTTCTATTCTAGGCCTTCAGGCCTGGAGGGACTATTACTACATACTGAGAAGCCTCATTCAGGCAGAACACTGTCTCCTCTTGTGCCAGTCACACGTGCTCTGCACTCCAATGCTGCTACGGTTAAGTGCAAATTATGCATATTTACCTCCTCCTTTGGACACAAGCAGCAAAGGAGATCCTCCAGGGCCCTATGCACCGCCAAACTGCTATGAGGGCAAGAAAGTTTACAACATTAAGCTAAGGCAAGGCCTGCTTCAGAGGGGAGGCCTTTCGTGCTGTGTGGCATAGGGCAATGACCATGCAGTACCCCTCTCTCCAGAGCAAAGAGCAAGCCGTGCATATAGGTCTTAGGGGATGTTCTTATTTGTGCTGCTGCCTTTCAGCTGGAACACTGGAAGTGTTTGAACTGACAGCGATTTGCTGCCTCAACTGTAAGACATAGGGGTTCTCTTGTCTTCTTTTGGCTGCAGGTGCAGCATCACCCTAGTGGAGCACAGGACAGGGCTTGCTCTAGAGCTGGATGTTTTGTGCTTTCCACTGTGAAGGTAAGCGGACGTTATCCAAGTGGTTTTTCCTTCCCCTTTGTTACTGTGGTGAAACAACTCAGATGCTTGCCAGCACCCCTCAGTGTAACTTGAGGAGCTCAAGAGGTTCCCTCACAGCCTTGTTCAGCCCAGTGCAGAACAGAAGAATATTCAAAGCTTCAGTATTGCCTTCCTTCATCATCCTTTGGTCAGTGAGGGACAGCTGACCCAGGGGCAGGTAGTCACTTCAAGGTGGTAGGTGCATCTGAACATTTGTATTTAAAACAGTTATGACAATTTTCCAAGTGACAGTGTTGCAGGGATGGATCTTAAAGAGATTTTCTGTCCATGACTAGCCAGCCTAGATGTCTCTGGGCACCAGCAACAGCTCCTCAGCAGAGTTCTGCCTGGCCAATGACTTGGAGATCAAGAGCCTAAACCTTCATTGCTAAAGCCACAGCACCCACCTGTACCAGGAACTCTGCAAGTGCAAACATGCTTATTTTTAAATTCTTAAAAATAAAAGCAGATCTGACCTTCTCCATGCTCATTTTCTCTGGCATCACAATGATACAGCGGTAACCCTTCACTGCTGCAGCCAAGGCCAGCCCAATTCCTGGAAGCAAGCAAAGACATGTAGACCATACAGTGAAGAGCAACAAAGAACAAAACCCACAATGCTAGCTTTGGCATGCCCTGGCTATAATCAGATCTTCACCAGAGGCTTGAGTATGGTGTCTCTAGAAGGGTGGCAAAGGGAATGTTTCTGGCTATGGGGAGAACTGGATTAACAGATGCTGCTAGTTCTTTGAGGATCACAGCCAACAGAAAGTTTAGCCAAGGGTGGGGAAACTTGACATGCAAACTGCTAGCTTTACCATATGCATATCACCTTCCTCCTGTCTCATCCACTTCATTTTTACAAAAGTAATTTGGGGAGGGAATGAGCTTTAAGCTAAAGAAGACTAGAGCAATCATTTTGATACTGTCAGAAGAGCACTAGAGCCTCTATTGACCCAATTCTGCATTAAATCCCTAGTTTGTAATGTGCCAAAGCTCAGTGCCTTTTAGAAAAGACATGATTTAGATGCTGTTTGTGATTGAGGTTCTAATACATTATGTGAACTTGCTACCACAGTGAAGTACCTTGACTGTTAGAGACAGACACCTTGTTTCTACTTTAAAAATCTGTGCCTCCAGCCTGATTTCTGCCTTCCAGCTTGTCATTGCCTGCCTTCCTGAAGAGCTAAGGTCAGAAGTGCCTTCCCCATAGAAGAGAAGCTTACACCTGCTATCAGATCACCTCTCTGCTGGATAAGCCAAACAGATCAAGTTAGTTGATTCATGCCTGAGCTCAGACTGCACGGCACCTCCCCTGCTGTTCTGGGTACCAGGTGCAGTACCAACACATGCCCAAGACAATGCCTCACAGGCAGTTTACCCTGCACAGAGACTTGCTTGTTCAAAGCTGGGTCTGTTTCTACATGGTACTGGATTGCATATGGATGGAAAAAAAAAAAAAAAATCTTTAACAGTTCCTGTAAGAGAAGCACAACTCACACCTCAAGTAATTCCAGTAGTGTTTAAATATTTAGGAGGGGGAAAAAATACAACAAAACCCAACTTCTCCTAGTATATTATAGATAAATATGGATGCCCACCCCCCACCAAAAAAAAAAAAAAAAAAAAGGACAGCAAAGGCCTCACTAAGGCCAAAGACTGAAGAGAAGCCATCCAGCACTCTCCCTTACAGTCTGTGACAAAGAAAGCATTTTGAGACCTGAACTCTAACACTTTGTACTTTCTGTTACTGACCTGGAAACGCAGAAAATATAAAAACAGGACTTTGGCTGAGGGGGAAGTAGAGAGGATAAAAATATAACACATTAGATCTTACATTTAACATACTCAGTAGCTCTGAGCAGTAGCCTAGAGTAAAAGCCAGTTTCTACTCTCAGGTTACTGTCTGCCCTGGTCTTTGCTTTAACATGAAGAGAGATAGCTATCTGAAGTAATTGTCCTGTATCTTCTTCAGTTCTGGCTTCTTTCTATCTTTTGGATTCTGTGGCAAGGAGAACCATTTATCAGGTACTGAACCAGAAAGCAGAATATTATAGCATGACCTCAGATACTAGCGGAATGCAATATAGATGGATATTTTCCACTACATGCCATTGTTCAGGCAGTAAGTATTGCCACAGTCACAAGGGCTTCAGTCGCACTGCAGCCCCCCCAGAGCAGCTGCTGAGCAAACAGCAACAGCTCTGACTTCCCAGTTTTCTGCTGAAGGCAGGGAACTGGTCACAGATCAGCTCATCATCCAAGTCCCTCCATTAACTGGGACTGGACTGGATCAAAAGAAAGATCTGCCTCGCCTGTGTCTATCAGAAGGCAACAGTGGATGCCCAGAAAAGAGTTTAACAACAGGACAAGACACCTCTCCAGAACACATCAGGCAGGAGAGTAGCTTGTAGCTCAGCTCAGGAACCTCCTCAGTGGAGGCAGTATATTTTGCATTTAACTAGCTCAAGGGGGAGCATTCCAGGTATGTTTACTCCCCATCAGTAGAGCAGCTTAGCAGAAGTACAACAGCTTTGACACAGGAGCCCACAGTTACTTCCAGTCTGCTGGGATCAGCAGATGCTCTGCCCTGGCCCCTGACTAGCAGAACTGTTCCTTCCTCCAGCCCTCCAAGGACAAGACGCTGGCCCAAGTGGAATCTGTTGAAAATCTAGGTGTACGAGGTCTAGGTCAGCAGACAGTGCTGTGGGGGTGCAGCTCATCTCCCATCTCAACTGCACCAACATGGATTCTCAAACCAGGCCCACCTCACTTGATAGAGGGACTATGGGACTTCCCAAACAGAGCAGGAGGATCCAGATTCACACCAGTCTTCTGGTGCTTTTTTCCCCTCAATAATTTCAGTTAGACTTTATTCCTGACCAGGACCTGAAGACCTTAGTGAATCTGACCTAACACTTCTTTTCTTTTAAAGCAAAAGGCCCCTGCAGAATTGTTCCTTGCGTGAAATGGAAGAGGCACTGCTCCTTACACCATGCAGGTTGGCAGGGATCCCCTGTCTTTGCACAGGCAGCCTCCATGCTCCAATCTCAAGCCTGTCTCTTCCAGGAAAACCACCACAGCATTTCCCACCCCGCCTTCACTAGGGTCTCTCCATTCTCTACCTGTGTTTCCAGAGGTTGGCTCTATGACAGTGTCCCCAGGCTTCAAGATCCCAGCTTTTTCAGCATCCTCTACCATCCTCAGGCTGATGCGGTCCTTCACACTGCCCCCAGCATTGAAAAATTCACATTTGGCCACTGGAAACAAAGAAACCAAGCAGCATTCTTAAGCAGCAGTCATTTGCTAAACAGGCTGCCGATCCCCAACAAATCTGCAAGAGCAACTCTGTTCACATGTCTGCCCAGTTGACCTCCATACTTTACAACACCAGAGATGGGGATTCAGTTCACAGCATCTCCACTGTTATGGGTCACAACAACACAGCAAGCTTAGTGCTTGATGCTGGCCACAGAAGCCATGAACCCATACTTTGTCAGTCTCCTCAAAATACAACCTCTCCTTTCATCTTTCCTCTTTATTACAGCCCAGTCACAAGGATAAAAAGCCACAGGGCTCTTCCAGTGCAATAGCACAGGAGAAGAGAATTCTACCAACATGCCTAGCCTCTTCCCTGCTACATTCTCCAGCCAAAGAGTTTCTGATCAAACTGGAAGTTTCTCCCACTGTTCAGCCTGTACTTTCACTTCAGCACTCCCAGCATTAATCCCTTCAATGGTGTTAAACACCACCTTTCAGGACTCTGATCAGAGCCTCCAGACATCTCCAGTATAGTTTGGTTTAAAAAAACCAACAATACACCAACCAACCAAAAAAAAAAACCTGACCCCAAAAAAAACATTCACTGACAATTTCATCCCTTTCATCATTTTCAATGATCTCTAGTGGTAACTGCAGACCTGTATTTTATACACACTGATGAATAAAAGCAGCAGTCAAAACCTTCAGGTAACTTTTTTAAAATTATAAAACTATTTTCTATGAAAAAAAGTTTTTACTTTTTCTACAAAAAATGGGAAAGCTGCAGGCAATTGCCTCATGAAGTACAAATTGAAAGATGTTTTAGATGATCAAATCCTAAAAGAAAAAGGATTTTTTTTCACCAGTTTCTGCAGGATACCTGCACTCCTCCTGTGCCCAGGTTACATGACTTATTAGACTACCCAAGTTTCTGAAACAGTGTTTCTTATTTTGATTTTCTGCCTGCAGCAGTACTCACGGAGTTCACACTTGAGCCCATACTGCTTCCCAATTTTGTTGATTCGCACCATGGGTGTATTGCCGACTTTATCCAGGATACTTGGCAGGATTTTCAGAGGCTCTGGCCTGGTACATGTAGAAACAAAGTCAGTGTATTCACAGAAGGGGACACAGCCAGGTCACACAGAAGCAACACAGCATTTCCAATGCCTTTTATTTCAACCAGCTTTCTCCCTCCCCTTTATCAGGCTAGTTATTTTAGATATTTTAGTTTAAAAGAATGTACATTGGTTACACAAAACATCAAGTCCCAAACAAGCATTAATCGGACACCAAGTCAAGTGCTGAGGTGAGAATGAAGTGCTCTGCACTTCTTCCTGGCATGAAGTAGCTTAGCACTGCTCAGAGTCAGCTATTTTACGAGTAAAATGCATTAATTGTGCAATCTTTCATCTACTCAGGGAACTGTTTGCCATGTTACTTAAATAAGTTAGTTCCAGTCCATGTAGTTTCACATCTCTGGTGCAACGCCCCTTGTATGCTTCATCTAGGTTCTTAGCTTTGCTTATACATGGAAATTAAGAAGCACCAGCATATCTAGATGCTAAACTGCGTCAATTTAAATGAGTTATCTTTTGTTAAATCCACGTGGCTCTGAAGGGACCTGGATTAGCACTGTACTGAAAATCAGCAAATAAGAGTAATACTTACAGAGTGGTATGGCGATGGGGGGAGGCAGAGATGGGTTTCCCAAGCTTCCATGTGCATTTGCTAGGTGTATCAGGGCGGATCCAGTCCCTTTCCTTCTCCTTAGCCTTGCAGTTCTCATTGTTCGTCCCACCAGGAAGAAAGTATTTGCCAGGTGCATGAGGGCACGAGTTGGTATCTGTCTTCTCCTGGGAAGAAATTGTAGGCATTTCATCCTTGGGTGGGGGGAAGAAACGAAAAAAAAGAAAAAAAGAGGAGGAGGGGGAAAAAAACCCCAAACAAAACACAAAACCACAAACGAGAGTGATTTGTGTGCCCTGCTGTAACAAGGTCAGAGCATCTTTTGAGATTATTAAAGTTATTCAAGTTCTGCACCATGGGAAACCACCCATTCACATCACTGCCCACCTCACAATAGCTAAAATTCATGTTACTAATAAGTCCTTATTCCTGTCTCTGTCCCTTCACCAACATATCTATTTCTAGTCTAGTGTTTCAGCACGCAGCTTTTCCAAGGAAAGCCTGAACAGAAACTACCTTGGTGGCAATTTTCAAGAGGGTAGCATTGACTATAAGCCAAAAGGGGCAATGGCAAAAATTGCTTTTAACACTCAAGAACAGGTTCTGCCACTGACAATAAGAGATCCTGTCACTGTACCTAAGACCCAGGTATTAGGGGAGAGAGCATAGTATGTCTCAGACAAATCCCATCCTCAAGTGTCCCAGTTTTGGTTTTCCGCTATATGAAAAAGGTCACAACGAATGGGTATTTTAATGGTCAGTTGATGTTTCCACAGTAGTGTGAAGCTGGGAAAGCATTTCAGCATAACTTTGATTTGCCAAATCCTTATTACCAAAATGAGAATCTTGCACTGCAACGTTGAGTGCAAAAGCTCAATACAGTGCCCCACATGAAGATAACTTAAACACACTGAAGCACATGCTTACTGTGACTAGCCTCCATAAATATCAAGAAAACAGGACTAATCTCATGGGAAACACCTCTCCCATACAAAAAAACACCACTGACTCTCTGAAATAAAACCTCCCCATTCCAAGTAAAGAGGAATAGATTAAGACTATTTGGTTACTAATTATAAAATGGTGCCAAAAGACTCTGCATTGCTACTTGTGGTCATGAAGGAGAACTCTTCCAGAAAGGACACTGATTTCAATAGCACCTACCTCTACAGCATTCCAGCAAAAAACCCTAGAAATCCATCAGAAAACAGGGGGCTTTCCCAAATTCTGATGACAGAAAGGCAGGCAAATAGTATTCCCCAAAGACCAATGAGTACCTTAGACACAGAAACAGGCCTTTCCGATATCAACTTCTCCATGTTCTTTGGTGAAGGTGACAGCACAGTAGACTGGACTTTTCTCAGGAAACAGAGTACTGTGGGTTATGAGACTGAAATCCTCTTCAAAGCTGCAGACCACGCAAGTTAAAAAAAAAAAAAAAAAAAAATCAGANAAAACAAAAAAAAAAAAAAAAAAAAAAAAAATCAGTAAACAGTCTCTCATAGGGACAAGACACAGATCCCGCTTTCATGGGGCGGGGGAGGGGGGAAAGAATCATAGAATGGTTTGGGTTAGAAAGGACCTCAAAGATCACTAGTTCCAGCCCCCCTGCCATGGGCAGGGACACCCTCCACTAGACCAGGTTGCCTAAAGCCCCATCCAACCTGGCCTTGAACACTGCTGGGAAGGGGCATCCACAGCTTCTCTGGGCTACCTGTTCCAGTACCTCACCACTCTCATAGTGAGGAATTGCTTTCTAATATCGAATCTAAATCTACCCTCTTTCAGTTTAAAGCCATTACCCCTCGTACTGTCACTACTTGCCCTTGTAAACAGCCCCTCTCCATCTTTCTCAGAAGCTGCAAAACAAAGTGAAGATTGTGCATATAAATAGGATTTTTTAAAAAATATGCAGCAGAGGTATTGCTAAGACCATTGGAGGGTCTCCTGACCCTGTTCTTCCTGCATTACCTAATCTTCCCTCTGCCCTGGCCTCTACAGCTCAGATCCAGTAAAGTATGCAGAACATATCTCTGGTGGACTGTCTGCAATTCCATAAGCTTGACAGCTACACAAAGTAATAGAAAATACTCCAGTCCACAGGATACATATTTCTAGAGACATGAAGGGTGAAAGGGCTTTATGGGGCCATCACCAAAAGACCCTGTATACAACTTAAGAAAAGGGTCTATGCAGGAACACTTGCAGAGACCTCTCTACCCTTGAGAGGACCTAAATCTCACTAGATCCTCCCAAGACTGAATCAGTGTTGAATGCACAGTTACAGTGATGCTGGACGTAACACACGGAAAACACTTCAACTACAGGGAAGCCTTTCAGCAGGCTCTTCGTTTCAGAAATTAGTAAATGTAAAATGGAAGCAGCATGTTCATTTCTCCTACTCCAGCCAGTTGTTCACAGAGCCTGACTACTCCTACAGCTAACTTCCTTTCCTCCCATTGAAGGTAAAACTCTGGTCACAGTCTTGGAAAGCATGGGCCTTTTTTTCCTAATATTTCTTTCTCTTGTCACCATTTTGCAGCAGGATTCATGGCTCTTTCCATTACTGAACTGTGGTAGGCCTAGAAAGGGTCCCTGGCTTCATCTTCCTCCTCTTGACAAATGTACACAAAACAGATATAGCTTAGATCAGGCAGAGTTGATGACCTGGTGACACACTGGAAAAAATCTGAATCACAGGATCAGTGAACTTCAGCATTTGATCCTGCAAGTTAACATGCACCACTAACCCCTATGGCCTCATGCACATCAATTCCTTTCTTGCATGCTGATTTGAAGAAAATGCCTAAGGCATTTAAACTGTCTTCCTTTAGGAAAAAAAGGCTCTGAAAGTGCCAGCTTTCCAGATTAAGGCTTGAAATAATTCTCCTTCTGGATGTAAAGACTTTCATGACACCAAAGTGATACCGTTCTACTTTATTTAGGTTATACATGCCCAGAAGTCAAGATGGGCTGCATCCTGCCCTAGACTACTGACCAGGACTTAGACTGGCACAAGTCCAGGAAAGCTAATATCCCATAAATATACATAATCTAACACCAACCAGTCTTTGTTACCAGAAGTTAGCTTACTTCTAGTTCCAGAGCAAAACCCAGCCTTCACTTCTATTTCTAGAAGGTGCCTGGGTTTTTTAGTAAAGAAAAAATACTCCAGAAAATTCAAGCTGTCTTGTCCACATGCTTCTTCAGACAGCTGGCATGTAATACTAGACATAGACAGCAACTGCTTTTACTCACAGGTAACACTGACAATACTTACAAAGTCCATCTAATAGGGATACTTTCCTGCCAAAGGATCAAACCATTTCAACACACAGGTAGAAAGCAGCAAGGGGTTATAGACAGGAAACAGCAGATTTTGTTCATCTTCTAGGTTCTCATAAAATAGGAATGCAAAACCTTTAAAATCTTTAAATCACCAATCCTCAGTATCCTTCAAGAGGGTCCAAAAATTGAAGAGAAAGGGAGAGAAATTCATTGCAGTAAAAGTTTCAGAGGTTCCAAGAAGCAAGTATTTCTTCTTCATATTGACAGCAGGAAAGAAATTAACGTGGCTCTCTTGAAAAGCTGCCTTTTGGAGGATTCTCTCTGAATTGGTCAAGATAATACCATCTCATTTACTCTATTGTAAGACAAAAACCCCCACAAAAATTCACTAACAGCAACACCCATCACTTCTTGAACTAGAAACAGCAGAAAGGGAGGGAAAGCTATATTTACTGCCTTCAACTAAGCTGTGAGATTCTCTCATGTGTTTAGAGAATGGCAATACTCTGATGTTTGACCAAAGCTTCAATAACTGGGCTAGAACTTTGAACAAAAACAAGGAGAGAGAGAAAAAGCTAACCACAAGCATTGCCAGCAAAAGTCCTGTCACCAAATACTAACCTTAAGCAACACCATTCATTGGAAGGAACACAAGCTCCTGTTCAGTAAATCCCTTAAAAACATTTTATTAAGCATCATTTTAAATAAACCCACACCCACCCAGCCCAAAGTAGATAGGTGTGCATACGTACATTTATAAAGTCAAATTCTAATCATGCTGGTAGAGAATCAGTCTCAGCTATGGTCAACCTAACATCTTAGTGTTTTGAAGAAGGACAAAATCCTAGGACAGACTTGGTTGTTCTCCAAGGGGAATGTTTACTACAGCACTCAGCGGAGACATAAAAGCATCTGCAATGGCTTACAGTTATACCTGAGAAACAGGTCAAGAGCCTAGGAGTGACTTGGCACATTCAGAAACAATGGAAAGACCTCAGATCTTCAAGCTCCTTCAGTGCTATTGCTGTGCTTCCTGACACAACCCCTAAAACATCCAGCTGCTGATTCCAGCCCTACATGATGCAACGTCAGCAAAATAGGGGGCAGGGCAGTCTAGGACATCCAAATCCACCCCCATGATCCTGCCTGTAGGCCCAAATCAAGCCATAATAAGCTGCTGCATCTTTCTACTGGAGAGATCTTTGGGGAACAAAGGAAAGGGGGTGAGCAGAAATCACCAAAACAGAGGATGACAGCAACTTCATCACAAGCCTGACCCTCTTCCCAGTCTTTCTTCTGGGAATGCAGACTGTGGAGACAGGACAGGAGAACAGCAACTCTGCTTCTCTAACTGTAATTGAACACTGCTCAGAAGATTCTGAGGGAGATAAGCTGCAGGAAGAGTTGCCCATGTTCAGGAAAGAAATTCTGTCAGCCTGAAATTAAGTTTGCTGTAAAAGGGAACACTCCCATAACTACCTGGGGGTGTGGGCAGAGTCTAACTAGAAAAGCCTGACTAACTTCTGCCATTAGATCTGCAGAGCACACGAGGCAGAAGAATCAGAAAGACAATTTACAAAGTCACTTAAACCTAAGTCACAAAGGGGCTTGGGACATCAGCAGAGATACAAGATCTAGAAAACCTCATGGACACATCTCTGGATCCATCTCTGCAGGGAACCCAAGACCTAAACTATTTCTTAACTCCTACAGAACAGGATTGAAGGTCAGCAAGTTAAATTAATCCCCAAACAGACTGAGCTGAACTCACTTCATAGATATGTTATGAGCTACAGTTTCTAAGGCTGTTTACAGTACATGATGTCAGCACTGATGCAGACATTTAAAGAGTATCATGTATGCAGGAAGCTAAGTAACTTGAGTCTTGTCTGAAGCAGAAATGAAACTGTCTAAAAGGCAGGTGAAAGAGGTGGATCAGAGAGAGATGCCCCAAGGGCTGACTACTCAACAATAGATGAGATACAGGATTCCATTCTGCTGTGGCCTGAGAATGGGAAACTTTGAAGTTAAGCAGGTACTTTACTCTGTGAACAAGCAAACCATTACAAACCAGTTGTTCTGCTTACTCGGAATATCACAGGGTCTTAAGAGAGCTTTCAGATCTTTACAGGTTACCAGATGTAGCAGTACTAATCCAGCTTTAGGAAGCTGTTCAGAAACACTACAGCTATAAATGATTCAGAGGACAGTCAGCCATCTGGTTTTTTTGTTGGGTTTCGATTTCCCTCTCCCCCACCTCCACTCTGCTATTTCCTCAGTAGCAGGCAGCCATTGCTTCTGTGTCAGGAGACATCAAGTGACCTGAAGTAACTGGGGTATGAATTAACAACACTGGGGTTCTAGGAAGAAATACTTTGAGAATCAAATCTTATCAGTTTTCCTCTACAGAGCAGATGAGCACACGGGTGTGCTCTCAATGATCACTCTTCCTTTCAAGGCTGGTCTGGCATACTCATAAGCCTCCTGACAGGAAACAAGTAGTTATTTAATGCCTCTGTAACACTGCAGAGAAGTTAAAACTTCAACAGCAAAGCTATGGCCACTGCTATGGCAATTGTTATGCTAGAGATCAGCCAGTGAAAACACGAAAGTGTTCAGCCTGCCTTCTCCCTACAGAATGGGAGCTGTCCATGCGGCTCTAACACAGGTGTTTTCCGACATCTCCATTTCCCGAGTTCACCCCAACCTTGTCTGGATTCACCTGATAAGTCTTCTGTATGAAGACTGATGTCTTCAAGGAACACAACAGCATTAGAGAAAAGACTGGAGAATGCCTTATCTGCATTTTTACCTGCTGCAGTCAGATACTTTCATTATTTCTTTCCCAGCTTCTAGCTCCCTCTCCCAAGTCAGCACACCAAGATGGACCAACACTACAGCCTGAACCCTGCTCTTGATCTGCCAAGCTCAACAAGTACAGGGAGGTAAGAGAGGCTTAGGGATTAAGCAAGTTGCCCAGAATGACAAAAGAGGGAGTTGGAGCTCTGCTCTCAAGGCATAGCTCCCTTTCCCCAAGGTTATGGAACCGAGCCCCTCCCCTCCACCAAGGCATCACATCTTTTGTTAGCACAGGGCCCTCTGATAAAGGCTGGCAGAGAACCGCTGGTCACCACTGCCTGGGCTGGAAGCCAGCTTTTTGGCTGATGCATGTTTTGCAGGAAAGACCAGCTGCTGCCCACTCTATTCTGGCTACATCTGCAGAACTTTTGGCAGGCATCCACAGTGCAACCACAAGCACAGTACACCCTGCTGCCTGCCTAGCTCCTATCTCGCATGCAGACAGCGGGCACCTGCCAATAGCCAGAGACCATCCCATCCCGTCCCGTCCCAGCCGTCCTGGCAACCTGCTATGCTACCAGTGCCAGATTAGTGACGTATCTGAGCCACCCTACACGCTCCAGCACACAGGCCCCCCATGACCCATGTTACCAATTACAATTTTTAAAAGTGCTCCTCTGGCTTTGGGAAAGCAGGCTGGTTAACTCACATGCAGAGGGTCACAATAGGGTACTAAAGAGCCAGCAACCAATATTAAAATTAATGACCTGCCCAAATGCCCCATGTACGGGACCTAACCTAAACCATACTTCAACAGCAGTGATCTCCAGCCATTCTCCTGGTGAGAAATACCATGTTCTGAGCAGGTCTCAGTTTCCCAGGAAATACCTTTCCTGCTCTAAGATAAAATCCCCAGATTTTACTTATCTCCACACTCTGAGCTTTCCTTCCTTCCTGCAGCACAAGTTTTGTAGAACACAGAGCTCTCATGCCTCAACTCAAACAGACCTGTTGAAAGGGTAAACACCGAGCAACTTTGCTGGAACGGGGCCCAGCACTCTAAAAACCTCCATGGGCTGCGGCTTTAGGAAAAAAAAAAAAAA